>OU898284.1:102474114-103035801 GCA_918026665.1 Diabrotica balteata
AGTAAAGGTTCAAATCTCATGACCGAGGAGGCCAATGAATAAGAGCTTCTGCACCTCTACCAATCCATCGATTCGGAAAATGATTACTCAACCAATTACGACATCAGTGTGGTGAAGCTCCATCGTGCATAAAAAATAAAGATCTTCGCTCGTTTAGCGTTAAATCTTCTAATATCTCGAATAAGGAGTTGTTTAAAAAATCAAGATACATATCACCATTTAAATTTCCAGGTAGAATATGATAACCTATTAATTTGTTACCTTAAGTTGCTGCCCTAGCATTAACTTTAAATGTGTTGGTAATGTGATACCCTTTTGACTCGTCGATTCTCATCACACCAGTAGTGTGCATGTGCATTATGGGAGTTAAACATACCTTGTCGCGTAAAGGTGGCCTCGTCCGTAAAAAGGATGCATTTTAAAAAATTTGGATTGTGGGCTGTCCTTTGTTGCAATGTTTCACAAAAAACCACTCTAACCGGTAGATCATCTGACAAGAACTCTTGGACTTGTCTGTAATCATAAGGATGTAATTGCTGTTCTTTCAGTATCCACCAAGTACTTGAAGAAGAAGTATTTGTTTGTCTTGCTATATTCCTTACGCTAACTGTTGGATCTTGATCAAGTAAATTTAAAATATTATTTTATTTATTAATTGTTCTTGTTGTTCTTGGTCTACCAGAATTTATTTTATTTGGTCTCACATTCCCAGTTTCTCGACAACGTCGTTTAACGGCTCTAAATGTTTTTTTACTTGGTAAGTTTCTTCTAGGAAACTTTTCTGCATAACGTGTCACAGCTGCACTAGAACATCCTAAACATTCGCCTAAGGTTAATAACATGTTAGTGTATTCAACATTTGAGTACATTTTGATTTGATTTTACAAATAACAAGATTTCAAAACTCTAATTATTGTTGATTTATCGTCATAACAATCAATAAATGTCAGATTTCCATGGCACACTTGGAGAAAATAAAGGCATACCTATTAGAACTTTATCATTACTACCAGCATCAATTATTACTTCACAATTTTCAAATCAACATATTCCGAAAACGATACACAGTATCGAGTTTTACCAAGAGTACTTTTTTCGTGTAAAATTGAATGATGTTTAAGTTTACTTGACATTTTGATTAATAATTATATTCTTAAAAAAGTTATATTGACTAACATTTAGTACGATCCCTGTAACTAGCGCCCTCTATAAGAATCAGATATAAAAACAAATTCTTGGGATGTATCAGCTTCCAAAACATATTCGTATAAAATTTCATTACAATGTTGCCAGTAGTTTCGGCAAAATCGTAAAAAATACGTAAATTTTTTTTTCTTCAACGCACTGTATCTTGAAAACGGATGGCGTTACAAAAATTTTTTACTAAGCAAACCCCAATTATTTTTCAGTTTTTTACCTACCCTAGAGACGGAATTATCTTTTTTTGAAACACCCTGTATATCTCATTGTATATTTGTTTGGTTAAAGATCTATTAATCTATTTATATCTATATTAAACAAAAAATATTAATAACATAAAATTTTTAACCTCCTGAACTACTTCAATTTATATAAGAATATTGTCGATTCATTTTTGAGACTTTGTAAATTTAATTTTACACTTTATATATGTATTTTTGAGAAATTTCCTCTTTTCTGCGACTTCTTTTGCGTTAACAAGATGCTTTTATTTTTTATTCTTAAGGATAAACTGTTTAGTAGTGCTTTCATCTTTCTGTATAGAAATAAACATTGTAAATTTCATCATTTACAATATTTATTTCTACACGATATTAGCGTACCTTAAAATGAAAGTGTTAGTACTCGTAGTGATCCTTTCTTGAACATATAAATATTTCTCCTATTTGAATTTTGTAAAATAATTCAATGTTTTTTGTAGATTTTAAAATCTCCGAAAAATACAAGAAAAACCAGGATCATCGAAGGACCATCTATTGTGTTTGAATCAAGGATCTCTGAACTGGAGGCACAACTTACTCAGTCTAAGATAGATCTTAAGAAGGCCCAAGATGAAAACGAATCTTACAAAAGAAAAATTAATGATGGAACTATTTTAGATACAGTGGGTTATGAATCTTATAAGAAGCAAATTGACAATTTTCAGAGGTAAGATCCTAGGTATATAAACCTGTCTTATAATTAAATTTTTTGTTATATAAACATAAATTTAGCATTATCTATTTCCATGAATTCTAGAGAAAAAGAAAATTTACAAGACACCATTCACAAGCTACAAAACTCATTGTCCGTTCTCAGAGAAAAAGAAACTGATACCACAGATAAAGTTAAACGAAGTCTGGACGTTGCTGAGCAAGCGCAATATGAAAAAAATGCAGCTGAAGCTGAGATCAGACGCTTAAAAGATGAACTGGAGCGACAACATATGAAACTTAGAGACGCCATTGCAGAACAGGTAAAAGATTTTGCATAAAAAGAGTGGAAAATTATATAAGGAAAAGGGATTTAGTTTCACCAAGCCATCATTTGTCTTGCTACAGCATTGAAACCTCTGCCTTCTGACTTAAATGCCTTGTGTATTGTAGATAAACAGTAATTTTCGGAGACATTTCAGCGTCTTTAGCTACCCGTACAATAGCACCTGCTAGTGGGCCTATTTTGAGTCAAGATCATACTCAAGATCATACTTCAATATGTAATTAAACCTTTTCCTCACTGCACTGCTCATATAAGCGCACTGGACACTGAGTTCGCTTTTCTGTACTAGCCTGAGCTTCATAGCAGTGTTCCTGGAAACTTTTAAATAGTTCCTTTTATTGTTCAAAAGTATGACCTATAGCGGTAATTAGTTTCATAATTTCCAGATGAATGAGTGAGTTTACATTGTTACTATTCCTTAATTGTTTTTTTTTTTTTCATTTGTTTCTGATATGTTATTCTCCAATGAGAAGCTAGAAAATAGAGTGTCACTCCCGGCATAGCTCAGCATGATTCTGATAAAGCATGATACTGATAATTTTGTAATTCAAAGCTTTATCACGACAAAGTGTTACGGCTCCCGAAGGTGATTAATCGCTTACAAAACTTCTAATCTCACAGAAAGCAAAAATTAATAGTAATAACTATATATATAACAAGCGAGTCTTCTACAGCTGGCGCCGCTTCTCGCATCCTAATTTTCAGCGTTTTTCTGTCGTTTTCTCCTAGTTGGCGGAGTCCATTCTTCTATTTTTTTTTTTTGCCATCTATTTTCTGGCATTCTCTGAAGGTGTCCATACCAGTTAAGTCTTTTGGCTTCGATTGTGTCTATTATGTCTAGATCGATTTCCATTTCTCTCCGAATATCTTCGTTTCTCACCCTATCAAGTCTAGTGAGCTGGCAACATCGTCTCCAGTAGTTCATTTCCATGGCCTTAATTTTTGATTTGTTTCTTTGGTTTATTTCCCAGAGTTCGGCGCCGTACAGTCCAATACTTTCTATTATTGTTTTATAAATTCTTCTTTTATTTTCTTTTGTTATTTTTTTATTTTATAATAGTCCGTGTAGCTGTCTGGTGGCTGATCTTGCTTGGACAATCCTGGAATGTATTTCTTCGCTACTTCCTGCTTTTGATATTATTTGGACTCCCAAGTACTTAAAATTGTCTGTTGGTTTTATAGTTCCCATTTCGATTTGTAGGCTTTCTGGTTTTTCTCCTACAACTAAGTACTCAGTTTTTTGTACATTAATTCTGAGGCCCCATTTGGTGTACTCATCTTCCAGTTTTCTAAGCATGTAGCTTATATCACTCTCGTCTTCAGCTAGAATGGCTTGGTCGTCAGCGAAATGTATCGTGTACAATCTATCATCTCCGATTGGGATGCCCATATTGCAGCACTTTCTTCTCCACAGTGAGAGTGCCTCATTTAGATATATTTTGAAGAGTGTAGGTGCTATGCAGCAGCCTTGCTGTAGGCCCTTACTAATAGAAATTTCTCTAGTTAATCTATTTCCAGTTTTAATGTTTGCCGTCATATTTTTGTAGAGCTGTTTTACTGCTTGTATATTTTTTTTTGCTTATTCCTTGTTTTTCCATTGCTACCCAAAGCATTGAAAGTGGTACACTATCGTATGCCTTTGTCAGATCTATAAAGACTATATGAGTTGAAAGGTTGTGGGCTAATCTTTTCTCGATAACTTGCTTTAGAGAGAATATACTGTCCATGCAGGATCTGCCTGCACGAAAGCCATTCTGTTCTTCTACATCTGTCATCTCTTTTTCAATTTTATTTTTTGAGAGTGAATTTATGACACTTAGCCCCCTATAGTTTGAACAATTCTTTCTATCTCCTTTTTTGTATATGTTGTTAATATGTGCTTTTGTCCACTTCGGTGGTAAGTCGTGTCCATTATAGAATAAGGTGAAGACATACGCCAGTAATTCCCGTAATACTTTTGGGCTATGTTTTAATAATTCACTTGGTATACCTTGTGGTCCGCATGACTTCCCATTTTTTAGAGTTCGTATTGCATTCTCGACTTCCTGTACTGTTATTTCATTGTCTTCACTGAATTCTAGTTCATATGTTGTTGTACTGATGTTCGTGAATTGAGGTCTTGTTTCAGTCAAAAGTAATAACTATTATTTAAATTTATCAGTAAGAAAGCTTATGCAAGACTAATTATCTTAAAATGAGATTCGCGAAAATGAACTTATTTTAGGGTAGAAGAATAGCAGACGAACGATCGGCAGTAGAAAGACGGTACACTCAACAAATCGAGCAACTCACGGCGGAGTTGGGAATACAATGGGAAACTACGAACAAACTGCAGATGGAAGTGGATAAACAGAGAAGAGAAAATGCAGATCTACGCAGAGATGTGGCTCAAAAACAGGCACTCATTGACGAGCTCCGGAAGGACATGCAAAGCAAAATAAGTAAATATCCCAAAAAGTTTCTTAATTTTGCAACCCATAACACACTACATTCACCACTCATCACGTCATAACAACATTTTTATAATATTTATGTGATATTGGTAAAACTTATATGTGTCTCTCATTATGTGTTGTATTCCAGTTAACTTGCAATCTGACATTGGCGTAAGTGGGGCGGAAAAAAGTGCTTTGGAACAACAGATCGCTACGCTTCAACTTGCAAATGAAAGAAGTGACAGGCAATCGAAACAGGAAATAGTGCGTCTACAAGCGGAAATACAGTCTCTACGACAAAGATTGGACAGAGCTGATGCTGATCTAATCCACAGCAGAAGAGAGAACATCAGATTGTCGGAGCAGATTGCTTCTCTTGAAAAGGAGGTACGAATACAATATCTTTCTTAATATTATATGGTCCTCAGAAAAGTTGCTTTAAATTAAATTGGTGTTTTAGATTACTCTAAATGCTGCATTATCAGAAGAGAGAACAAACACTCCAAGAACTCCAAGAGGTGGGGAAATAGTGGCCTTGCCACCTCCTGCTCCGAAAAATGAGGAGAGGGAGAAAGAATTAAGTTCCTTGATTCATGACATGGAAAACAAGCATGGTAAGATATAACTATTATATTTTTGATAAAGTGTATACCTTTACAAAGTTTTATATTCCATTTTTAAGAGCGTAAAAAGGTCATGTAATTTTCGTATTATTAGTAAACTATTATAATTCTTTTTAAACAATATTTTTCATTTGGTCTATAAAATGTTGTTAGGTCTACATAAAATAGTATTAAAGTTTTATCTACAAAAGTTGTACACGTGGTTTTATAATTTTTTTAATTAAAAAGTTATCTTGCAAAAATTGGAGCAAAGTTCTTATTCTGTTTAGCGCTGTCCATGTATTGCGGGTCAGTTCAAAGCCTGGCGGTTTCTGATCGATACAGGCCATTTGATGTGCTTCCTGTGGTGAGTCACTCTCCCATTGTGTTCTCCAAGCTTTGGTCAGATTGAAATGTTCCTGATGTAAGGAGTTGGCTCTTAGCAATGGAGGATATCTGGAGCGCAGTCTGTTTATTTCGATATCAAGTTTATCTTGGTGTATAGGTAGTTGATGGTTAGCCTCAATTTTTCAATTATGGGCAGTATAATTAATGCGACTTACACTCCTATGAAGGTTTAAAAAACTTGAACACTTTGGACAAACAATATTGGATTGCTCCTATCCTAATGCCGTGAGCAAGACAAGAATGTTCTCTGCGAGGACGATGACAGCTAGGAATGCAGTAAGCGCAGAACGGATGATGACTGTACCTGCATCAGATTCAGCCTGGTCAACTCTAAAACCCACTTCTGATAAAGCAGGTTTGAGACGGTCTATTAAGTTTGTTTTATTATTTGTATTACCAAGAAATTTATCGTGGAATAACATTGGTACGATGCTCTTAATAAACTTTATCTCTGTCCTATTTTTCGTGGGATGCAAGCGCACGAGATGGGGTAAGTTTTGTGGTGGCGGAATGGGTCGATAATAAATCATTACTAACATCAGAATGTTGAGACAATAATAAATTGATTTAAAACGATATGAATAAAAAAGTATATTTAATAGAAAACTAGTCTAATGGTTCATTTTTTATTATAATATTACGAGTAACCATAAACCCGGCCAATTTCGGAGCTCTGTAAAACCCAGAAAATTAATGAAATACAAATTTGTATAATTTTCTACTTGGAAGAGCACGTAAATTGGTCGACTGTAGTTACTTAAGTGGTCGTTAAGTCATAAAGGACGCTTGCTCGTCTTGAAACCCTAATGTCAGAAGATCACACGAACAGTCATTAAATTGGTCTTTTTTATTTGTTGTCTCAATTGTTTTAAACTCAAGTTGCATTCTCTTTCTCTCTCTCTCTCTCTCTCTCTCTCTCTCTCTCTCATCTGTTGCATAATGTGCAGGCGTTTATCTACTAAGAATTTGATCAGGGTTGCCGGATAGTCTCTTGAAATGAATTGTTTTATGAATAGAATTTTGTTTATGAGTTATTCTTCTTCTTCATGTACTATGTCCTTTCAGAACGTTGGTTACCATAAAAACTATCATAATTTTATTCACTCACCCTAAACAGCATGCTTATATCAATACCATATCAATCGAGTTTTTCAACCATAAAGTCTTTCTTCGTCCTAGACTGAGTTTACCTACTATTTTCCCTTGTATAATATATTGTAGCAATCTATATTTGGGACCTCTCATTACATGTCAGAAGTACTCCAGCTTTCTCTTCTTGATGCTTTTTATAATCTTGGTAGTCTTGCTGAGACGTTCTAGTATTATGAAATTTTGAATCTTCTCCGCCCAAGAAACTTTTAAAATTCTTCTATAGAACCACATTTCGAAAATGTCAAGGCGATTTAGATCACTTGTATTTCCAGTCCAAGACTCGACATCATAAAGTAAGACCAAGAACACGTATCAGCCAAGTAGGCGGATCCGAAATGCCAATTTTAGATCTCTGTTACATAATACCTTGGACACCCTTCTAAAATAGGCTCAGGGCTGCTCAATTTTGGATCTAATTTCACCGTGACTCTGACGTGAGTTATTGATTTATTATTTATTTATCTAAAATATTGGTGCATATCTCCATTGTCGGGACACAATTTAATAAGACGCTATGTTCTTATGTTCATCTGACTCAGCATGTCTGGAGTCACTGACATAAAATCTTGGCGATCTCCGTTTCGAAAGACTTCATTCAAAAACATATTTGCGTTTTCTAACCTCCTCTTTAAAGAAATCTCACAGTGCATTGTCCAACGTTGTCAAATCTGGACTTCTTAGGGACCAAAACATTGGTGCAGGACAGTTTGGAGAACCTCTTCCAATCCATCGGTCTGGGAAGATATTTCTGGGAAAATATGGCCCATATCTTGGCATGAGGTTTTCATTTGTTTTGGACTTCCTTTGCACTATGTCCAAAAATTAACATTTCGATTCCGAGTTGTGCTAAATTATACACTCATCTGTGAGCAGAACATTTTGTTTGTCACATGCTTTCTTGAAGCTTTGAAGCAGTAATTAGCACGCTTGCACTCGGCGGCCCATGTCATTATCACTTAACTCATTATCAGATACTGGCTGGAAGGCCTTCACTTTTAAATCCTTTCTCATATAATCTTGCATTGTTGACCTTGAAATAGCAAACTCAGCAGAGCTTTTCCGCGTCGACTTTATCGGTTCAGGTTCAATGCATTCCTCAATGCCGGCACAAGTTTCAGCTCGAGTGCTTGGTCTTCTACTTATTGGTATATCCAGAACGATTCCCAATGAAAAACCTTGTCTCACGACAGCATAGTTGGTCTGGATGGTGATAGTTTTTCAAAATGAACAATAAAGTCATTCATAATGTCGTCCACTGCTTTATTGTTTTGACGAAGTTCGTGTACCCATACTGCAGCGACCAAATGCTCTTCGATTGTAAACTCCCTTGGTCCCTAGTGTCCGCCATCACGTCTCTATCGCAACTAACGGAATGGTAATCTGTCTGCGTGACCAAACAGATGCTCTTGACGATGAGCACATGTGCCGGAAAACCAAAAAACATTAGCGCGTTATTGAAACATTACTATTATTATTGTAAAGGGACTTTCCGGCCACCGAGTATATCTTTAGAATGTGCTAAATTAAGGCGGAAGTAGAGGATGTGCTTTAGTTAATGATCTTTGTTGTATATAAAAAGTTATAAAACCACGTTTATTCATATCCTGTATATAATTTATATGTTATCGATACATATTTTACCATGAGTTGACCTGGGAGAGTTGATTTAAAAACTGAGATGGTTTTTTCACTGACTTAAACACTAAATTGGAACATTTTAAATTAAATAAATTAAAAATAATAGTAAATAAAAAGTGTGGCATAATTTATTACCGTTTTGCTATAGTAAAATTAATCATTTGATTGAAATTCTATTTCTATTAAACACTTTTTGAACAATTACCTTTAGATGTTTAACTGCATAACTTTTCTTTCTTATTCTGTTCGATCTAGTATCTAATATATTTAGACACGTCTAATTGTTTAACAAATTAATTGTAATATATTTGTAAAGTAGTTGAACTTACTGGGTATGACTTTTTTATATTTCTCATCTCTTATGCAACTTATTGTATAATAAATAGCTGCACAAAACCATTATTTAGTAAGCGAAATAAAATATCAAATAAATTAAGCTAGAGCTCTAGCTGATGAAGATGATCCTCAGTAGTTAGTTCCTCCTCTTCATATGTCGCCTCGGTGATTTGAGGTTAAAGGTTATGTGGCAAACCTTTATCTGTCTTCAGCTGTATGCATAAGTTCTTCAAAACTTAGCCCTGTTCAGTTTTTAATATTATGCAGTCAAGACAATGTGTTTCTTCCCCTCTATTTTACCCTTGATTAACCAAATGTAATCGTTTTTGTTACGTAGATTATGAAGCAAGTAACTGCTTTTTTTTTTCGTTTTTGTTTTGTTTTTTTTTTATTATTATCTTTTCTATATTTCGTCTCCTTAGAACTTCTTCATTTGTTTTTCGTGCGATCCAAGAAATTCTTAAAATTATCCGGTAAACACACATTTCAAATGACTGTTTCAGACCCTTATTCAGACTCTTAAGGGTCCATGTTCGGACTCAGATTTTATAAATTCATTAATATTACAAATAAAGAGGTAATACGCAAAATAAATAACGATCCAGAAGTTATACTGACTATAAAAAAGACTGAGATTAAAATTACTGAGAAATGACTAGAGTACCATAGACCAACATTTCTGTGTCTTATTGATCTAAAGAAAGCGTTTGACAGAGTACGACTCAGTAATTCATCTTCTGTATAATAGAGAAGCTCCCCTAAATATTATAAAAACTATCGAAAACATCTACCTAAACAACGAAATGGAAGTCAGAGTAGATGGACAACTTACAGAAATAGGTAACAGAATAACACAAGGAGATTCATTAAGCCCCAAGCTCTTCAATTTGATCATGGATTAAATAATCAAAAGCGTTAACAAAGGAAGAGGATACAGAATGGGAAACAAAGAAATCAAAATACTCTGTTACGCAGAAGACGCAATATTGATAGCCCAAGATGAAGATGGTCTGCAAAGACTGGTCCACACGTTTAACATAAGAGCAAAAGAAATTAATTTGACAATCTCATCTCAGAAAACTAAAACAATAGTAGTCAGCAAAGAACCAACCAGATGTTTAATAGAAATTGATGGCATCAGTATTGAACAAGTAATGGAAATAAAATACCTGAGAATTACACTGTCTAGCTATGGAGACCTGGACAAAGAAGTGAGAGATCAAATACAAAAAGCAAATAAACTGGCGGGATGCCTTTACAACACTATAATATAGTGTACAACACATATTATGGCGAAATAGACACATTAACACTAAATGGAATCAAAAATTTATAAAGCTAGTGTAAGACCAATAATGACATATACCTCAGAAACAAGACCGGACGTAGCCACAACTCAAAGGCTACTGGAAACGGCAGAGATAAGAGTACTGAGAAGAATTACAGGAAATATGCTGAGAGATTGAAAGAGAAGTGAAGACATTAGAAGAAAATGTAACATACAGTGTATAAATGAATGGATACAAAATAGAAAAAAAGAATGGAATAACCACATAACGTCATAAGTCACCAATCGGCAGAAGAAGTATCGGACGACCGCGCAAAATATGTAGTGGCAACATTCCATAGAGGTATTTATCCGGCAATTAACAAGCAGAGTTGCTTATAAAGAGGAAGAAGAAGAAAAAGAAGGCTTCTTTAATGATAGGTTTATTTGTTGACAAGATATAATCATGTCGTTTTTAGTATTTCAATCGAAAATAGACTTTTTAATTTAAGTTTCTTGCTGTAAAATTAATTCTTTAAATAATTAATTAAGTAGTTCATTAATATGTGACATCTGTTATTTCATTTTTCATATCAATACCCTTCTATTCTACTTTCGTCTGAACTTATTTTCTTTCCTAATTTAGCATTAAAGTCTCCGATACTTACTTACTTCTCGTGTACGGAACACCAACAGCTTAAATTTTGTGTTTCCAATGGTCGGCCACATAGTTGGCCCTGTCATTCGCTAAGAATAGGTCTTCTTCTGTACAGGTCTCTCCCATCTCTGTGCATGATAGTAGATGGTGACTATTCTGAACCGCCCCACAGTCGCAGGTATCGTCCTCCTGGTATCCCCATTTCTTCAGGTTACTAGCATAACGTGAAACGCTTAGTCTGTTTAGCAGTTTCTATGTGGAATACGGCAAATTGAGTCCAGCAGCGATTTCCTCTGAGAAAGTAAAATGTGTTGTAGCTGACGCTTGCCATAGGTGTATTCGACGAATCTTTGGCTCTTCAAGAAGGGATCGTGATTTTTTCACAAAGCTTTTTCAAGATCTTAATCTACTTGGTTGAACTTGGTCGTCATACAAGGGTGTCCTCGATCCGTCTCCCCTGCTTCTTTCGTTGTATCTCTGACGTGACATGTCTTCTGATAGCAGGTGGAGCGATTCCAACTATAGGGTAGATATCTTCAATATGTGTCGGTTTCATGCAACCAGATATTATACGAACCGTTTCATTTAACGCAACATCGACATTTTTAGCGTGAGCAGAGTTTTCCCACACTGGTGCTCCAAACTCGACGGCAGAAAAACATAATGCTACGGTAGAAGTACGGAGAGTGTGTAGTTGTGCTCCCCATTTTGTGTTTGTTAGTTTGCGGATGATATTATTTCTAGCGCTTACTTTTTTCTTGATATCTTGACAGTGATATCGATAAGACAGAGCTCTATCCAGACGTACGCCGAGGTATTTTGGCGTCTCATTATGTTCCAGCATCTGACCACGCCATTCCACCTCCAGTATCCTTCGGACATGCTTGTTTCTAAGGTGGAAAATACAAACCTGGGATTTGAAGGATTGAGTTTCAGACGGTTTTCGTCATAGTATAGTTCTAAGTCTTCTAGGGCATCTATCAGTTTTACTTCGACTTCATTGAAGGTACTTCCCTGAGCTGCCACAGCTGTATCATCCACGTAAATAAACTGTCTTGTTTGTTGGTTTTTGGGTTGGTCGTTGGTGTATATGTTGTATAGTAATGGCGCGAGGACACTTCCCTGTAGGAGTCCATTTTTTTCTATCCCTCCATCGACTGTTGTTGGACTGGAGCGTTACGTAGAAGCATCTATTCTGAAGAAGACATTTCGTTAACCTTGTTAGTCGGAAATCCTTTGTAATTTTGTAGAGTTTTCGATTACAGTCTCCGATTATTAACGTTAATGAAATCTTCTTCTTCTCTAGGGATATGGGGACCATAAAGAGATATGCGTGGTATTAATTCCCGAGTTTTTTTGCAATATTGAAATAAACTAGAAAACTTCTAAATAAATATTTTTCTAAAATAAATATCAATATTAAAGAGAATTTAGTAAATGATCTTTAAAAGTTGATGTGTGCATTTATTAATTTTTTTGCATTTCGATACATTATACCTACATCACACATCATTCGAATACCTAACAGTTTACACAGTCGATTTACTCGATATAACACTACTCGACCCAGATCGACTTGTGTAGATTCAAAGGAAATAACAATACTTTAAGATAAAATGATCTGTTGAGCGTTTAAGTTGCTTACTTGCCGAAAACACCATCTTAAAGATGAAATTGATGTTTTGCAGCGGCCACTGTAAGCGAATTAGAGGGCATGATCTTCTCTCAAAATCAACTCATGGAAAAATTGTCGAACGAATGTCATGCTCTTACTCAAAAATTGGAAGACACAACCGTCAAGCATAAGTAAGCATTTTCTTATTTATTTTTGATAACCACTATAAAGACGCTTATATTTCAGAAAGAAAAGAGTTTTTAAAATTTAAAATGATAAACAGTTATTTTTTATTATATTTTACAAGACAGTTTTAGAAATCTTTTAAATGAGAAAGTTTTAATTATAGCAGATGACAGCTGACGATCAATTGATATATTTGTTAACTCTCATTTCTTTGTTCAAGATCCTTTGTACACTCAATATCTCCATTTGTCTTGAATTTTTAACTATAATAGGATCTAGTTCTTATAAATAGAACTAGATAGATATAGTACTATAAATAGATCTAAGATTTAGTTTTCAAAAGTTCCTTGTCATGTTTTTCTTGTTTATTTTCGTTCGTGCCAATATATCTCCACAAGACATGAACAAAAATGTTTATTAGCACTTTTTGTGTAAAATAAATTGTTCTCTCAAAAACAACGCCTGAAGCGACCGGTGATTTTTAATGTCGGGCACACGCGAGAAATCAATGTTCAATAAAATTTGTATCAACTCGACGGCAAAAATTCGATATCTTTTATTTATCAATTCTATTGATCGGTCACTATGAAATTTTTATTATTAGAAGCCAATCTTGCTGGTTAAAGGCTGGTTATGGACCTCGAAGGAAATATGAGATGTCGACTCATATTCTTTTATTGCAATAAAACTCGGAGAAATGTCCACCCGTTTCCCAACCAAAGGGTTGGGGGTTCTGGAAACAGAGCTCGGCTCTGCCAGTAAATCCCACTCTCACGTCCTCGAAGACATATATGTCGCGTAACCACCGGGTATATAGCGTACAATGGATGTGCGTTATATAGCAGCCGAGAGAGGGTGAAAGGCGAGTCTCTGGCGCCTTAAAAGTGGAACATGTCGACTAAGGGAAGAAACCCCAACAGAAAATCCTGGTTCTTCAAGCTTGGGGGTTGGAGCGCTGGGCCAGTCCCTCATCATTTGGAAAAAACTCTTTTGACTAAAATTCTAACACCGAGCCTCGGAATATGGATGGAAACCTACGACGACGACACCTGGCAAAGAAAAGGACTTTGAAAATTGGTACTTGGAACACTCAAGGCATGACTTGACCACAAGATAATGGAAATTTTAACTGAAATGACGAAGCAACAAATGGACATCATATTGCTCTCTGAAACCAAAAAGAAAGGCCAAGGAAATGAACGGATTAAAGACTACATTCATATAAGGCTAGGAGTAGAGAAACACGTACACGCTAAATCGGGGGTCAACAACGACTCAAATCAAGTTAAAGATTGATTTTATGAAGAGTTATCAAATATTTATGATAAAATAAAAAGTCATTCAGAAATATTACTGTTAGGAGACCTAAATGCCAGAGTAAGTTCTTAAATAGACGAGGACGTGGTGGGACGGCACGGAGAAATAGTTAAAAATGGTTCAGAGGTCAGCTTATTTGAGTTCTGTCGACTTTTTGGTTTAAAAATAATGAATACCCAATTCCAACATAGAGATATTCGTAAACACACTTGAGAACGACATTGACTCCAACAGAAGTCTATCATAGACTATATAATAATAAGACAGAAATCAAAATTTAAGTACCAAGTGACAGATCACTACTTTCTTTTAGTACTTTTAGTATTAAGTAGTACTTTCTTTTAGTTCTTTCTTTTGTGTCCCTTTAAACAATACTACAAACACAGCACCGAAAGTGAGAGAAACAATACTACCCAGTACAAAACGGAAAGATATAAATTGCACATTTTATTCCAACCAAGTATTAAACAACTTTTTGAATCTAAATTAGAAAAGGAACTAAATTAAATGGAAATAAATATGGATGTAGAACAAGAATACAACCTCAAAACGATAACGAAATTGCTTATGAAGTATTAGGAATAGAGAACAAGAACAAAAAACACCAAGAACGATCATGGATGACAGAAAACGTAAAAAAATGATACAAGAAAAAAACAAAATATATAAGAAATGGCTAACAAATAAAACATCTAGCACTAGAGTAACATATTAAAGGAAAAACGGAGAAATAAGCAATCAAATAAAAGAACCAAAAAACAATTTCTGGGGACAAAAATGTATCCAAGTGTTAATTGGTGGTTCTCAGACTATGAAAGAATGGAGAATTATCACTAATCTAAAGAAAAATACCCATAACTCCTTAAGCAACTTAATTCCTATAGAAAATAACTATTAAAATTAACTCAAGATTCTAGATTGGAATATATGGGAGAGGAACACAGTATGGAGAGACAAACAAATAGTAACATTAATACTACTAACAACGAGGTCCCTACTGCGTTAATTAAAATGAAAAACGGGCGACCTGTAAATATAGCTGCAGAGTTACTTAAAGCTGGAAGTTTACTCCTAATAAAATGAATAACTTTTCTAATGAATCAATGATGCCAACAAATTAAAGTATCATCTTAATGGAAAACCGCTCACCAAGTGTCCATCTTTAAAAAGGGTATTTGAAAAGATCCTAACTGCTACAGAGAATTAAGTGTCCTACCTACTTTCGGGAGATCGTTTGGAAAGATAATAAATGGAAAAATACAAGATGATGTGGGACAACAATTAATAGAAAAAAGAATAGCGGTTGGTACCGAAGTACATCTAGTACAGAAGTACTTCAAGTATACAGGGATAACACTACTTACCTAAAAATCGAAAATGGACTATCAGAGCCAATAAAAGTAACTAAAGGACTAAGACAAGGATGCGCTATGTCACCCTGTTTAATTTATATATTGAGGCAGCCCTCCAAAATTGGAAAAACCACTACCAAGGAATGGGAATCCCCATAAGAAATGATGTACTATTCTCCCTGAACTTTGAACCCTGATGACCAAGTCGTCCTAGCTCAAGATTCTTATGATCGCGAATGTATGATAAAGCGTCTATACAGAGAATATATAAAATGGGGGTTACAAGTCAGTATGAAGAAAACAGAATATTTGGTTACCAATTCAGATGCAAGGTTTGAAGTGTTGATAAACGAAGACGTGGAAATCAAACAAGTAGAAAAATTTAACTATTTATGTGCACTCATTGCTAAGAACGGCGTGGAAGAAACCGAAATTAAATAACGAATTAATCAGATGTAGGATGTCTGAACTCGTTATGGTGGGATCGCAACATTTCCAAAAGGAACAAAAAAGAATAGGGCAAATCATGGTTAAATCAGTTCTTTGTTATACCTCTGAAGTATGGACAATTAATCCAGACCTGAAGAGAAGATTGTTGGCAGTTGAAATGGATTATATATAAATGAGAATTAGGGGAGACTTATATTCGGCAACCCGAATAGAGAGAAGGGCATAAAAAAACACTAATTATAAATTTCTTACGAAATATTAGTAAGTTAAATATCGTTTTTGTTATGCCGTTGTGTAGGATTAACATCTGACCCAATAGCTATGCTAAATCAACGGCATAACATCTGACCCAATAGCTATGCTAAACGGAGTAAAGCAGGGCTGTGTTTTATCCCCTATACTATTTAACATTGTACTGGACTCCGTACTAACAAAGGTAAACTCTAATAGAGGAATTTACTGGGGATTAACAAACAGACTGGAAGACCTAGATTACGCTGATGATATATGCCTCCTAGCACATACAAAACAGGACATGCAACTCCAAGTAAACAAAGTACAAGAAGAATCAAAGAAGGTTGGTCTAGAAATAAACACCAACAAAACCAAAGAAATGCGATTTGGTACCAGAAACAACCAACCTATTATGATCAACGACCAGAAAATTGAGAGAGTAGCGGAATTTGTATATCTGGGCAGCATAATTGACTGTAATGGGGTACAGAGCGTGATGTACATGAAAGAATAAATAAGGCTCGCAACGCCTACAACATGCTTAACAACATATGGAAATCCAGGATTTACCCAACTAAAACGAAACTAAAAATCTTCAACACAAATGTAAAAGCTGTATTACTGTATGGCTGCGAAACGTGGAAGATATCAGCACCCATAGTACACCAATTACAAGTTTTCATTAATAGAGCGTTACGAAAAATCCTTCGTATATTTTGGCCTAACCGAATCTCCAATGAAAATTTATGGAACCAAAGCAACCAAGAAAATGTCATAAAGCAAATAAGGCGAAGAAAATGGAGATGGCTGGGCCACACACTCCGTAGACCGCCAAATGACATTGCCAGGACAGCACTGGATTGGAATCCCCAAGGCCGACGGAAAGTAGGCAGACCTAAGGGAACTTGGAGAAGGACAGTACTGGACGAAGGGAGAACAATGGGAAAATCCTGGCTTGAAATCAAAGCACTAGCCAGAAATAGAGTTCGCTGGAGACACTTTGTGGAAGCCCTATGTTCCTCTTAGGAATCTTGGGACTATATATATATATATATATATATATATATATATATATATATATATATATATATATATATATATATATATATATATGTATATATATATATATATATATATATATAAATATCGTTTTTATGGAAAAAATTAATTTATTTTTTCGAGATTTTCTGATATTGCAAATTTTGCCAGCGCAGTTCAATTTGAAGTTCTATACTAAAAAAGTGGAGCTCGGCAAGTTCTCCCTTCCACTATAAAGCAGTGGTATTGTACGAGTACAATCACTTTAACGGGTTATCACTTTTTATCTGTTGATTTATGTTGATTTTCTTACTTTTTTTGATTGTTTAAAAAACAAAGTAAAATCATACAGTGTGTCAATTTTAAAACTTACAATGGGCAATATCTGTCGAACAAAAGATGATATCGAAAAATGCTTGAAACCATTTCTAGGATAGTAAGGAGGAACTAAAATAACATGAAAGAGAACTCACCCCCATCAACCCCCTAAGTCCCCCCCACCACAACCAAAAAAGTTTAAATTGCAAACCCCTACTTGTAATACATCATTGAAAAGACTATAAAAGATGATATCCAATGGTATAAATAAGAATTATACAGGGTTAAGTAATAATTGTGAAACTGGCTTAAATGGAAAATTAAATGAGGTTTTTGTTGATTCTGTTGATGACCCTGTATAATTATTGTTTAATAATTATACTGGGTGTTAATATCAGCCGGCTTACTATGACTTTTTATTTGCAATACTATCTCCCGGACTATTATTTTTAATGATAAGTGTCGTCGGAAGTTCTTTTGTTAAATAAAAACTTAATTTGCCGTTTCTGCAAAACAAGTTGAAACATCTGTTTTTGGGTCCTGTCAGATTCAATATTTTTTGGTTTATTTGAGAATTTTAAATGTCATTAGTTTTCATCATTTGAACGATCGGTACTGTCATTCAGCTCTAGTTATCACGATGGTTTACAGTATACCTAAACGCGTGGAGATCATTTTCATATTTGCCTCCCAGAACCAGTGTTATTTACGAACAGCTCAAATATTTCATGAAAGACATCCGGACAAAAATATAAGTCACGTATACGTCAGCGATTTAGTTAAAAAATTTTGAGAAATGGGATCACTGCAAAAAAAGGGATGTTCCAAGATTACTCAATGAAGCATCCCAAATTGAGGTCCTTGGAAATTTTGCAATAGATTCTACTGCACCAACACGTCAAGTATCTGCAATGGCAGGACTTTCACATAAGTCGGCTAGAAAAGTGTTGAAATCAATAAGTTTTACCCGTACAAAATACAAATTCTTCAAGAACTAGGCGATGATGAATCCGACGAATTGAGTTTTGTGAACTCATGACTGAAAGAATTCGCGTTGAACCGAGAATGTTAAAGAATATTTGTTTCACTGATGAATGTACTTATACGTTGAAGGATAATGTAAATAAATAAAATGGTTGGTACTGGAGTGATGCGAATCGGCATCGATTCAGAGGTCGCACTCAATATCCTGAAAAACTGAATGCTTGGGCAGGAATATTAGGCGATGCCCTTAATGGCCCCTTGTTCATACCAGGCGATTTAGTGGCGACATTTATCTCGATATGCTGGAAAATACCATCGAATCTTTAATTGTGCATAAATTAGAGAACCAAAGGAGCGATCAAGGCAACTTAGCTCTAGACGAAGATTTGCTGAACTTCCAACACGATGGAACACCTCCTCACCATGCAGCTCCAGTTAGGCACTGGTTGGATACTAATTATCCGAACAAATGGATTGTAAAGAGATGTCCTATTGAGTGTCCACCGAGGTCACCAGACTAATCGCCACCTAACTTTTCTATCAGGTTATCTCAACTCAGTTGTTTATAAAACTAGAATAACATTTGCTAAAGTTCGTGCAGAATTTGAAAATGGGCTGTATTATTATTTACAAAACAACGAAACTCACTTTGAACATTTACTTAATTAACATTTTTAACAAATTTCTAGTTCAACAAGTACCTCATTAAATTTTCCATTTAAGCCAAAGTTTCGCAATTACTGCATCAGTCTGTATAATTATTATTTATACCATTGGATAGCATTTTTAGTCTTTTCAATAATGTATCACAAGTAGGGGTTTACAATTTAAACTTTTTTGGTTGTGGTGGGTGGGGCCTAGGGGGTTGATGGGAGTGAGTTCTCTTTCGTGTAATTTTAATTCCCCCTTACGGTCCTATAAACGGTTTCAAGAATTTTTCAAAATCATCTTTTGTTCGTGAGGTATAGCCCACTGTAAGTTTTAAAATTGACACACTGCATGTACGTCTTCACGAATTTGTTATAAGCTGCTATAGCCCTCATATACCTTTTAGAACTTTCTAATAGCTGTATGAGATTTTGAAATGAAATCGATGATTTTTCTTAGAGAGACTAAGGCATTAATACATACCAATATTATAAAACGGATTAGGATCATACTATGTAAAGACAACGCTTTGACTTTCATTATAGTGTATTTTTATGTATGAGAGAGTAATAAAACAATAAATTATGTATGCAAATCCCTAAACTGTTGATACGGGTGACTCAATGAAAAACAGATATTTGTCAACAAGTTTACAAAGGTATATAGGAAAACAATTTTAAATTGAGTATGACCACCAGGTATAAAGGTTGGAGCAGAATAGAATACAATAGTTGTGAGGGTTACTAATCCCTAAATAAGGTTGCCAGTGTCGGAGTAATGGAGGTTAACAGGTACTAATGAATTTGCAATAAATGTAAGATGTTTATTTTATTGGTTATATATAACCAATAAAAGTTTAATAAGTACCTACCTATTTGCAAAATAAAGTTTAATTCTTTAGATAAAATAAAACGTTTTATTTTATCTGAAATGAGTGCATTCCACGAAGTAAGGGTTTCAACAATCAAACATTTAATTCTTTAATTCCAGGAATCTACGACAGTAATTGACTAGATAATTACCTTCTAAACTTATTCCAAGTGGCGTATTCAAAATTCTTAACAGTTCACTAAAAGTAGGTACTTCAGTTGCAAGGTGCAGTTTATTGTGTATACTAGTGTTATGGAAAATTTGGAAGTGCCGTGTAAACGCCGAAAAATTGGTCCTTTAACAGTTATTGAAAAAACATTAATATTTAATTGTTTGAAATCATTTACAGACAAACGTTTATGTGAAAGTGTTGATGAGACCGTTGAGTTAGTTAGCAGTACACTTGGTGTTGGGAAATCTACGATTTACAGAGTTATTAAAGAAGAGAAATGTGGTAGTTTTCAAATGCCACGTAATGCTCCAGGGAAACCAAAATTTCAAATAGAATATCATTTTAAAGAAGGACTTCGACGGAAAGTGCATGAATTCTTCTTTAGACAAGAATTTCCAACATTGGATAAAGTTCTTGTCTCAGTTCGAGATGATAAGGATTACCCAGAAATGAGTCGAAGTACGTTATGGAAACTTTTAAAAGAAATAGGCTTCCGCTGGAAAAAGAATCCCAGAAAGTCTATTTTATTAGAAAGAAGCGATATTGTCATATGGAAGAAGACATTTTTTAAGAACCATAAAGGAAATGAGAAACCAAAAAAGAAAAATATTTTATCTTGATGAAACATGGATCAACGAGGGTCATACACCAAATAAATTTTGGCAGGATGAAACTGTTACAAGTCAAAGGCACGCTTTTGTAAATAACTTATCTACTGGTTTAAACCCACCATCAGGAAAGGGACGCAGGCTGATAATAGTACACATTGGCAGTTCAGACGGTTTTGTTGAAGGTGGTTTATTAACTTTTGAATCAACTCGTACCGGTGACTACCATGAAGACATGAACGCTGATGTCTTTCAAGAATGGTTCGAACAAATGATAGATCTTCTTCCTAAGAACTGTGTAATAGTAATGGATAATGCAAGTTATCACTCCAGACTTATAGAAGGACTGCCCACAACCAAGTGGTTAAAAAAAGACTTGCAGAATTGGCTGAGTTCAAAAAATATTACGTACCATCCCGGATCCATAAGAAAGGAACTTTATTCGTTGTGTGCCCTTCATAAAGAAAAATTTTAAAAATACGAAATTGATAAAAAAATACCACTTTTAAAATGGTAAATGATGTTAAAACCAAAACCTCCAAAAACCACCATGATGTTAAACAGTTGTTTTTGGAGGCCGTAAATAATGTAAAACCTGAAAACTGGGAAAAGGCAGTAAATCACACTATTAAAGAAGAGGAAAAATGTGGAAGCTGGACAATATTACTGATAAAATGATCGAGCCAGTTATTATAAATCTTGGTTCTGAAAGTTCATCTTCTGAATCTGATTTGGATTTGTAACAAGTAGCTGTAAGTTTTATATTAATATTTTTATTCATCTATTTAACATACCTTAGACGGTTTTAAAAACTCTTTTTCTCTTTTGTAATTTTTAAAAATTAAAAAAAATGTGAATTTTTTAAAACCCTTTTTAATGTAGGCCAGTTAGTTCTAATATAGTGTGTGATAAAAGAGGTCACTTTTGTTTACATACACATAACACTTTATAACACTGAAATAATTCATTTATTTTTTACAATTATTCAAAGTAATTTTTCAATTAATCTTGAGCACGCCCATGGAGTGGTCGGAGGTACCAGTTAAAATTATGCTAATTACTCTCTCGTTCATAAAAATAAACTATAATTGAATACTTCAATGGAAAAGTTTGTTTAACTGTAATTATTATTTGTTGTGATATAGTAGATAATTAGTAATCGTAGTGAAAAAATAGTAAATATATTCACAAATAGTAATGTTTAAAATATCTAATTGACTTGTGTTTGGTAGGGACGGACCAGGCAAATCCCAAAAGAGAGTCAGATTCGCCATCAGTCCGACCAACCAAACGCAAGGAGCCGATTAAAGTCGATATCAGTGTCAAAGTGGTCCCCAAACCTCGTAAGGTTAGTTCAATAATCGTCTTAGATACAGATCATCAAATATGAAAAAAACCTTATTTTTCTGCACGTATAGATATGCAATAAATAATTGACGATGAGTGCAAATCACTCTACGAAAAACCAATCATAGTGAAAGTATTTTTTTCTTTCTTCCGAATAATATTTCTTGTTAGATTTAAGCTTTAATTCTAGAGATTCTCTTATATTTGATGAACTGTAAAAAATAACATCTTTATTACAGGAAAAATGATTAATAAATGCCCTTTCAGAATCAATGTTTAACTATAAAAGTTAAAAGCATGCGCTAACATAATGATTGTTATAAAATCAAAACCTTTTTAGTAATACATATCATTTGTATGCTGAAAATCTCCAGCTGACTATCCAAAAAAAAATGATTACAAAATGACTACATCATCAACAACAAACGATTTCAGAATTCCGTAAAATCCCCAAAAATATATCCGGGAGCAGATGTTCCATCAGATCATAATCTTTTACTAGAACGTTTAAAACCAAATGAAAAACGTCCATAAAAGGAAAGCACAAAAACGTCAAGACATCCAGAAGATGAAAGATATAATCACAAGAGACAAAGTCAAAGAAGAGATCAACAACAAAATAAATAGCATGGTAATCTCAGATATTAATCTTAAATAATATTGATTGCTGATAATGCGGAGGATCTGCAAACTATAATATACAGTGGAAGCCTGTGACAGATACGGCATGAAATTAAACTGCACCAGTTCACAGTAATACAGCACCAATTCACAGCTAATAATGAACCATTGAAATTAGTCGACAAAATTACATGTGTTGGATGCAGCCTAAATAAGGAATGGGGCCACTCATAGGAAATAAGATGTATAGAATGGCGAGAGCTGTCTTCAATCGTCTTAGGAAGATTTTATGTAATATGCACCTCAACATTGATATAAGAACATGAGTCTTGAGATGCTATGTATTTTCCACCCTTTTATATGAAGCCGAAGCCTAGTTCTTGACTGAGGCAACATCCAAACGATTAGAAACTTTCCAAATGTGGTGCTACCACCGCACACTCAGAATTTCCTATATCCATCATTTTACAAACAACACCGTGATCCAACGTATGAATAAAGCTATGGAAATAATGCCTACCATGAAAAAGATGACATACTTAGGACATGTAATGCGCAATGAGAAGTATCAACTAATTTTAAAAGGAAAGATAGAAGGCAAAAGATCTCAAGGGCGCAGGACATCGTGGAAGAACAACAGACTGTGGATTAGGAATGACTGCCATACATCTATTTATAGAGCAGCTGTCAATTAAGTTATATGGACCAAAGTGATTGCCAACGTTAACAGAAGATAGGCACCAAAAGAAGAAGAAGCATTTGTATTTTCTTTTCTTCAAGAATAAACACATCATAAAAGCTAGGAAAATAGAAGTAACGTGCTGACAGTATCATACAGTAAATATGAAATACCAAAAGTAAATCTGTTTTAGCCTATTTGACCTAAAATTGAGAAGTTAGTATTATTTTTACGAATTTATGTTACGGACAAGTAGAGTAGTACTGCTTGATGGTATTAGTTGCAAAATTATCGACCTTAATACTCTAGCTTTGTTAACTATTATGTAGGTCATTATTATATAAACATTGTCTGTGTAGTCATACTTCTCAAATTAGTTATGTTTGTCTATAATGTTATATACATTGTGTCTTTGTCCATGAGATGGGTCCACCGATGTTTCATGGATTTTTTTGTGGATCTGGCTTGGGATTAGGTAATTCCTTAATCGCCAATGCAGCTCTCATTTCATTTATGATGGGATTATCTATGAATGGGTTGAGTTTTAAAATGATCCTAGTTGAAATTATTTCCTTATTTTCAAGACAAGACAATTCTTGAAAAAATGTGCCTTTTGCAAAAGTTTTATTAATAAATTTTCAGCATTTTTTAATTCTAAAACAGAGAAGGATCCAACATATTTTCAGTTGGAAACTTGAAATTGTGAAAGTATCTGAGAATAAGTGCGATACTACGTTGCAATTTTGAGAAATTTGAAAATTTTAGAGATAAATTTTCAATGAAACTATCTTGTGCTAGATGAATCATTTTCTTTTCCTATGGTATTTTACTTATTTTTGTTTTTGAGTCATAACTGGATAAATCTAAGTCATAATTAAGTAGAATTGAGGGACCTTGAAACCACAATTTTGAGTTTACAAGTTCAGGAGCTGACAAGCCTCTTGGCGCAATATCTGCGGGGTTTTGTTTTGACTTTGACTGTGACCATCTCGAGCTATGTGAACCTAACCAAGCAAGTACAATTTCTGAGTTCGTCCAGCAGTTCATTGAGTCTATTTGAGTTAATTTATTATTTAAAATTTCAACTATTCTTTTAGAGAGTTTGCTGCATAAAACAGTACTCATAAGTTCCAACTTAAGTAAAGTCAATGTTTTTAGTGGAGCTACCCTACTTTTAGAGGTGGTGAATGTGGAAGAGACGTCCTCTAGAGCTATAAGTTACTCTAATACATATGCAGCTAGCGTGTGCCATCTCACTAACGCCGGAAAATGCTTGTATTTGTATACTTCATATATTATTTTCAATAAAGTCTGTGAATTTTTAAATGTTTTAGTGCTGAAATGTCTTTGAGAAAATTTAACCATTCATTTAAGAGTGTAGAGTCTAAGCTTTCATTCCTCTAAATTTTTGAAAGGCAAATTTTTTGTATTATTATTTTTGCAGTCGCTAGTACAGGATTTATTAATGCAAAAATTGGGGCCAAAAAAGCTTGCAATTATTGAGAGCACTTGTCTGTTAATGTAGGAATCTAATTTAGAGCCTCAACAATGACCTAATATTTCATTAGAATGATTTTCTGGAGATATAACATACGTAGAATCAGTTGAAAATTGTGAAATATTTTTCAAAAATTGTGGTGAACTTGAACACCATTTGTGAAGAGATATACTGCCTTTTGTAGCAGTGAAGTGATTTACTCATGGGCATAGTATCAATACTATTTGTACCATATAATATGTCATCAATATAGTACGAATTATTGAACAATTCATGAGCGAGAGGATATTCTTCCTTATGCATGCTTGCGTTTTTCAATTAAACATCGTGTACTGAGGAAAGTACCTGGTTTCAATATATAGGAAACTGTTTCCAATTGTATACATTTTAACAGCTTCGATGGAAAGTTACGCCACAAAATATTAAATAAGAAAGTTTGCAAAGCAGAAAATTTGGTCTTAAACAAAAGCAGCAGAAACAAAATAAACGTCACAGAAATGGACTACTGGAGAAGGAGCTGCAGAGTTTCCAGAATGGAGAAAATAACTAACGACGAAATCAAAAGACGAATGGAGATAAAGAAAGAGACCTTAAATTCCATTGAAGAAAAATGGATGGATGGATAGCAAAAATAACAGAGTGGAGCCCCATCTGAATCTGGTGGTGCAGTGTAACCCTTCAACATGATGTCATTATGGCTAAAACCAGAAGTGGTTTTCATCGATGCGTCAAAAATTACACGCAAACGATTTGTAAGAGAAGTATCTTTTCCTACACTGGTGGGGTAAAAAATAACAGTAAGTTTTTTTCACGAAAGTGAAAAAAATTACTTTTCGTGAAGTCACGGTTATCTGGCGTTGGTTCTCCATTTCATTTTCTGTTTTTTGATCATTTCATTTTTTGGGGCCAAAAAAGCTTGCAATTATTGAGATCTTTTCCTACACTGGTGGGGTAAAAAATAACAGTAAGTTTTTTTCACGAAAGTGAAAAAAATTACTTTTCGTGAAGTCACGGTTATCTGGCGTTGGTTCTCCATTTCATTTTCTGTTTTTTGATCAGAAAATTCACTATTCTTTTTGACAATTTAGCAGGATCGCCATGTGGGGTTGTGCTTCCACCGCACTAGCTTAACTGGGGATTAAATTGAAATTTTCCCCAAAAAGAAAGACATATGGTACTTTTCACTTTATTGCGAACTTTAATGTATTTACAATTGAGATAGGTCTCACTTGAGATTTACATAATGTTAGTCAAAAAAATTTACTCTGAAATATGAACGCTTTAAAATATGCGGTCTCTAAGGCAGACTACAACATAACAATAACAATAATATATCTCACTTATCTGTTCGTTAAATATTTTCCAATATCACGTTTCGGTATTGACCTAATGCCAATTCAAAACGAAAGTCAAACAATTAAATATAAAAAGTTTATTAATACTTATTAAAACATCTTGAGGTTTTATTTTTCTCACCTTACAGTTTAACAAAAACTTTTTTTTACTTTGTGTTTTTACATATTTTTGTTTAATTTTTATCATTAATTTAATCTCTTCAACATCTTTATACACTTAGAATTGACAGGTCAAACTTGCGAGCCAACAATATCGAACTTATGATACGATTAGAAAACGTTTGGGATTATCTGAAGCAACTGACAAACAGCCGCGTTGAGTCTAAGGATGATAGACAGGTAGTTATAATAAAATTGACTGTGTGTCCCCAGCTAACATTTTACGTGTACCAAACTGAACATCCTATAAAGTTCATATATATAAAAATACTATTTATAATGTATTAATTATATTTTATTGTCCAAGTAAAATATATACTTATGAATATTGTTTTGACGAATGGTTTTTTTTTAAGTAAAGTTTAGAAACATCCATTCTAAAAGCTCAAAACATTATAAGGATTTACCATCGCGATAACTCATAAGACGAGATTATGATCCCATAAAAAAATATAAAAAAATGCTTGGTTGGCTTCCTTATTTACATTTCTCTATAAATTTCTGTCTTATTTTCAGACCAATATCAATCCGCTTCACAAACATGGAAACATATCCTGCCTAAACATCTCTCACCAATTCTTCTTTAGTTTTTCCATCATATTGCCAGCAGGATCTATCTATGGAAATCTACCTAGAAATTTTCCTATTCTCTCTGATTTTGCCATCAATCAGTGCCACTTTATACTTTCCCAAATACATTTATTCCTAATTTCCTTTTTTATCACTCCTCGCGTCTATCTTAGCATGTTCATTTCCTTTTAGTTTTAAAAGAATCTTTCCGTCACAACACACAACTCGTCTTGTTCGATTTCATCTGACCCGCTTTAACTTCACTGCATATATCACCTCAATATTTCCTCATTATTGCATCATACAAATTTAACTTCTTTATAGTTATGTTAAGGGTCTTAAAACTAATGATACAAAGAAAAATATCTATCTGACGGAGCTCTGGAATAAACAGAATCTACTGGCTAAATAACTTGAAGACATGGTTTTAATATGTGACAGATTCGACATGGTTTTAAACAAATAATACAAAGTTTTTCAATAGTCATAATGCTCGCTAATCGTTAACATTTGGTTCTAACCCAGTATTCACAAAAGGTCAACAATATCTTCGAGAATGGTTCAATTTTAAGAATTACATAGGCGAAATCAAAATTGCGTGATTGCGTAAGGATTTTTAAAAAGACGAAAAAATATCGAAGAGGAATGAATACTGACAGAAGCTGATCACGTCAAATAATGAAAGTAATTGTTCTTAAACATAAGATGCAATAACGTACCTAAATACGAAACAGAAATCAGTTTTCAGGAAGTAGAGATAGCCATAAATTCACTTAAAAATAGAGTCTCCAGGACCTGATGGAATAACCAACAAGCTTCTAAAACACGGAGAAAGTATTACCCTAGAGATGAAAAAACTTATATAAAATGCACTGCAAGATACCAGACGCATGGAGAAACAGCATAATGATACCAATGTTCAAGAAAGGAGATAAAAAAAGATCTCAACAATTATAGAGGTATAAATCTACTGAACACCTCACATAAGCTTACCACAAAAGTCCTAACCAACAAAATCAATAAAATAATAACTTTATAAGATGAACTACAAGGATTCGCATCAGGAAGATCTAAATCCTTGTTATCTATATTTTATAGAATTGACAAAGGCTTTCGATCGCATCCAAGTTGAAAATGTTTTACACCTTCTGTATAAAAGAAACATACCAATCAATATTATACAAACCATCGAAAACATCTACTTCCATAATCGAGTACAAACAAAGAGAAATGGAAAACTAACACAGTATATACCAGTAGAAAGCGGAGTCACTCAGGGTGACTCGTTAAGTCTACTTCTCTTTAATATAACAATGGACGAAATAATACAAGCAGTACGTAAAGGTAATTGTTACAGAATGGGGAACGAAGAAATCTAAATATTATGTTATGCAGACGACGTCGCATTAATCGCTGAGACACGAGACGAGCTCCAAAGATTAACACACATATTCAATACAACAGCCAAGAAATACAATATGATAATATCAGCAGAAAAAACCAAATGTATGACAACATCTAAATACTCACTACGATGTAAAATCGAAATTCATGGAGAAATAATAAAGCAGGAAGCAAGATGGGAATAGATATAGCTAGTTACGGAGATTAAAGAAGAAGTACGACAGCAAAGCTTAAAAGCAAGTAAAGCGGCGGGATATTTTAATGACACAATCTAGATAGAAGAACAAACACCTAAGACAAGACAAAAATAAGACTATAAAGCAGCAACTAGGCCTATATAAACACACACGGTAGAGACAAGACCTGACACATCTAAAACAAGACGACTACTAGAAACAACAGGGATGAAAATACTTCTACGAGTATCAGGGAAAAATCTGTTGGATAGGAAGAGAAGGAAAAATATAAGAAGAGCGTGCAATATAGAAGACATAAATGGATGGGTGACAAAACGGAAACAGGAGTGGAACGAACACATTAGTAGAATGGCAGAGAATACGATAGAACGAATAGCACGAGATAAGTCACCAAATGGTCGAAGAAGTACTAGCAGACCAAGAAAAAGTATTTTCTAATTTCTAAACAAAAATAAATGTTTTTAAGAATTATTTTATTTTTTAAAATGTATAATAAAATGTTTTTCACACAAAAGGCCCCACGTTGGGTGCCAAATATGTGTAACGTAAAATATATACATATTTATAAATTATAATTTTTAATGATGATATTTGATGAATTTTCGGAAAACTAATTTTAACGAACCATTTATGATATTGTACTAATGTGTCACATAAATTGTTAGCTGGTTTATGTGTTTTATAATTATATGTTGTTTATAGGGAGGAAATACGGGAACTACAAACTAACCTAGAATGTTTGAGAAATAAGTTTAGTGAGTCACAGTTCTCAACGTCCAATTTTAAAGGTACAAAGGCAACAAAAATTTAGAAATCGTTCACATTTTTGTTCATTGTACCTTTATTTTATTCTCTTATTTGCAATTTGCTCAAAGCAGATCGTATGGCCTTAATATCAAGACTAACATCTATCACAAATTCACTTTTTTATCTTTTTCCTGCTCTACATTTACGAACATTTCTTCCTGTGTCATATCGCTTAACTCTCAAAAAGATCAAAAGTTTTTTGTGGGTAATTATGCTACTGTAGGATTTATTAAAGCTACAAAGAAGCTCCAGCTTCCCAAGATTTCACGCAAGAGTTTCATACTTAATGTTGTGGTATTAGCGTATGCTCCACTAAATAATAAGCAGTAAATTCGTTGTATCTTCTTCGTTATATCTTGTATTACATTCATTATACAAATTAGTAATCTCATTTTTTTCCTTTATTTTGGTCCATTATTTTATCAACTATCACATAAAGCAATTATATTTATCTAAAAAATATTCCCCAAAATCTTCTGCAAAGATGTTTACAAACGTTTGGAGATCCTTTCTTTTGAAATTGTTATTTGAATATGCTTCAAGATTAGCTCTGCTCTTATATAAAACTACTTGCAGATACGTAGATTCTACGTTTTGTAAACGTAGAATCTACATATTTATGTAAAGACCATTTGTTACAATTATAAAGATCAAAAAATAAGGTAAGAATATTTACAAAAGTTCAGAAGAGATGGTAACACATTCCCCTAATATATCTTCTACTTGTACCTACTTTAACTGTTTTTTTCTCCACCCCACCATTATTATCAGTGGTGGAAAGCAGTGGTAGTACCTTATGTCATTATTGTACGCTGGTATTTTCTGTTGTTACCTTCTCAAGTAATCAGTTCCAGCTTCGTCTCTTCTTCAGCCTTCAGCCAGTGTTCAGTTCAACACCCGCATTGAGTGAATAATAATAATAATAATTTATAAAACATTTACTAAATCATCGTTTTTTGGATCGTCAAAATTTGAATTGTTTATTTTCTGAATATCTCCAGTACTTTATACAAATTATTTGAGCTCTTTAATACAACTTCAAGCTAATAGATCTGCTTTGGGCTTACGTCTAGATGAGCTAGACAAACTAGCACTCACACATTTAAATATATTATTGCACAAAAGCATGCTTTATATGTTATTAACATTTAAAATTATAATGCATACCATTTTGATTAGGTACTTTTTTAAATTTGCCTATATCTTATATTTGTTTTAAACTATTGCGCAAAGTGTCTAATAAATATGTTTATAGATGAAGAACATACTCCAACAAACATTGAAAGACCTCCACAACTTCGAAACCCTTCACAAACAATTAGCCCCACGCCACAGCCAGCCCAATCAGCTCAACCTACTAAGGCAGAACCACCAGAGGCTAAACCAGAGCTTCAACCAACAAATGTAACCGACCCTAATCAACTGTCTATGTCATCCAGACAAAACAGTCAAGACAAACTTTCATTGCAACAACAGCCCGTTCAAATAAATCAAGATAATTCTAATCCACCAGCAGAATCTTATGAATATCCTCCTCAAACTGTAGATGACCAGTACCAATATGATCCCAATCAACAGTATGATCCTAATACGTATGATCCTAACCAGTACGATCCTAACCAACAATATGACCCAAACCAACAGTACGATCCTAACCAACAGTATGATCCTAACCAAGAATACGACCCAAATCAAGCGTACGATCCAAATCAGGTGTACGATCCTAATCAACAGTATGATCCCAACTTACAGTACGATCCTAATGATCCTAACCAGCAGTACGCCGTTGATCCTAATGATTCCAACCAACAATACAGCACTGATCCAAATGTCATAAGCACGGGTGGTACTGGTGATACGGTAGAAGGAGGAGATAGTACGAAGCAGTAATTTGAAACTTACAAATATAACGTGTTAAGAAAACTGTTTAAAACTTACTGGTTAGTGAAATAACAGCAGAAAATACAGATATAAAAAAATAAAAACAACTTTTTCTTTTTGTCTGTTATCGTACTCTTGGAAAAGTAGAGGTATTTTAGTTGTTCAATTAACTGTTCTTAGTCAAATTGTAAAATGGAAGTAGCGTCTGCGACTCTTTATACTAGTTTATTAGCTAGGAATGCAGTTTTCTATCTGGTTCAAAATTATTCTAAATATTGCCAGTAAGTATAAATTTCAGAAGGGAATATCCTATAAAAAACTTTTAAGTACTTTTTTAATATAGTCAACAGTTCGTGGTCCATCCAAGGCTAATATATTTCTAACTCTCAGAGTTCTGAGATGCTACTTGTTCTCCATATTATTTTATGAGTTGGAGACTTGAACATTAAAGAAAGACGTTTCAAGTAGATTGAAAGCCTTCGAATTATGGACCGACAGAAGAGTATTACGAATAAGTTGGGTGGATATAGTCATCAATGTAGAGGTGTTGAGAAGAATGGAAAAAATGAAAGGGACCTTCAATACTAATAAAATTAGAAAATTTCTATTTATGGGAGAAGTCATGAGCGACGAGCATTAACTTGCTGCAATTAATAATACAAGGAGATACAGACTATAAGTAGTCGTGGAAGAAGACGCATCTCCTGATTAAATAATTTGAGATCTTAGTTTGACTGAACTTCCATTGGAAAATATCAATATTGGAGACAACGAAGTAGAGCTGGTGGAAAAATACATATACCTTGGACACAGGGACGCAAAGGGCTAGGTGATGATGATGATATTCTTCTTAATATTACTGCCAGGCAATAGTCTCCAGCCTCTACCGGCGAAGTAAAATGCTGTTAACTGGAACCATTTCGTATGCCCAACCATCGGTATTTTTGTTGCACAGACGAAAAGTGTTCTACAAAAAAATTGTTTCTCAGCGATCTCCACGCCCTCTCAGCGGCAAAAGTTCCCAACGAGCTATGCTTAGAGATATCTGGCAAATGCATGCAAACATATTACACTGCTAACAACATTTTCCAATGCAAACAAATTGGACTATGTTTATTTATATCGACGATTTAGAGACACCATTCTGAAAGCGTTAAGTACAAACAAGATATTTACAGATAAAACTATTTAAAAGAAAGGAGGCGGTTGCCTTTATTCGATGCAGTTAAGACTGAATAAACAAACATTTAGACGTCTTTTCGTTTGGTATTCAGGTGTTTCTCTTTCGATGATTTGTAACACGTGAATTAAAATAATATACGGGTAGAACAAAAGAATGCTATAAAGGCATCTGCGATTTAGCAAAAACTGCTTTTATTTTAATTTTATGATCACATTATCGCTTGCTAGAGAGACTGGAACCAAGATATTTAAAATCTCAACTCTTTCAGTTGGATAGTCATCTATAAGGTATGTTTGGTAGTGTTGTCTGCTCACGATCATAAATTACGTCTTGTTAATGTTGATCTTTAAGCTGTATTCATTTCTTTTGTGATTTATACTGATTGTACTGTTAGGTTGATTTACCAAATTTCTTGGGTAAAAGTTTTGAGTACTTTTGTTGACACGTTATTTATAAAAAGTAACAGTAATGTGATAACATCTTTATAAATAAAAATTCGTACTGTTAGAAATGTAGACGATGCTGTCGATAATTATGACTACGATAAGACTATCAAAAATGTGTTAGTAGAATATTGTTGATTTATTTGAAGTTGATAACATAAAATTTACTATTGTGAAATATTACTTCTAGAACATGGGTATCCGTACTAGCACAAATATCAATAGTTATCGTTTAAAAACATTTATTTTGGACCAAAAACTTAAAGAGCTAATTTTTTTACTAATTATACTACAATTTGGTCCTGTTAAGTGTTAAATCTGCATGCCGTTTACTTCCTGGCAATAATCAAGGCGGTATTGAAATTCTTCTAAAACTCTATTTAATGTTTCTGGTATAATGAGTCTTACTTCATTTCGAATTATTTCTTTTAATTCTTTAATATTCCCTGGTCTATTTATGTATACTCTAGATTTTGAGATAACTCCAAAAGTAAAAATCAAGGAAAGCTAAATCAGGAGATGTTACTGGCCACTCTACACTTCCTCGCCTACCTATACATCTGTTGTGAAAATAGTATTCAAATAATTACGCACTATCATCGCATAATGGGGTGGTGCGCCATTCTGTTGAAACCATATCAAATTACTAGGCAAATTTGGATTGCAACGATTGCAGAAATATTTAATATCGTTTTGAAGCATTTCTAAATATTTTTCTGCAGTAAAATTTCCTTCCATAAAAATGGCCCCAAAATATTGTTGTCAACAGAATACAGGAAGCCTGATGGTAGCTTTCGGGATCTAGCAGAACTTAATCTTGCACGGTATAGTACTTACATATGTTAATCACAATATTTCTTGCAAGTGATTAAATGCGCGGTAGTAAGGAAGATATTTGGACCAATCCAATGCAGCGATGGTTCATGGAGAAGTAAAATGAACCACGATCCGGATGAACTAAAGCACAGCGCTAATATCGTTAGATTTGTAAAGTCACAAAGAGTAAACTGTCTTGGTTACCTAGAAAGAACGCCAGATAATTGAGCTGTAAAAGTAGTCCAGAGATGGAAGCCCCAAGGAAACAGAACAAGAGGAAGGCCCCGTAAAAGATAAATAGACGACGTAGAGAGAGAGATCTTAAAACCATGAACATCAGGCAGTGGCGAAGGAAAGTATCCGACAGGGCAGAATGGAAGAACATTGTTAAGCAGGCAAAGACTCACAAAGGGTTGTAGCGCCATAAGAAGAAGAAGATTAAATGTGCGGACGAATGCTGCTCTTGACACTCCAGGAGTGCATTGAAATATATCTTTCTGGATTTCCTGCAGTCAGCCTGTCCAATCTCTCAAATCTCAAGTAACCTCGTTGTACTTAGTCAATTAGATAAAGGATTATGTAAGTTTTCACTACTTCTTGTAATGTTTTAATTTGATCTGTCGCCTCCATTGAAAGCGTTTAAACAGGTGCTCTACGATTTCTTTTATCCATTACTACAATTTGACCTCAAGAAAAGAATATGTGCAACCAGTAGGATCTATTTCACATCCCACACTAGTGCACCCTACAGCGACTCGATGCCAAAAGGGCAAATGAGGTTCTTTGCATTGTGCGCTACAATAACACATCGCTTGAGGATGCTGACTGGCTCAACAAATATGAAGTTGATGTAAATGGTTTAATAATTCCTTCGTATGCTCTCCGGATGCCAGTATTAAAAGCATATGAGTGTATGTCAGGTGATGCCATCAGTATGTCAAATTATACAAACTGATGCGCAATCCAAAATATAAATCCATATGTCTGAGGATATCGTCAAAATATTTTTAGTTACAAAAATATTGAATTTATGCAAAAAAAGGGTCTAAAATAGCTTCAGACCAACCTGTAAAGGTGATTATTAAATTTAACTTAATCCAATTTTAGAAGTAATATTTTAGGTTTTTATTCGTTATTGTTAGATCTAGAGAGCAATGAAAAAGTGCAATACATAAATTCGTTTCTATGTAAATGTTACTGTAAACATATATCTATGCTTAGAAGCTTGTTTTTTGTTTCAGTTTTATAGTAATCTACATTAAAGTTGCATATCAAAACAACGGCATATAACAATAGTAGAAGTCAGATTAGAAGTATTGCCGTGAGGTCTAAATATATCTTTTATAATAATAGATATTTGAAGAGGACAAAAAGATATTACATCATTTTTACGATATTTTTAATCTAAATTCTACATAATCCATCACTGTTAGTCAGGGGCGGATACACGGAGGAAATGGTGAAATCTCCCCTCGCCCCAGAAGGTCAAAAATTAAAAAAAACCTGAAAGTTATTCCTCCCCCTCCAAGTTGGAAGTTTCCCTCTCAAGGCAAATGTCTAGATCCGCTACTGCTGTTAGCTGGATCAAATCAGCATTGCAATTATGGTAGTCTTTAAGGCTATGTTCATAACGGAGACCATCGCATCGTATCTTCGCCTAGAGCATAGCAGTGATAGTGAATGCTCGCATTTAAAGTAACTCATTTATTTTACCTGGAGATCGATGATCGGAGCGAGGGTCGGCGTCTCGTTGTGAGCGCTCACTTAGAAAGAGTTTTTATATTTTGTGAGATCCATACTCCGTTTAGATGCAGATACTCTTCTTTATGTTTAAAGTTAATCTGATTTTGGGTTTCAAAAATATCTTCAAACATTTATTTTGTGGATAATAATACTAAGCACATATATTTTTCGAATAAAATTTAGATTGCCTTGTGTGATAGTGTTCTGGAATTTATTATTTTTCTCAGTGATCAATTCAACAATTATTCTTCTTCTTCTACGGCACTACATCCCAAATTGAGTCTTGGCCTCCTTTATTTTTTGCCTCCACCTTTGCTTGTCTGTGGCTGATCTTCTCCATACATGGACTCCTAAAAGGGCTTGTGCGTCGCTATTTACTGTGTCTTCCCAGCGCTTTCTTGGCTTTCCAACCGATCTCTTTCCCTGCATTCTAGCATTCAGTGCTCTTTTTGGTAACCTATCCTCTCCCATTCTTATCACATGTCCGGTCCATTGCAATCTTTGTATTCAACTGAAGTCTGACAGTGGTGCTTCCTTATAAAGTTGATAAACCTGGTTTTGTATCGACTTCTGAAGATTCCGTTTTCCCTCACAGGTATTCTCCTCAATACTTTCCTTACGAATATATCGAGTTTGCTTTTAGATGTTTCTTTCAGAACCCATGCTTCACAGCCATAGAATGCTATTGGTGGAATTAAGGTTTTATAGATTCTCATCTTTGTATTTCGGGTGGACATTTTTAGACCGAAATAAATGGGAGAGGGCAAAATAAGCTGTTTGCCTGCGTTATTCTCTTCCGCATTTCTCCATCTTCTGATCCGTAGGCACATATTTCTACTCCCAGGTATATAAACTTTCTAACCGTTTCAATATCATCTTCATGTTTAATGTTTTGTGGGACTATATTTCTTCTCGTCTGTAACATTATTTTTGTTTTTTCTGTGTTAATTTCCAGACCTAGCATTTTTATTTGCATTTTTAACTCGGCGTATATTTCCTGTGCTCCTGTTGATGTACTACTCATAATATTAATATCATTGGCATAAGCGGTCAGTTGAACCGTTCGGTTCCTAACCGCATACTCCAGTGCCAGGTTAAGCAAAATTGGGGCCAGCTCATCTCCCTGATTTAATCCCTGCGAATTTTGAAAAAGTCTGTCGGTGGTTTTTGTATTCGTACACATACCTGAGTTTCATCCTTTGTGGCTCTAATGAGTCTAACCAGCTTGTGTAATAATGTCATGTTTCCATGATTTACTCAAGATCTGTTTGACTGTAAATATTTAATCCAGTGTCAATTTTTCTCGTCGGAAGCCCGTCTAATACTCTCCAATAATATTTTCTGCTAGTGGTTGTAACTGCTGATACGTGAGGACTTTACATGCTGTACCTGTACATAGTGTAGTAGTAGAAATTCCACGGTAGTGTTTGCACTGGAGTTTGTCTCCTTTTTTATAGATCGGGCATAGTATACTTTTCTTCCAGTCGTCGGGTATTTTCTCTTCTTGCCATATGTCTTTGATGAGAGCGTGGATGTGACTTGCTAGATGGTCGCCACCTACCTTATACAATTCTGCTGGTATTTCGTCAACTCCCGGGGATTTATTGTTTTTCTGGGCCTTAATAGCTTCGAGAACTTCCCCTATGGTTGGAGCTTCTACTCCATTCTCTACTTCATTCTCTTTTACGTCCATGGAACTCGTAAGTCTCCACAGAATTCACATTTTAAATGCTTTGATGAGGTTTAGTGTTTTAACATTAAGAGACCACATCTCTGCCATAAGTAAAGTGAGCCAAAGATAGCACCTCACTCATTTACTTTCTTTTTTTAAACCCATTTGGAATATATGTTCCACGTATTATTAAAAGTACTTAGATAGATCTTGGTTAATTCTTATTTCCGTCTTTTAATTCCAATAAATTCTTATATGATTGTGATATCTTTGGCGTCTATTTCATCTTGAATAATCTAATCAGTATTATATCGTGTTTAACATTGTCAAAGGCTTTCTGATAATGTATGAAGCATACAACAACAATGTTATAACATTTTTGAATGAACAGTTTAATCCCTGTTTGTTTTAATAAACAAACCCTCTCTCGTACCTAATCCTTTTATGAACCAAAGTTGTGTTTCTTCACTATTTTTTTTTTTTTGCATTTTATATCTTCATATTAATATAATTTCTTTGGAATTGTTACAAAGGTTGATTGTAACTAGTCAGTTGGAATTTTGCCTTAGTATAAATTCGTTTGAACAAATATATAAGGTGCTTTGGGATAAATATTTTAATAACTGCAAGCACATTGTCCTCTTGATCAGGATTCTTTCGATTCTTCATTGCTTTAAGAACTTGCTAAATCCCAAATGCTGGAATTTCTGGGCTAGACAATTCTTCCACTTGACAGATTGCTTGAGTTGGTTTCTCCCTGATCTTCAATGAGCAACTGAGCATAGCTTCTCCATGTGTTGCATAGATCTATCGGGTCCAATATCGACTCTCCATCGTGTTTTAGAGATGTTATAGATGTTTTTTGTAATACCAATATTTCCTTTAATATTTTTATAAAAAGTTATATCGTCATACCATAGATTTCTCATGCTTGTTGTATGTCTTTGTTAGATTATATTGTAAAAATACGGTAAAGTCTTCTATAATGTAGATAATAATTATAATATAGATGTAATTATACATCGTTTTGTACTTCTAACTATTAGTATTTGACTATAATCATAAAAAGTATCATTTAATAAACATAAAATATGACTAAGTTAGATCTCTCTTCTCACAAATTGTAACTATGTGAAAAGTGTAGTAAAATTTTAGTGTGACTATATTATTTTATTGCAACGATTTAAGTTATTAACTGAATATATACTATTGATTTTGTAGGAATAGTTTTATTTAAGTGCAATAAAATGGAATAATTACTTTAATAATTATATTAAGAAGTTTTATAATTTTTGCTGTTTGTTATATGATCCTAAAATAAATTTTTTACAACAAAAAACCTTGTTTGGTACTATTTTTTAGTAGACTATGAAAGATGAAATGATCAATGAAAAATACAAACTCAACAAACAAAATTTTCGAGAAAATTAATTTGAAAAAAAAATGGGCGCAGAACAAATGCTGATAAAATCAAGAAAAATTAAATAAAAGTTTTACCTACCTAAGAAGGGTTAATTATTGTAAAAAAACTAGTGTTCAAAACATTTCATTTAATAAAACATCGTAAACGACATTTCGCCAAAAATGAGATTTTTAGAAGTACACAGTAAAAGTAACACAAGTAAAAGTAACAGTAACACAAGTAAAAATAAGGTTTTTTTTTTTTTTTTTTTTTTTTTTTTGTGGCTTTAGCACTTAGCTATTTAGCCAATTACGTATAGAGAAATAATAAAAGAAAAATTAATAATATCAATATTCCAATAATATAATTAATACTTAAAAAAAATAAAAAAAAATAAAATGTATGCATACACATAAGTGCATACATAAGTGTACATATACAAGTGTATACATACATAAGTGTATAATCTATAGTGCAAAAAGTGTGTCTATTCGAGTCAAAAAACCGTATAAAATCCCTATAACTAAATCAAATAAAAAGAGAAAATTATAGCAAGAAAAAACAAATATAAGGAAAAACAGGGATACTCACTTCTCGTCCAGGGACCCATCAGGACATTTGTTTAAGACATTACTAGCAATAGGTCACGGAAAGAAAGGTAAACAACAATTGGGTTAAAACAAAGGTTAACGAGCTTAGCTAAGATTGACTACAGACACACATTTGCACTATGTATAAATTTAATCAAACAATCATACACTTTTTTATTATTAGTAGCCAACAGGTTATTTATGTGATATGGAGGAAATATTTGGAGAGATTGTAAGTTGTTTAAAAGAGTTCCTGAATGCTGAAGATATTTGGAACACTTAAAAAAGATGTGGTTAAGATCTCCTTGTTCTTGACAAGTTTCGCATAAGTCTGAATTATATATTTTAATTTGAGCAAGATGAACAGGATAACAAGCGTGGCCAAATCTCAATCTTATTAAAGTTGTTGTATATTTACGAGCGGTATTGAAATTCTTAAACCATCTGGAATTAGGGATGTGTGGTTGTATATGCACGTATTGTGTTGTTGAATGGTCGCAAAAAGTTTGCCAGGAAGTGTTCCAACGATCTGTTTGATTTTTTTTAGAGATGAGAAAAGCATCAGGAACACAAATTCTATCATCTGGTAAAATTTCAGCTGTCGAGGTTATTGCAGCTTTTGCAATAGAATCAACATGCTCATTATGTTTTATACCAACATGAGCCTTTACCCAAATAAAATTCGTAGTTTTATTTTTATTTTTAAGGTTGACAAGCATGTTCTTAATTTGGTAAATAAAAGGATTAGAATTATAATTGGGCAACTTTGTATTTTTGAGAGATAATAAAACTGATAATGAATCGGATATTATTAAAACTGCATTATTGTTTAAACTGTCGAAATATTTCAAGGCTTCAAGAATTGCAAGTGCTTCAGCACTAAAAATTGAGTAATTGAGAGGTAGTTTGAACATTTTTTCCATTGACTTGGATGGAATGTAGAAAGCACATCCGGTCCCTTCCGATGTTTTGGATGCATCTGTATAGATTACAGTTGCCATGGGCCATTTTTTTATATAAGAATTTAAGATGGATGAATCTAATAATGGAGTACTATAATATGTTGGTATGTGTATATCAGCTTTATTAAAAAATGCGAAATAGTCGTTAATATCAAGATTGCTAATACTGTTGGTATACTTTTTGTTACACATGGCTCTAAAGGCCGTGCAAAGAGTTGGTGAATTTTTATGAATCCAGTAACTGTTTGTTAGATCCTCGGTATTTAGTGAGCTTATGTCAGAATATAGAGAATTGTTGATATATGCAATTTTCACTACAAATTTTTCACTTAGATAATCTCGTCTAAAATTTAAAGGAGGTTCTAAAGCTTCAACATGCAATGGAGCTATTGGAGTAGACTTCATTGCTCCCATACAGGTACGTAGAACAGTCCGTTGAAATACATCAATTTTATTTAACATTTGTTTACTTGCTGATCCATAAAGTATACATCCATAGTCCAGAATGGATCTGATGTAAGATTTGTAAAAAAGCAAAGCCGTTTCTACGTCAGCACCCCACCAAGTTTTAGAAATTGATTTTAAAAAATTGAGACCTTTATTGCTTTTGTCAAGCATATACTCGATGTGTACTTTCCATGTTAACTTTTGATCTAGAAACATACCTAGATATTTTATTGACTTACAGAAATTTAAACTTTGGCCATTTAATAAAATAGTATTTATGTTCGGAATATTATGTCGGGAAAAAATGCACACGTTTGATTTATTAGTTGATAAATTAAAACCATTTTCACAAAACCAGTTTGAGAAATGTTCATGTAATTTTCTTAAGATTGTAATGGATGGTTCATATTTAGTCCTTTCTGTATAAACGAGGAAGTCATCAGCATATTGGATTGTTTTGTAAGTGATACTTTGTATATTAAGGCTATGAAAATCAGCAGTATACAGATTAAAAAGAAAAGGGCTTAAGACTGATCCCTGGGGTAATCCCCAACTATTATAACGTGGTCCAAGAAATTCATTTTTATAGTTTCTAACGTATAAGCGTCTATTAGTGTAGAAATTAATTATGGTTTGTGCCAGATTTGCGGGTATTTGAAATTGATTGATCATTTTGTCTTTTAATCGAGGTAAACACACACTGTCATAAGCACCTTCTATATCTAGAGATAAAGTAGGCAAATAGTTATTTCTAGAAAAGTTACTCTGTATGTCCGTTACAAGTGTAGCTAGAGCATCTAAAGTTCCACATCCTCGTTTGTATCCAAACTGATTATTTGGTAGTAATTTTTTGGTATGGACCCACCATTCTAGTCTATGTTTTAACATCCGTTCCAAAGTTTTAAATACACATGAAAAGAGAGAAATGGGTCGATAAGATTCTGCTGAATTTGGATCTTTTGCAGGCTTTAGAATCGGAATAACAATGATGTCTTTAAAAAAATCTAACTCAGAATTGTCTTGAATGATCCGATTTAAAAGGTCTAATAGAAAATGTTTTGCTATTTCTGGAAGGTTAATAAGCATGGAGTATTTTATATGATCGTATCCTGGACAATTATCTTTACGATCATTTATAGCGAAAATTAGTTCATTGTAAGTGAAAGGTTTTAGTAGAAAATGATTTTTTTCAGAATGGGTTGAATCTATGTAGCTGGATTTTTGAGGGTTCGCAGTTGGTGGCGCAACTTTAATAAGAAAGTCATCAATCCATTTTTGATCGAAAGATTTTATTTTTGATATTGGTTTTCTGTAAATTTTTCTAGCTTGATTCCAAAGAGTTGTAGCTGGTGTATTTTTGTTTAGGGAAGAGACCCATTCAATCCAATGCTTTTTTGCTATATTTTTTAATGTTTTTTTGGTTCTAGCCGAGATCTCCTGGTATTGAACGTAATTTTCAAAATTAGTGTTTTTTTTGTAATTTATTAAAGCCAATTTTCGCTGTTTGATAATATTGTCACAATCAATATTCCACCAAGGGGGTGGGTGCCGTTTACATTTATAAGGTTTATATTGGGGTATTGCTGCTACTGCGGCCGTATTTATATTATTAATGAAGAAGGAGTACTGTTCAGTTAGATTATCCGAGTGACTGATGTTCGTCTCATGCAAAATCTGAATCGTTGAGGTATATAACGCCCAATTGGCTTTTTTAATATTCCATTTATTTTTAGGAGATATTTCATTTTCATTAATTGCAAAAATTAATTCTATAGAAATGACATAGTGATTTGATCCTAGGGTATCAGAGATGACATTCCAAGATGTTTTGTTAACTAGTTCAGGTGAACAAAAGGTTACATCAATTGCTGAATCCCGTTGATCGGGACGTCTTAAAATCGTAGGTTCTCCATTGTTTAAAACCGTTAAATTTAAATCATCTGCAACATTTATTAGTTGTGATCCTGTGGTATCATTATTATGACAGCCCCATATAGAGTGGTGTGCATTAAAATCACCGCCTATAATTAAAGGCCCATCAAACTGTTCAAAAATTTTTACCCAATCTTCATATATTGTTTGTATTTTTGGAGGATTATAAATAGATACAAAATTTAACGATAAAGTTCCATATTTAACTTGTATAGCACATACTAAAATATTTTCATTGTAATTTATATTGATCTTTTGTTCCACAAATCGAAGAGATTTGTGTACTAAAATTGCCACACCAGCATAGCCATCGTTTCTGTCATTGCGGATTACATTGTAACCACCAAAATTATATTGTTGATTTTTTTTAAACCAAGTTTCGCTTATAAGCGCAACGTCGATATTTTTATCAAAAAGAAATTGTACCAGACTATTTTTGTTAGCTATAGCAGAACGTGCATTCCATTGCATTATATTTAAATTGCGTGTTTTTGGATTGAATTTTATTGGTTTTTCAAAGTATCCTCCAATACTTGTTCTATACTACTTGTAATTACGTTAATATCAATAGGTTGTTTATTGTTACTTGAAATTATTTTATTAATAAAGTCCATGATAAAAATCGATAAATTGTTAGCTATACTACTTTTATTGATTTCCAAACTAGAGTAGTTTGGTTTATTTGAATTTATTGTCAAAGGTTGTGAAGGTCCAAAGGTAAATGGAAATAATGGTTTTTGAACAGGTGATTGGATAGTGGGAGAGTTTGATTTTCTCTTCTTTTTGATTGGAGGTCTAGCACTCGCATGAGTGTGTTGAGAAAAGGAATTATTTTGATTGTAATTGAAATTTGAAGAGATTTGATTACGATTTGGCTGAGATAAAGATTTACGTTCGTTGTTAGGAAGTTCTGGAAAATGTTTGTCATAATTTGTTAGAGGTGAAAAGGAGTTGTGACTTACTAAACTGGATAAGGAATTTTCAGATATTTCTTTGGCTTCCTTAAATGAGGTTTTTTGCTCTATCATTATATTTTTAATTTTTTTTTGATTGTCATAAGAGGGACACTTTTTTGAGATAGATACGTGATCTTTGCTTTTACAGTGTATACAAAAAATCATATTTCTATCACAATTATGTTTATCGTCTTTAATTTCACCGCAATTTATACACTTTTCTTGAGTGCTGTTACACTGTTTAGATACGTGCCCATATCTTAAACATTTGTAACACTGAGTTACTCTTCCTACAAATTGTTCAACCGAGAAAAAAACTCGATTAAAAGCTACGCGATTTGGTAAAATATTCCCCTCGAAAGTAACGACAATAGATTTTTTTGGTACAAATTCGACTGTTTTGTCTTCTTTTTGCACTTTCCTATTTAACCTATATATGTTAATAACGCGTGATTCTGATTCGATATTTTCCATGAGATAGTCAATATCAAAACGAGTATCCACGTCTCTTATTAGCCCTTTAACTTCCAGTAAATGGTTCGGTATAAATGCTCTTAAATTTTCTGATTTCAGTTGTGGATGATTTACTAAATTATTTGCCTCTAGAAGTGATTTTAATAAAACTTTAATCCGGTTTCGGCCTATACTTTTAATTTCAAGAATGCTTTTAAGATTAAATTTTTTAAAAAGAATATGACCAACAGTCATTGGATGTAATCTACCCAAATTGTTATTGTCGGTACTTTCTATGTATACCCAAATATTTTGTACATTGTACTTATCTGAGAGGAGATTGAATGTTTTCGGTTCCAACTGCTTCGCTGTTTTCTGAACATCACTATCCTCACTAGATTTATTATTAATATTATTAACACTTAAATTGGAATCACTGTTATTTATGTCAGTATCTGTCGTCATAAAAGACGTCCCTTGTTTATTTTTGTCCCCCATCGGGGACCGATATTATTTTGTATCAATTATTAGTATACACTTTTTAATTTTTTGTCTAATATGTAAAAAGTTAAAAACAAACACCAAGTAATTAGGAACCGGCTCGGCCTTTAACGAAATTATCGACTGACTCGGTCAAAAGAACGATCGATACTTAAAATAAGGTTAGAAATTATGTTTCTATATATTAATAAAGGCAGCTGTATATATCGGAGTTGTTTGAAGATGACATGTATAATATTGCCGAATTCTACTAAAATTGTAATGACGGTCCAGAAATTATGAAATGAGAGGTATAACACGCTATAAATAATGGTAAAATTAAAAGCTTGTGGTCCAGATGCTACACCAACTGAGTTGCTGAAAGTAATAGAGGATAATAACATAAAAGTACTAGTAAGAATTTTTAATTCAATATATAACACCGGAGTGATTCCCACAGTTTGGCTCAAATCCATCTTTGTCACATATCTAAAAAACACAATTCGAGAAAATGCTTAGAATATCGATTAATTAGCCTAATAAGCCACAATCTTTAAAATACTTCACAGTTATGTTCACTACAAACAGAATTAGACGCAAATGCGAAGAAGATCTTGAAGATACCCAAATAGGTTTTAGAAATGCTATGGGAACCAGTAAGGCACTTTTTGCGCTTAACATCATATTACAAAAATGCCCTGACCAAAGAAAAAATGTATCTGCATGTTTCGTGGACTTCGAAAAGGCATTCGATAAAGTACAGCATGTAAAATTAATGCAAATACTGAAAAATATCAAAATAGATCATAAGGATATTCGTGTCATTAAAAATGTGTACTGGAATCAAACTACTATCGTAAAAATTGGAGATAACCACACCGATGAAATCTCCATACAACGGGGAGTCAGACAAGGTTGCATTTTGTTGCCAACATTGTTCAATGTTTACTTGGACAATTATTTAAAATGGCACTTGAGCAACAACCATATGGAATTAAAAAATCAACGGGGGACTACTTAATGTGATTAGATATGCAGACGATACAATAATTCTATCAGATAATATTGAAGATCTCCAAATTCTGTTTGATCATATTCACGAGGTAGGAAAGGAAATAGGTATTAAAATAAACTCAAACAAAACTAAATTTTTTGTGTTTAGTCGTGATCCACATCCCGATGCAAAGCTTCAAGTAAACGGAGTCCAAGTTGAGAAAGTTCACAAACTGGCATATTTGGGAACTGTGATAATGGACCCACTAGATCCAGACATAGAAATAAAACGTAAAATAGCAACGACTAAAACTACTTTTATGAAAATGAAGTGATTTCTTTGCAATAATCATCTCAGTTTAGAACTAAGACAAAGAATGGTTAAGTGCTATATTTGGTCCGTACTTTTGTATAGTGCAGAAGTGTGGACGCTAAAAGTATCGATCATGTACAAAATTGAAGCATTGGAAATGTGGGTTCATAGATGAATGCTGATGATACCTTGGACAACAAGAAAAACTAATGAAGAAGTACTAAGGAGCGTCAACAAAGATAGAGAACTGCTAAAAACTGTTAAACATCGAAAAATGTCTTATCTGGGACATATCGTAAGGGGAAGTCGATATAAAATATAACAACTGATCCTTAAAGGAAAAATAGAGGGCCGTAGAGGTGTAGGAAGAAAACAAGGTTCTTGGTTAAAAAACATTCGTGAATGGACTAAGATATCAAATGCAAGGACAATTATTCCATATTAAAGAAGACCGAGAAGCCTTCGCAATGGTGATCGCCAACGTCGGATAATTCTGATATGGCACGCGAAGAAGAAGAAGAGAAATTATGTGGTAAAACAGTAAAGAAATCTAAATTGAATGTCACTGTATAATTAAATAGTTCCAAATTGCTTGAATTTAGAATTATATGATTTTTTTCTAATTAAGGTCGTTTTCACCCCTAAAAAATAAAAAGCAACCAATGGAACAAGTCCAATTTTGAAGTGGAGGGTAACTATTACCTAAATCCAATTTTTTATGCAAATCAGTGCAGACAAGGTACTCAATAACTTTGTTTTAATTGTAACTAATCTAGGCGTTGATATTTAGGGGTTAAACTGTGATAAAATCTCAGATTATATAATTATATATATATATATATATATATATATATATATATATATATATACCTATATATATATATATATATATATATATATATATATATATATATATATATATATATATATATAATTTTTATCAATATAACGAAAATAAAATAGATCTCATAATAATTTAAAATCACACTCCTTCAAATTTAATAAAACAGGCGGTACTACAAATATATTTATTTGATTGACCCACTCTACTGTATTAATATTTTAATTAGTTGCCTGTAAAGAAGGAGGTTTTCTTTTACTATTACTGTCTATAAATCTTCGGATTGGTTACCGTTATCAGTACAGCCAAAAAAAAATTATTTAGCACCAATAATCGTTATATGAGTCATTTGTAGGCATGATACATTGAGTAAAATTAGACAGTTTTTCTTGATCTTCAGATTTTCTATGATTCAAAAATAAATGGTTTTCAAAAACACTAAAAATTCTTCTTCATCATTTTTATAAGCAATTCTGTTTGTGCATTGGCGGATCATTACTTCTATGGAAGGATGTCACTCCATCTTTTGCGCGGTCATCCGATACTTCTTTTGCCGATTGGTGACTTGTCTTTTACTTTGCCGATTCTGCTTATGTGGTTATTCCATACTTTTTTCTATTCAGTGTCTATTCATTTATACACTGTACCTTACATTTTCTTTTAATGTCTTCACTTCTCTTTCGATCTCTCAGCGAATTTTCTGTAATTCTTCTCAGTACTCCCATCTCTTCCGTTTCCAGTAGCCTTTGCCTTCTGGCTGTGTCGGGTCTTGTTTCTAAGGCATATGTCATTATTGGTCTTCTTCTTCTTCATGTGCCATCTCCTTTAAGAAGGTTGGCAACCATCATGGCAACCAATTCGCACTTTCGATACCGCTGCTCTAAAGAGATCAGCAGAAATGCATTTAAACCAAGCTCTCAAATTGTTTAACCAGGAGATGCGTCTTCTTCCGCGACTCCTCCTACCCTATATTCTTCCTTGCATTATTAATTGCAACAAGCTATAACGCTCGCTCCTCATAACATGTCCCAGATATTGCAGTTTTCTGACTTTAATTGTATTTAAAACCTCTTTATCTTTTCCCATTCTTCTCAACACCTCAACATTCGTGACTCCATCCACCCAACTTATTCTTAATATGCTTCTGTATGCCCATAACTCAAAGGCTTCTAATCTGTCCGAAACATCTTTCTTTAACGTCCAATCCTCCAACCCATAAAACAATACGGGGAACACGTAGCATCTCAGAAGAAATTATCTTTAAAGAAATTGAAATGTCCCTGCTACAGAGTACTTTTTTCAGTTTGTTGAAAGAATTTCTTGCCTGTTCTATTCTTGCCTTAATCTCTTCTGTGTATTCATTATTTTCTTTAATTATTATACCCAGATATTTATATTTTTCAACTTTTTTAATTTGTTCTCCATGTATTGTTATGTTTTCTTGGCGCTGTTGGGCTTTTGTAATTACCATAAATTGTGTCTTTCTTGTGTTTAGGGACAGTCCGTTTTCTTCACTGACTTCTACCACTCTGTCAACCATTTGTTGTAAATCCTCAAGACATTCCGCTAATAAAATAGTGTCGTCGGCAAACCGTATATTATTAATTGGTCGGCCATTTACTTTTATTCCCATAGCTTTATTCCTTCTAGTGCTTCCTGGATTATTTCCTCTGAATACAAATTGAACAAAGTAGGAGACAGGACACAGCCCTGCCTGACGCCCCTCTCAATCTGTATTTCATTTAAAAGGACGTTGTTCTTTTTTACCATATTGTTTTCTTTTCAAGTAATTCGATAAGACGATTATGTCTGACCTTATCGAAGGCTTTGTTGTAATCCAAGAAACAAGAAAGTACATTCACATCGAACAGGGCTTCCCTCGTTCCCAATGCAATTCTTAATCCAAACTGTGTCCTGCTCACTTATGTCCTGCTCAAGTTTGTTGTGTATTCTCCGGTGTATGATTTTTAAAAATATTTTGAGCAATCATTAAACTTATTATCCGGTGGTCTTGGCATTCTTTTGCATTTGGTTTTTTTGGTAGTGTTATGAATGTTGACATCAGCCAATCTCTGGGAATGATTCTTGTACTGTATATTGTATTGAATAAGTCGGCCAATATTCCCATTTGCTGTTCTTCTATTAACCGTATTTTGTCTACAGGTATTTCGTCAGGACCTGTTGCCTTGTTGTCCTTTGTTCGCTTTATCGCCTCTAATACCTCATCTTCTGTTATGCCTGGGCCGTTGTCGAACTTTTCCTGCTCTAGTACTATCTTAGTCCCTTCGTCTATAAATAGCTCTTGAATATATTCCTGCCATCTTTTAAGGCTTTCACCGACGTCTATAATTATTTTGAGTTTTTATCCAGCATTATGTTTGATTTTTTCTTATTAGTGCCTGGTATTTCCCTAATTGTTTTATGAAGGTTTAAGTTATCATGTTTCTCTATCAACTGTATAATCTCTTCAAATCTGTCACTATGCCATCTTTCCTTTGCGTCTCTGATCTTTCTCCTTATTTCTGTGTGTATAATATTATACATATTTTTGTCTTAGGTTTCATAAGATCTCCTTGCTTCCATGAGATCCAGAAGTCATCCATTCATTTTTGTTCTTGATCAGCTTAGGTGTTAGTGTCGTCTCACATGTGCGTATAAGAGCATCTTTTAACATATGCCATTTCCTGTTCGCATCTTCAGTAGAAATAATTTCTATTTTGGTGAGCTCTTCTTTAATATTTAGTGTGACTTGCTCTTTTGTTGATGGATATCTCAAACGGGATACTTGTATCCTCACTACTCTAGTCTAAGCCACAAGCTTTTTTAGATTAATTCTAAACCTTCCTACAACTGGGTTGTGACCTGATCTCACAACTATTACTAATTATCTAATCACTATTATTGGTCTTACACTGGCTTTATAAATTCTTGACTTTATCTCAATGTGAATGTGTCTGTTTCGTCATATAATATTATTGAGGCATCCTGCCAGTCTATTTGCTTTTTATACTTGATCTCTCACTTCTTTGTCCAGGTCTCCATAGCTAGACAGTAAATTCCCAGGTATTTTATTTCCATTTCTTGTTCAATACTGATGCAATCAATTTTTATTTTACATCTGGTTGGTTCTTTGCTGACTACTGTTGTTTTAGTTTTCTGAGATGAGATTGTCATATTAATTTCTTTTGCTCTTATGTTAAACCTGTGGACCAGTCTTTGCACATTATCTTTATCTTGGGCTATCAATATTGCATCGTCTACGTATTTTTATTTCTTTGTTTCCAAGTTTCTAAGTGTCAAGTTGTATGGTCTTCTCCACACTCCATTGTCATGGTTCAGGTCTCCGACCCATATGTTAGTACTGGGCGTATTATTGTTTTGAACAGTTTTATATTTGTATTTCTCGATATAATTGTGGATTTAAGAAGGGGATTGAGCCCAAAATAGCGTCTGTTGGCCGTGAAAATTCTGCGGTTAAGGAGCAGTGTTAAGGAGCGCTCCCAGGTATACAAATTCGTTCAATGCTTAGATGACGTCGTTTTCTATAACAAATAGTAGGATTTATGGTTGCGTGCTTATTTTCATATACTTCGTTTTGTTGGTGTTTATTGTTAAATCCATTTTTGTAGCTGATTATTTTAATGATGCATATGCTTCTCGTACAGCGTTTTCCGTTCTACCAACAATATTTATTCGCAAAGTCATGTTTCACGATTACTGTTAATATAGTTTTGTATTTTAACTATTAAAGGCATCAATTGGAAAAATAAACAAATACAAGCATACCCTGACCTAGGTTCAGCAAGATAGCAGAGCAAAAAAGTCAGCACTACTTTAAGAAATTGGCCTTTCGGACATATCATGAAAGGAAAACAAAACCTGATCAACGAACCTTTAGTTGCAAGAAAAAAGTTGAAAGCTGGAATATTGGATAGTGCATAAATAAAACAGCTTATTAAAGAATCTCCACAGTACCAATGTACGAAGTTAAATTAAGTTGCTGTGGGGCTATGTAATCGATTTACCCTTTCGTATACCCGCCTATGATGCATACTTTTATTAAACCTTGAAAGTGACATTCGGATGACATATGGATGACATATGTTTAAGGGCAACTTAACCTATATTTCCATAAGGAAAACAATATATTTTTGTATCTTTTAATACAAAACAAATTCAGTGCAATATTATTTTTGATTCTTCATAAAATTTACAATTTTCCATTTGTTTTAAAATGGATAACGTATCACAACAATTAGACGAAATCGAAGCTCTTAAATCCATATTTGGAGAGGAATGGCAAGTAGATTCTGATACTGCAACATACAGCATTGATATTAGTAAAGAAGTAAAATTGTTTATTACTTTAGTACCTGAGTATCCATCGAGTTCATTGCCACGATATGAATTGCTGGCGCCCAATCTTCATTTTTCCCAAAAGAAAAATATAGAACAAAGATTTCAAAATTTATATGAGTAAGTGTTTAGAAGGAACTAAAGTTAACAATTTTAATGAACAAACTAACTTCAACAATTATTGGTTAAATGAATTACTATAAGCTTATTACATTATTTTACTACAATTTAGATTATTAACAAAAGTTAGATTATACTGCCAGTACAGTACAGTACAGTTAGATTATACAGAGTATCTGAGGCCTATTTATATCAAGGGAGACAGTCAATTTAGAAAAGTCCCACTTCATTGACCTTCTTGGTGAAGTACCTTTCGAACTGAATCATACTGTTCCCTACAATCATTTCTGACAAAGATGGTTGATGGTTTCTTGTGCTCGAGATTCATTGGTCTTTCATAATGTTTCAGGTAGTTTTGGTTGCAATTATCTAATCCTGAATGACAAGCAGGAAACCCACTCTTTCAGGAAACATCTTTCCCGATTTCAACCATTAGTTCTGTGTATGGTTGTATGGGTATAACTTACGCAGAGGTTTATCCATCTAGATGCGAATTTTTGTTCCCTCAGAGAGTAAAGTAGATGTTTCAACTTGCTTCTGAAAATAATTTCTATGCTACCATGGTACTTAAAGATATATTTCTGCCATGGCAATGTACTTCTTTCTATTGCAATGTTAGGATGATGTTTATGTGCCTTTTTAAGCAGTTATTGTTATTAAAATTATTATATATCAGTTATTTGTCATCATTGTTATCATTTATTTGTAGAACAGAAGGTGGTGGTCCCCTTATTTACCAAATGATAATGATAGTTGAGGATGTAGTCAAGAAATCTCAATCAAATACAGAACGCAAACCTGTAGAAGAAGAACAAATAAACGAAGTAAAGGGAAGTAGTTCAAAATGTAGTAAAAATTTAAATGTAGTCCATGGTTCAACAATTTTAGATAGGAAGAGTGTATTTCAAGGTCATGTTTGTGAAGTAAAGAGTAAAGAAGAAGTAAAGTATGTGTCATTTAAAGTTTTATGATTTTTAATAATTTTTACTCATTTTAGTGCATTTATGGAGTTGTTGCTTGAAAACAAGAAGATTGCTAATGCAACACATAATATCTCTGCATATAGGATTTTATTGCCTAATAATGTTGTGCTACAGGTATTTAGTTTTCTTCATATTTAATACTGATTTAACTCTTAGTTGCATCACAAAAAATCACATACACAGGTGCATTGGTACAAATGACACATGAAATTAGGTTGAAATTAGTCATATTATGATGATTATTATTAGTATTAGTACACATTGTAAATATTACACATTGCATTTTGTTGTCAGTGTTAATAAAAAATCTGTATTTTAGGATTGCGATGATGATGGAGAAAATAAAGCATCATCTAGAGTTTTAGAATTACTACAAACATTAAAACTTAATAATGTTATGGTTGTAATTTCAAGATGGTAAGTAAGTGTATTTTATTTTTAATGTATTCATAAACATTTAACAAAAAGAGTTTGTACAAAAATACCCATTTTGGATTCGCAGAAAGTAGCTAAGGCAGCTTAATTTGTTTGATAGACCTCTAGAGTCACTTTGTTGTATTAATTGTCAAAACAAACATTAATGAAATGAGGCGATAAAAACTTTTGAATAAGATTCATAAATTTTTGGAATATAACTGTTAATTAGAAAGATTAAAGACTTTTGGGAATATTTGAGCATAAAATACTCCGCAAAATATTTGGAGCTGTAAACGACCAAGGGCAGTGGCGCAGAAGATATAATTTTGAATTGTATCAGTTCTTTGATGAGCCAGATATCATAACATTCATTAAAACACAGCGACTTAGATGGGCTGGACACATAATACGAATGCCAGAAAATACGATTGCTAAAAAGCTAACCACAGGAACACCTGTACGGAGTGGAAACTGACTTACGAATATTAAAAATCAGAAGATGGCAACATGTTGCCAAAAACCAAATAGAATGGCGACGAATCTTAGAGCAGGCCAAGATCCACAGAGGATTGTCGAGCTAAAGATGATGATAACTGTTAATTGAAAGCAAAAAACTAGGTAAACATCATTTTAAAACAGCTTTACATTGTTTATGGAATAGTACCATCTGATTTATCTTCCAACAAATATTGTTTTCGTTGTTCTACTATTTTCGTGCATTTTTGATCAACCCATTTATTTCTTGTTTTGTGTCAGGATATAAGTACCCAATGTATTTTTGGCTGCAGATTTTAGAGTCACCTTGCAGTCTTTCCACATGTTTATACAGCCTTCACTGTGAGCGACCAGAGGTTACTATGTCTGCCACTGCATCAACTTTAATAATGTCAGCTATAGCTGCAGGTGAAGCTTCATGAAAAAGCAATTTTAGACAACTGCCTATAAACCTTGTAAACAATGTTCCTTTATAAAAGTAAATTTTTCAAGGTTTCTAATTCAGGAATCTAATCTAATGACTTATACTGATAGTATTCTCTTTTAGGTATGGTGGTATTCAGCTGGGTCCAGATAGATTTAGGCATATTAACAATGCTGCTCGACAAGCACTAGTGGAAGCAGGGTTTGTAAAGTCATAGCATAAATAATAAATTATTCGTACAAATGTTGTTTTTGTCACCCAGCTTTTCCTAAAATGTATTGAATTAAACAAGAAGTAAATTAGTCCCAGCTTTGCCTACTATTAAAATACTTTAAGAAGTTTATAAATAAATGTTTAGTATTGCCGTTCTTTCTATTACTATGAAAAAACAAAAATAAATCCCCATATTTCACATAAATAATAAGAAAATGTATAGCAAAAAGTAGTTTTTAAAAATTTATTTGGTTTGGGTCAAACTTAAGTCAGGTCTTATAAGGTCTAGTTTATTGGATGAAATAAATAATGGCCCCATTAACAAAAATAGACTTATAGAAAAGAAGAGTATAGAGATGTTAGAAGAGAGGAACAACGCATCCATTAACGTAAGAAGAGGGAATACGAACAGAACACTCAGTGAGATACAAAGTTTATTCGATAAAAAAGGAAACGAGGAAATACTACAAAGCCTTAAATACTAGCCGTCGAGAATTTAAACCACGGTCAACAATTTGTAAAGACACTAACGGTGAAATTCTACACGATAAAAACTCAGTTCTTAACAGACGGGCACAGCATTTCTGCGAACATCTAAATATAAACGATATTGAAGGAGAGTACAACATAGAAAATTAACAAAATTACGTCAACTACACAGTGAAGACCCAACAAGAGAAGAAGTGTCAAATGCGATCCTAAAACTCAAAGACAATAAAGCCCCAGGAATCGATGAAATCTGTTCGGAAATTTATAAAAAAGGTGACTTTTAGACATTTTACAACAAATGATATTGTTGGTCAATAGCAATGCGGATTTACTGCTGGAAAGTCAACTACACATCAAATTCAAAGCACATAGGCAGATTCTAGAAAAGTCACTAGAATGTAACATAGATATACACCATCTCTTTACTGACTTCAAAGCAGCCCATGACAGTGTGAAAAGAACTGCATTATATAATGCAATGATAGACTTCGGGATCCCTCCTAAGTTAGCTAAGTTGACCCAACTAACAATGCAAAATGTAAGCTAATGCGTTAGAATTGAAGGAGAAAACTCTACGTTATTTGACATTAATAATGGTCTAAGACAGGTGGACGCGTTGGCGTGTCTGCTCTTTAATATTGCCTTGTTAAAGGCAATCAGACAATTAAATACAGTAATCTCTCTTTATAACAATTCCCTATATAACGATAATTCCTCTATAACGATGAAAATAGTAAACGGTTGGTTCGTCATAAGGACAATGTATTAATTCTTTCTCTATACCGATATCGTTCTCTCTTTATAGCGATGACTTTTTAGCGTTCAATAGTCGATGGCAAATGTGTTATTGTGTTTAAACTTTAGACTACCTATTGTTCAACGATTGTTTTGTTTTGCGCTTAAGGAATGCGGCCACCCATTCTACTCGATTCTTATCAGAGGGTTATCCCGAACAATGTTCGGGCGGCGTGCCTAACTGTTATCACACAGATTTTGTCATCTATTGACGACTTTTCATTTCCAATTTGAGTTGTGTGAACAGTCAACATGTTTTCGAAAAAAGAAGGACAGAAAATAGTGGTTTGAAGCGGAGATGGAGGGCGATAGCAGGAAGAAGTTGTGGCAACCTCAGCACGAAGATTTGGTTCGCGCTATGCTTCAGTGGTTCCAGCAGTAGCGTATGAAGCATATTCCACTTTCTGGGTCTGTGGTCAGGACAAAAGCTGAGTTTTTTGCAACTGAACTTGCGGAATTGAGAATTTGCTGAAGTGGAAGCTGCGGCACAAGATCAACTACGGGCAAATCAGCGGAAAGGCTCGCGATGTTAACAAAACCGTAACGGACGATTAGCTAGAAAACGTATGGCCTGGACTGAAGGCACGATAGGCGTCAGACGACATTTTCAATGCTGATGAGACTGGATTGTTTTTTAAAATGATACCAAAGAGAACTTTAAAATTTAAATCAGTAAAGTGCATTGGTGGAAAGCTCTCCAAGGAATGCATTACAGTTTTAGTGGCCGCTAACCTGACAGGTTCGGTAAAGCGAAAATTGTTAGTGCTAGGGAAGTCGAAAAACCCACGTTGCTTTAAGAACATAAAAAAAATCTACCGGTGCCTATTAAGCAAACAAGAGTGCATGGATGACTTCGAAAATTTTTGAAGAAGCGATAAAAAAAGTGGGATATAGAGCTTAAAGGGAAAAAATTCTTCTGCTTGTAGACAATTGTCCTGCTCATCCTGTACTATGTGACCTTCAAAACATTGAACTTGAAATTGGTTGAGAACAATGGCGATCTTAAACTAAACATTCCTGACTCCAAAAGAAGAAAACAGTAACCCGGAAGTGGAAGCAGAGCCAGAACCAGCTCCGACCTCTCAGCAGGCATTGGATGCAGCAAAAGTACTGCATCGATTCTTCATCCACCAGAAAGACGACGATATGATCTATGTGGAAGATTGTATGCGTCTTCAGGACAAGGTCAGGTGAGTTCGATGGAAAGGGAAAAGGAAACGGACCAAGATGACATACTTGTTGGTAGTTAGGCTAAATATATTTTACAGTAGCATATCATTTTGTTATTGTACAATACATATGTTTTAACTGTACAGTCATATTTTTATACTGTATTGCTTATATTATTCTTTAATTAATATATGTGGCGTACATTACAGTGTTAATTCATTTATATTCATTTCGATAATTTTTTTAAATTAAAATAAGTTATTCAGTACAGTATTATTAATATTACAGTACCGAATTTTGTCTCTTTCTCTCTCTCTCTCTCTCTCTCTCTCTCTCTCTCTCTCTCTCTCTCTCTCTCTCTGTATAACGATCTCTCCTTATAACGATGAAAATTCCCGGTCTCTTGCATATCGGTATAGAGAGAGAGGACTGTAGAATGAATGGAAATATTTTTAATAGATAGACGCAAATTATGGCATTCGCTGACGATATAGTTATAGTAGACAGAAGTATGAGGGACATGGTGCAGTGTTTTACAAGGCTTGCGGACGCAGAAAGTGAATTAGGACTTGTGGTAAACGAGGAAAAAACCAAATATATGTTGGTTTCTAAAAACCCTCGAAATATCCAACAGAGAATTCAAATTAACAACCATACCTTTAAGCAAGTCAAAGAATTTACATATCTTGGATCGCTAGTGAACGTAACAAAGACGACAAGCGACGAAATAACGCATCGCAATAGCAAACAGAACTGTTCACGGCCTCCAGAAACATTTAAAAAATAAAAATATAAAACGTGCAGTAAAGCTTTATATATACAAGACCAGTTTTCATATATGGGGCTGAAACGTGGACCTTATCTCAAAATGATAAAAGACTTCTTGGTATTTTTGAAAGAAAGATTTTTGGAGCCGTATATGAAAATGGGCTATGGCGTCGAACATACAACTTTGACCTATATCAGTTATACACCGATCCAGATATTTTGAAATTCATTAAAGTGCAGAGACTTAGATGGGCTGGACACATTACTAGGATGTCAGATCACGAATACACGAAGATATTAACATTTTCAGAACCAGAGGGTACAAGAAGTAGATGACGAGCACGAAGGAGATGGATTGATGATGTGAAAGAAGATCTACAGATTATATGCCAGATCCACAACGGATTGTCGAGCCACTTATGATGATTAACAAAAATACAAAGAATCAAAGTGTTTTGGTGGGGGAGTGAAGAGTTTCCCCAGTGAACTTCAATCTCTGTATCTAGTAACTTTATTTTATTGCTGTGTGATAGCAATTCCAAAATTTTCTATGGCCATGATCATTGGCGTGTATTTTCTGACAGTCCAACCAACAATAATGAACTGATTCACTCATTGCTCCTAGAAGTAGTTTTCAAACTGTGTAATAAACTAATTTTTTGGGTAAAACCAAAGTCGCCAAACATGGATTTCAATTTCTGCATATTTGTATTGATTCCTTTATGTGAACATAAAGCGATGCTTCTATTGTTAAAACTAATTTTGCTTTGGTGTCATGTTCTGCTACTATTTCCACAATGCAATTTGATGATCCTTCTAACACTAGGAAGTTTTCAATTGCAAACACCCAATCACTATAATTTGCGCTAAGATCTGGCTAAGACTATAAAAGCGGCGATTGCGCCGGCGCCTCTACGCTAGAAACAAAGTGTTTATTGTTCTACTGCTGTATTCTGATTGTACATTTCTTCTTTGGACTAAACTCTTTTACGCAGTAACGATCGTGCGTTATTTTGACCCCACCATCCTGACATGTAACATTATTAATAAAGAAGAATGGAACGTTGGCTTAAAGGCGTTAAACGTGTTGCAACAACATCTTCTAATGAAGCCGAATGTTCAAAAGTAGTTCGCACGGAGTATACAGCAATTACCAATCCAGACGATTATGCAACGACGTCAAGTTCTACGGTTTCAAAGGCGAAAAAAAGGAAGTATGATGAATCATATATAAGTTTCGGATTTGTTGATTCCAAAGGCTCACCTCTCTGCATGTAATGTAGTAAACTGCTTCCTAATAGTTCCATGGCACCTGCCAAGTTGCGCCGACATTTAGAAACTGTACACCCTGAGTCTAAAGACAAGAATAAAGAATTTTTTGTACGTAAAAAAGAACAGTTATTGGAAAGTCAGAAAACTATGATGCATGTAACCCAAACTATCAATGAAAAGGCCACAGACGCATCATATTTAGTTAGCTATCGCATTGCAAAAGCAGGTGAAGCGCACACTATCGCTGAGAATTTAATAAAACCATGTGTGTTAGACATACCAAAATGTATGCTCGATGAAAAATCTGCAAAGCATCTTTCTACTGTGCCGCTATCAAACGATACTGTTTCACGGCGAATTCATGATCTGGCAAGCTACGTCAAACAAGAACTAGTTACACGTCTACAAGAAACACGTTTCGTCTTGCAAATAGATGAGTCTACTGATGTCGCTGGTCTGGCTATCTTGCTGGTTATCGTGAGATATCCATATGAAAGTTCTTTGGAAGAAGATATGCTTATCTGTTCACCGCTGCCCACAAAAACTACTGGAGAAGAAATGTTTAATAAAATAAATATATTTTTTGAGAAAAATAATCTCAGTTGGAACAATTGCATTGACATTTGTACAGATGGGGCCAAGGCAATGACGGGTAATACAGCAGGACTAGTGTCACGAATAAAAAATAAAGCGCCTAATTGTAGTTCCAGCCATTGTATCCTGCATAGACAAGCACTTGCGATGAAGCAAATGCCGTCAAATCTAAAATTAGTTATGGATGAAGCGGTAAAAATAATTAATTTTATCAAAACACGACCACTACAATCCCGATTATTCTCATCATTGTGTGAAGATTATGGCAGCAAACATAAAACACTGCTGCTCCATACAGAAGTGCGATGGCTGTCTTGGGGTAAAACTTTAACAAGGCTATTTGAACTTAGAGCCGAGTTACAAATGTTTCTTTCAGATACTGCTTTTAATTTGAAAGACCGTTTGTATGATAAAACTTGGTTGTTCCGACTGTCTTTTATGGCGGATATCTTTCAAAAACTGAACGAATTAAATGTATTATTGCAAGGTGAACAGACAACAGTGTTCCAGGCCTGTAACAAAATAACTGCCTTCAAAAGAAAATTAGATTTTTGGATTATTTGCGTTGGAAAGAGAGAAATCGAAAGCTTCACCTCACTCAGTGAGTTTGTTAGTGATAACGATTCAGAAATGTTTCAAGATGATGTATTTGAGGAATTGGTCAAATATCTCACTTCGATGCTCGCATCTTTTGAGAAGTATTTTCCCGAAGAACAAAATACAAAAATGAAACTGAATTCATGGATTCATAATCCTTTTTTACCCAACTTACAAAAGCCCGAAAGTATGCCAAACGAGATATATGAATCTCTTTTAGAAATGTCATCAGACACAAGTTTGGAGGCACTGTTCAAAACGACGCCTCTCAACGATTTTTGGTGCAGAATTCGTGATGAATATCCAATGCTTGCCAAAATGGCACTGAATATTCTTCTCCTGTTCCCAACAACATATTTGTGCGAAACAGGATTCTCAACCTATGCAGCTACGAAAACAAAATACCGCAATAGACTGGACGCCGAACCTGATATGAGACTTCAACTGTCCTCTATCAAACCTGATATTAACCAATTGATGAAAAATAAAAAACAGTTTCATACCTCCTATTAGTTAGATTTTTTTCTTTTTTAATAATTTCTATTATTATACTTGTTATGTAAGTAAGTAATAACTAACTGTTACATTGTACTTTTATTATGCTTATTAATAAAGAACACACTTTTAAAAACTATTGTTTTATTATAGGGTTCCGTCAAGTATTTCGCTTTCCAAAAGGGTTCCGTCACCAAAAAAGATTGAGAACCGCTGATATATACTATTTATTTACAACTTCAAAAATGAAGCCTACAGAAAGATGCTTACTCGATGAATTAGAACAACTGTAGAGAATTTTTAAATAAAGAGAAAAGAAGAAAGGAGGATACACAGAAGAAAAAAAAACGAGAAACCACTTAAATAAGGAACTGAACACGTTACCTGCCTTCTTTGTCTATGTGACCGAGAATTTTAACATGACTGTGGTGTCGTCTCGGTCAATTTGACCGAGGCAGACCGACATTACAGACTATATAAAGGTTCGCACCGTGGCGTAAGCGGTAATTTTTTTTTTCGACCATATGGCATTGGCGTGAACGGAAAGTATTACAAATTCCTCTATAGTAGGCAACGTGTTAAATATATAAAAAATCTTAACAGAGAGAAAAAATTCAGAGCATTCTATAAGATAGTTAACATTAGCAGAAAATAATTCAAGGCAACTACAAGACAATACAGAAGTCCGAATGGCCACCTATTAACAACATGAAAAAGAAAACCTGGAATACGAAAGAGATAAGGTAAAGGGAACAGACGAGAGGGAAGAGCAACCACCAACGTTTCTTGAAGTTAAAGATGCAGTTAAAAAACAGACCAGAAACAAATCACTCGGAATAGATAATCTCCCAGCTGAACTATACACAAAAGATGGCCACGATACCATAATAGTCGCTTATAAAAGAAATATGAACACAGAAACAGAGTTAGGGGCTACTTGGGACAATTTTAACATTTGGAACATTACCACTGAACAACCAATAACTCTTTCAAAAAGAAAACACGTTCAAAACTTGGAAGTACACTTGTACTTTCAAATTATATGTAATATAGTTATTTTCTTTAAGTAGGCAACACACTTTTTTTAATTTAGTGTGTGTCCCAAGTTACACCCCTAAGTGGGGTAACATGGGCCAACACTCTAAAATTCATGTAAAAACTTAGTTAAAATAAGATGTGGTTCAAGTAACCCACAAAAAAGGTAAAAAAGGACATTTATAATAAGTAAGGTAAGAAAACACATCTAAGTTGAAAATATATTTTTTTTAATCTACATAATAAAGAAAATGGTATCCTATGTAGGTAAGAAATGAGATAGATCTCTGTATGATTATAATAAAATTATTACTAATTAAGCAGAAAGTTCGTAAGGAAATGTATATCTTCCTCTCCTTACATTTGTTGGTGTCACCATCATTATAATTGATTCTAAATTAATGTCCATTTTTTATCGTAAAATTTTTCCTGCACTTGTCCATAAAATTGCTTAGCAGTCTTTTTATTTGATCTAGCATCAAATACCAAATTAACAATGACAAACATGTCCTTTTCAATTTTATCAATTGTTATGGGATGTATAGACTTCGGTACCCGAAGTGGAGTTGATGTTACACATTCTTGCACATTACTTACTGGTATTACATCAAAATCATCTTCATTTGTTATATCACTGAGAATAAGGTCAGTGTCTGAGTCTCTTAATGAATAATTTGAATCATCTTCATCGGTTGAGTCACAATTGTCCCTTAAGTGTCGGTTTATGATGGATTTAGAAGTCGTAGCAGTAGCAAGTTGGCCAAGTTCCATCACTTCTCCTTCAATGCACTCTACACTTCTTCCAGCAGGAACATTAACTTTCTTTTTCCTTATTTTTCTTGAAGGCTGGGTTTCCTTTCTCCTACTTTCTTTCAAATAGGTCTGAAATGTCTGAACCCACTCCAGACTGTTAGTAACAAATTTTATGTTCCTTTCTTTGCATTCTTCAATAATCCAAGGTGATATATGACTTGACAGGTTATCGCCAATCATTACTTTAATCAAATCATTCCGGAATTTCCTAAAATAAGGGAGAGCGACAGTGCGAAACCAGTCTTCAAATATTTCTAGATTAAACCAGCCACTTTTGGATCGGTTATAAATTGTACCCTTAGGACCATTCTCCGTCCAAGTGTTGTATAGATTTTCAGACTTGTAAACTATGTACAGTGGTAACATCGTTCCACCAGCAGTACCACTGAACATTACAGATGTGCTTGACTTACTGGTGTCAGGGTGTCTGCACCCTCGTCTAACTACAACCTTTTTCCTTCCTGGATCATCTGTGATGTTCGTCTCATCATAGTTTAGAATCAGGTTTGCATCAACACCATCCAGAGTTACCTGGAGTTCATCAAAGTAATCATTTATAATATTTTCATCAACCATTGCCCTCGATCGCTTAACATTTTGGCAAAATTTATTTGTAAGAATTTGCTTATGCCTTTGCAAAAATGAAATTACAAATTCTTTACCAGGAAGGTTATTTTTGAATAGTTTTACTGTCCTACCTGAATGATCAAGAAAACACTTAACGATGATTCTAATATCATGAATTGTTAAGGGAAAACCCCAGTCACCAGCCATGCACAAATATTGTGCTAATTTAATTTGATCTTCCTCTGAGAGTACAAATGGTTTTCCAACCTTTCTCTGTTTTAGCCACGAACCGCTCTGTTAATTGTTGATTTTGATATACCAAATTTTTCAGATGCTTTTTGCATCGACAACCCATTATTTACTACTTCTGATACAGCTTCATCTAATTGGATTTGTGTGTAATCCTGGTATTTACGTGCACCAACTTTTCTTATGTACTTGCGCAACATATCTGGGCCTGAAAAAAAAAAGATAAAGAAAAATAACTGATATTTACTTTATAATATTATGTGTGGGGCTACATGGGACAACTGTCCCAAGTTACCCCAATAATGTATTTCTTTTATGTTTATTTTGTTTTACAGAAATAAGTAGGCAACATTTATCTCACTAGGACATATGGTCTAAAGAACTTAAGTAAGGTTATGACTAACGCACAAATAACATAATTGAGCAAATATAACTAAGTATAGAGATAAAGTTATTTCATGGATGAATTTAGGTTGTGTTAATGCTTCATATTATATTAAATATTGTAAACTTACCTTCGCTACTAACGACCAGCAAATATAGTTAATGAAATCACCAGTTTATTTATGTCACATTCACGTGTTTAGAAGATGCAATACTGGCAACAGAGGTGCTACACTACGCTTCTAAATGCAGCGTATAAAACACTTTCCACGGTACTGTGGCACCATATGCGGAAAGGATAGTAGCAAAATACCATGCTGGTTTCAGAGGTGGTAAATCGACAATTCATCAGATTGCAACCCTGAAACAAATTTTAGAAAAAACACTGGAATATGGTACTGATACTCATCACATATTTATATAGATACTATAAAGCAGCTTACGACTCTGTGAATAGAGGAGAAATGTTCAAAGCAATGAAAGAGCTAGGAATACCAAGTTTAACAAAACTAACTCTTGAGTACTTAAATTTAATGTAGAGTACGAATTCAGGGGAACTGAATTCTTGAAACAGTGCAAATCCTTGTTTTCCAAACAAAACGAAATATATGAAAATAAGCACGCAGTCACAAGTTCTACGGCCACTTGTTATAGAAAACAACGTCATCGAAGCAGTGAACGAATTTCTATACCTGAGAGCGCTCCTTAACACTGAAAATAATACTACCGCAGAATTTGCACGGTCAACAGTTGCTATTTTGGGCTCTATTTCCTCCTTAATTCCACAATTATATCGAGAAATCCAAAAATAAAACCCAACAAAACAATAATACGTCCTAACATATGGTTCAGATACCTGGACTCTAAACAGTAATGAAAGCACATTAGGACGTTTCGAAAGAAAAGTACTAAGGCGAATCTATGGAACAGTGAATGACAATGGAGTGTGAAGAAGACGATACAACTTTATTACGAACTTTATAGAATATACCAGGAACCAGATATCGTAAAACATATTAAAATAAGACGTCTGAGGTGGATAGGACATGTAATGCCATTGGCCAGAGAAGAGAAGGACGACCCAGAACAAGGTCCCTTGATAACATCAATGAAGACATGAGAAATATGGGAATACGTGCTTGGCGGAGGAAGACGATGAACAGGGACGACTGGAGAGAAATTCTAGAGAGCTAGGTCCCACGTAGAGCTGTAAAGCCAGAAGGAGGATGATTTATTTACAACATGATCTTATCTTCAAAACTGGCTAAACTAATAAAGAGCACTGCGTATATATACAAAAATTTTATTCGAGAATCATCTGAATTAATCCATCCGATATATTATAGACTTACTAATAGTGGTATTTTCTTTTTATTGATTTCTTCTTTTAATATTGGCAACCAGATCCTTCTATATTATGCTGAGGAATTTGCCAATTCTGTAATTCTGTACTAATTTGATTATAATAATGGCTCTTCCAATATTAAGCCATATTATGACATGTTCGTGGGTTTAATAAAATACGCAATAATAAAGAATACTTTATTTCCTCCAGATATTAAATTAGTGGTAATATTAACGTGCTACCTAAATAAGTGTATATATACTGTTTTGTAACTAAATGTTTACTTGTATTAAACGACTTGTTTCTGGTACAAAACACGAGTCTTTTTGATATTTTTATAACTACATCGAACACTTTTGAGCAAAAAAAAATATAAACAAGTGCGAACAAAAACTGAAAAATTAACGATAAATGATTAAGAATTTGTGAAATGTTCATAATGTGATTTTTCTAAATATATTAACTTTAATTTAAACAAAAATTTAACAATATACATTAATTTGGTACCAACCAGAACCCACAAAAGGGTGTTCAAATTTGATTGTCTAAAAACAAACTATCGATCATGTCATGTTTTGATCATGTATCGATGTCTTGACTTCCTTGTCATTTTTACAGCTATTAATTTCACTTCCTGAAACTCGTAGCTGGTAATTTTTGTTCGACCCAAACGTGGTCGCCATTTTGAGGAAGGGTCAGTATGTTGCCTTTTGGTTAAATCTTGAATCATTGACGTTGTTATTTTTAATTTTTATAACATTAAAATATAAATCAAGGAAGGATACCAAACGTTTGTTATTTACCACAGTCAAAATGCTACCCTTTTTATTAGTTAAATAAAGTGGGATTACTTAATTTCAGGTTTCACTGATGATGGTCTGATAAGAGAAAATATTTTTGAAAAATTGTATTTCTTTTGGATATTTTCATAGTTTTATTAATTTTACAAATATACCAATTACATTGGAAGTTTTCAATTCATTTAAGTTGTTTTCTACAATCTATGGTATCCAGCCAACCACTGGGAATTTTACCTTTATAAGATATGCTCTTAACTTTTCGCCATTCTTGCTAGACCACAACCATTTAATACCGCTTCCTCCTCTCTCACGCGCTCTCTTCATCCCTATCTATCTCTCTCTAGCTTACTATATTGAAAAAGTTGTATTTTATTTATTTTATTTTTTTTTTATAATAAATGTAATTTTTAAAATATGTGGTTCGTTGTTTAATTTAATATATAACTCAGCTAGCTCAATTATGTGTTCTAAGCAATCTGTCACTGTGTGACGTCGACTCTGTAGTCTCCTGGTAGAGTTCAAAAAGAAATTAAACCAAAATTTACTTTAGACTTTTGATAAATTAACCCAAATGAAGCACGTTATTTATTAATATTGAACAAATTTAATATAAACAATAAAATTCGTCTGCAACTTGGGTTGCCTGACAATAAAAATTTATTACAAAATGTGGAGACTCTCTACAAGTACCTAAAAACTAAATAAATATTGCAACTTTATAAAGTGTTTAAATGAACTATAAAGAAAAAGAAACTGAACACTTTATTCCGCTGGTTTTAAACTTGCATTCAAATATAATCAAAATTTCAAATGATCCCCAAAATTATTATCCAACCTCACTTTAAAACAGTTCTGATTTCTTTAAAGAAAACTAACTACTCGCAAAATAATCGATGAAACTGGAATATCAATCCTCTCTTCGGAAGTTAAGGTACGTACTATTCTATTTTTAATTTAATGATCATTAATATTTTCAATTTTTAAGGCCTATCGCAATTATGTTAATTCATGAATTTTAATTTTCTCAATTTAAATGACATTTCTATACTCCAATATAATTTATAAGTGAAATTGTTTCTCTTACTCTCTGGAACAAATTTCTGGATATCTCTGCTGTGGAAACTGTGGAAAAACTAAATTCTAATTAGACGAGTTAAAAAACACTCCCGACCTATTCCATAGTTTCAGGGCTCTCCTTCGTCCAAAAAAACCTCGTCGGCGTCCCAAAAAAAAACCAATTATTCTTCGTTGCTAACAGCAACCAACGTTCTTTTTTTTTGTCCTCTATTTAAATATTTTAAACCATAAAACTGTCCTGTTTGACATATTTGTCAAGCCACATTACTTTCTCATAATCACTTTAATCACATCTAATTTGGGAATTTATAAAAAAAAATGTTCAGATATAAAACTTAGTCTATTAATATAATTTATTCTTTTCATCTCCACATCATTGTAATTTCTTATTTAACAAAACCCCTATTAATTAAGCTCCCACAGACTTGCTTGACAGTTTATTTTCTGACGTTTATTAAAATTTCTATGTTTAAATATTTTTTTAAGAATTCTTCTTTTTTGTTCTTTTTAAGGTTTAGACGATTCACCTATACACTAGGCAACTATACTATTCAGAAATTATTAACACTATACCAGGTAAGTCAAAATTAATTTATTTAACAATTTACTAATCTTTTTCTCTCTTTTATTTCAGAGTCGAACCCACATTGTGATGGCTTCATGAAATTCATGAACAACAAACTCATATAAAAATCCATTTAAGTTGTATATTTTTTAACATATTGAAATCATTTCAATATATTTCTATTTATATATCTATCTCTCTCTCTGTCCATATATCTTTCTCTGTCTCTCTCTTTCTGCTCTACAGCCCGGGAAGGGTCTTAAATGATTGTACAACTTGTTTTCATCTCACACTGAGTGACTGTTGGATGAACCGAGTAGCTTAACAGTCGTCAGCATCTTGCGTGAGGAGTTGACAGCTTGCCAGCAAGAAAGGTCTCTCATCATTAAATGCTTTTTTAGTGGTCTGAAGTACAGAAAATAAGTGAGTTTTTTGCTTAAACTTGTTTTTTGGATGTTCTAAAGTGATCCTAGAGAAAAATTTGATCGCAATCAGTAAAAATACGGCATAGAGGAGGTTTTGTAGAAACGTGATTCTTAAAGGTTGGTTTCGGCGTTGCCAGGTTTTACAGTTGATAATTCTTAAAATGTTTAAGTGTTGTCAAAACAAAATTTTCTCGAACTATTGCTGTATAAAATGTGCTTATATTTTCCACCCGAGTTGTTTGGAAAGGAGATCGGATTAGAAAATTGTGGAGGTGCAAAAAATATTCTGCTCAGACCAATGCCAAAAAGAATATCAACAACCTGATGTTGTGATAGATAAACTGAAGGAGAAATTGAAACTACTGAAAACTGACTTGGATGCCAAAAACAAAGAAATAGAGAAATACAAAGTAAATTTAAAATCTCTAAAAGAAAAAACTACAGCTGAAGCTGGAAGCTGGAAGCAACTAAGCTAGTCGGTCAAAATTACGTCCAAGAAATTTCGAGTGCTGTCGTAAAATCAGTAGAACCTCTGATCAAACGGATTTCAACCGCAGTGACAGAATGTATTGAATCAAACAATGAAAAAACTGGAAACACGTTTGACAACCTTATACAAACTGTGTCTGCAAACTACGCTTCGAATATGGATAAGTTCATTGAATCTCTAGGAACTATCCAGAATAGTAAGGACCTAAATTTAAGATTGGGATCTATTGAAGACAAAATCAAAGACGTGACAACATCGCCGCCGCCTGTCTCATATGCGTCCACAGCACAAAAAGTAACAACCAACCAAGTTGCTCATGCTGGAACCAACGCTGCTAACATCTTCGTGGCAACTACACATGCGCAGAAACCGGCATTAAAGAAAACACAAAATGTCGGCAATTTCTCGCAAAATGTAAACAATGGACAAAAATATATATCAACTAAAGGTGCAAGGAGCGAAGACGCTAACTTTGTAGCCGCGAATCCTAGCAAAATGTGGCTTTGCATAGGAAAAGCTGCAGAAACAGTCACGAATGACAGTATCAAGAATTATATTCAAAGAAAATTGGTTAACCTTAAGGTTGAAGATGTGATGGTGGAGCAACTAAAAACTGTAGGCAATACTAGCTCTTTTAAAGTAGGCCTACCTATAAAACTTTATGATGAAGTCAATACTAGTGATTTCTGGCCAAAAGGAATCATTTTTAGACGTTTTAACTTTAAGAGAAGAGTTTCTCATGAGTTTCTTTCTCGGAAAACTAAAAGATAGACGACAATCAAGCAGGAATAACTTAAATGCTTTTTCATCATCTGTTATTGCCTACGATTATGATATGCTACTATTAACCGAGACCTCTCTGTATGATGGTATGTATAGAGGATGGAGAATTGAGAATTCCAGAGTACAATATATACAGAGAGGATAGAAATGAAAATACCAGTACAGCTAAACGTTTGGGTGGTGCTCTAATTGCTGTAAAAAAGGACTTTTCTTCCTTCAGTAATCACTTCAAAATCAGCCAACATTGAAAGTGTTTATGTAAAATTGCAAACACCAAATCAAAAAATCCTTTTTGTCTGTATATATATATATATATATATATATATATATATATATATATATATATATATATATATATATACCATCATCTCCATTAAACGTTTATGAGGACTTTATTATGGTAACTGAAGATACTATTCAAAATAATGACTTTTCAATGTCCTATATAGTGGGTGATTTTAATATGCCAAACAAAGTTTGGAAGAACGAAGATCTAATATCTAGACCAGTTAGTAATATTACAGAATCTGTTGAGTGTATATCAAATTTTATTACTTATTTTAACTTATTTCAAAATAATACAATATCGAATGTTTTAGATTATTTAGATCTAATATTGTCAAATAATTTAGTAAATGTCAAATGTGTTGATTTTCCTTTGTTAAACTGTGATAAGTACCATCAGCACTTTCTTTCTGTATTGATTGTGATAAAACTGAGTTTCTTGAATACGATTATTATTATTATTATTTTAATAGGGCTAATAATATTTTAATAAACCAATTTTTAGGTAATGTAAAGTGGGACAACTTACTCTTACAACAACTTACTAAGAACTGTCTTTCTGAAGAGATTTTGGTTAGGTCTGGCATCCCACAGGGTGGTCATTTATCGACTATTCTTTTTATTTGTTTTATGACATTTTAGAAATCTTTGAAAATTGTGTTATTTTGTCGTATGCTGATGATATGAAAATTTTTATAATTATTAAGGATGTTAGAGACTGTGTAAAAATGCAAAAAAACTGCAAATGTGTATCTCTTCTGTCAATCGCATATTTCTAATACGATTCCAGGGTATTTTATGAGCAAAAATAACAAAAACAAGTATTTCATTATGAACATTCCAAAAATTGTCTGTTTGAAACCTTTATATAAAGAAAATATAACGCTCAATAAACGGTTAACTGCAAAAATTGATCTTTTTTGAGTAATACTAAATACTAATCACTGAAGTAACTTATGGCGGTAAGCCGTATCTAACAGATTCGTTATGAATAGATCTAATCAAATCTTGGTTTATCGAAAAGATGAACCTTAAACAAGCTATCTCGACGACGGCATTATCGTAGAGACGAGTTTTGTTTCCGGCCGTGATCGGTCTGCCATCAACGAATATTGGTCGTTTGCCTTCCGAGGACAGATAAAATTCTCCGGTATTTCGTAGCCTAAAAGCATGTTAACATTAATAAACACGATAACAAATTGTTACACTGGACAAGTTTCACAAAATCTATCGACAACCATTCTTCCGTGGGTGTACTAGTGATAATAAACTCTAGTGATCGAAAAGTGAATATGAATGGCTTGTGTAAGGTTTTAGCGAAAAAACGGTAGCAATGAAAAATCTGGATGCGCAGTGGCGAAATTCAAAAAGTAGGGACAGTTTGGTGGTTAATTTTATGTAGTGTTATAACTTTGTGATACAAATATGGAAAATGCACCAAAACGACAAGTTCTAAATACAGAAGCAATTTATAACGTTTTAAAATCTACCAAAAATGAAGCAAAAAATGGATAACTGTTAACAGATTTAACGAAAGTGCAGGAATATGTTGCAACAATAGTAGGTATTTACGTAGGTACCAATAACAAATTATTATTTTTAACCTAATCTAGAAAAAATAGCACCATCGATGAAATCTATTTGTATTCTAGTTACACTAGAAGTGATAATCTTTGTGGAAGAAAATGTAATTGTTTGATAATTTTTATTGCAAGTTATAGGATACAGTGATAGTGAATCTGTACATAAAGGGAGATGAAACTAACTTACCTTAAAGTACCTTGTCGCCTGGAAACTTTATGTGCCGGTCCTTCAAGAGCCAAGTCAATATCAACAACATGCCCCTTGCCTGATCTTCCAATACTGATTTCTCTACTTCGCATTAGATACCTAACCATTCTTCCCCGAAGAACGGCTAATGTTTGGTTGTCTAAATTGCCGGGACATATTCCTGTTACGCTGTCAACTAACACGTTCCATCGACCAATCTGTAAAGAAATTACGTTATTGTTCAAGCTTAAATTTTACCCACTATATAAAATGTTTTAACAAGGATAACTTGAGCGAACTCAATAAAGTAGTTGACACGATACAGTCCCCTTTACAGTAAATTCAACTTCAAGTTACGGACAGAATCAACACAAGTCACCTCGTGATATTCGAGTCTACACGTGACGAACGCCTTGCTATTGGCCAAATTGTCGAACGATCGTAAGTCAGGCAGTTAGCCCTAACAGGTGCGGACTTCGTTTTTCCGCTCCGTCCTCTGTCGAATGCGAATTGGCCCAGTAATTTTTGTGCAAAGCTATATGTTGGTTTATTTATTTGTTAATCGTTAGCTCGTGTGTGGATAGTGCAAAGCATTTTTAAGAACATTTAATTACAGTCGATACAAACTTTTTCCCCACTTTAAAATAATTCCTGTAAGTATAATAAAGCATTTATAATAGCCGTAAGATGAGATATAATATCGACCTGCACTGATATGTTTAATGGATAAAAATTATTTAACATGTTAAAAATTATGAAAAACAAGAGGTGCCCGATATAATTTTGTCCTGATTAATTTAAACTCTTTGCGGCACGAGATTTTATAAATTTTCTACAATGGACCCTTGGGGCATAGAAAGATTCAATTGCACACGTAAAAAGTAAAATGACCTCACTTTTCAAGGAACAACTAATAACCATTCGCGTTTGGCCAATAACTATACCATGGGAATTTTACCAATTAAAGTTAACACTTAATAGGGACAGAGGGAATAAGTAATACAAACCACTTGCGTAGGTGTAACTTGATAAAAATAGATTAATAAGTGATTCATTTTGTGGACTACTGTACAACATGTAGCAAAAGTTTGGTGGTTTTGGTTTGGTGGTTTTGGTTTGGTGGTGGAAGACAAGGAAGAATTAACAGGCGAACAAGAATTTACAGACAAAGAACGATAGATGACGATTTTCAAGGTTCAAAATCATTAGTAAAAAATATCACATTTACCAAAGCGGTGTAGGTAAACCTTATATCGGATCCTCTACTATAAAAGTAAATTTGAAAATGCCCATTTTGTTATTTTAGTTGAGAAAAGTATAATAAATCCATTTATTTAATATGTCTCATACGGAGTCGGCAAATGAAAATGAGGAACTGTTAACGCTAAGTCCTCCTAGAAAAAGAGCTAAGAAAAATGACGTAGATATAAGAATCAAAAAAATAATGGTTAATACATACAAATGTGAATTACAAGATAATCCTACTTTAGCGTTCCAAACACTGGAAAAAAATGCTATAATTGTAATGGACAATGCCCCTTATCATTCCAGAAAATTGGAAAAAATTCCCATTATGGCTACAAAAAAGGCAGATATTCAAAATTGGCTTCACTCAAAAGACATTCCCTTTGAAGAAATCATGTTAAAGGTGCAACTTTTAGAAATCGTTAAACAACATAAAGGCGAATATAATAAGTACATAGTAGATGAACTGGTAAGAAGCACAAATAGAATAGTTTTAAGGTTGCCACCGTATCACTGCGAGTTCAATCCAATCGAGCTTGTATGGGCAGAAGTCAAGAATTATGTAGCATGGCATAACACAACATTTAAATTTGCTGACATTAAAAATTTATTTCAGCTGTGTCTGCTGTAACCATGGAAAAATGGAAAAACTGCGTCAAAAATGTAAAAGAAGAAGTGGAGCCAAAAATGTGGGAATTGGACAATTTAATTGAGGCACAAATTGAGCCTATCATTATCAACTTTAATGATGACAGCAGTACATCAGATTCTGAAAGTTAAGATAAATTACGGTAATTTTATAAACTTTTTTTGTATACTTTATTTTGTTGTTCATAACTCTCGACTTTGTAAATCATTTTTATATTTAAAAAATTGGTGTACTATAATCTGTACCTGTCAGACGTCTACAAATTATATAAGGTTTTGTATTGCAGCTTTAATTTACTAGTCCGGCCCTGAACAAACGCGTGTTTCCAGCGTGCATTTGTTTCCATCGTCCGTAGCTTAAAGTTGAATTTACTGTAGTTTTATTTAAAGAAACCCCTTCAGCGATGGCACGCTACCAATGCATAACGTCTGTATAATGTTACATCTAGTGTTTTGGTCCTTCGAGCCGGATGTAATCAGTGTTTTGGTTTTACTCAAAAGTCGTAAAATTAATTTAAGTAAAAGACATTTTTACACAAGAAGTGCTGCATATCCTCTTATGCCTGTCGATCCACCCACATTCCTAACTATCAATAAGAAAGAAGACGTCCCGAAGAGTTTTTCTTCCTCTTCAATCCTAGTATTGTCTTAAAAAATATTAAATTAGGCTACTACAATTAGAAGTTCCTTCTCATTTAAAATGTAAGATAAAATAAAAGAGTAACATTTACCCTAAGGGGTTGAACATTCAAGTGTAAAATTGCTAAGAGTCTCTGCTTAAAAACAAAATTGACTTATCATTCTGTTAAGTTGTTAAATTGTCATCTTTATTTATTGGTTGTCCAAACCTGTTAAGCCAGATTAACATTAATGTTCCCCATCAAGCTCTATGTTACCACAATGTTTTCAATATCACTTTTCACTAAACAAGCTATGGTATTCACAAACCATTGGATAGGTACATGGGGCTATTAAATGTTCACGATTTTGATATTTTCAATATAACTTCTATAAACTCAGTTAAAAAGATCTCTTGCTGACTACACTGACTTCTCCAATGCCTTTGACAGAGTAAAATTTGACATTTTGCTTGCTAAACTCCACAATTTAGGATATACTAAGGAGGCCATAAAATGGATATCAAGTTTTTTAAAGGATCGAAAACAAAGGGTGAAACTATTTAATTTCCTATCTGAATCATTTCAGGTTTTATCAGGTATCCACCAAGGAGACCACTGTTCACCATTACTATTTAATCTCTTTATAAATGATATTCCTGATAATCTTGAATCATTAGTTGTACTTTATGCAGATGACTTAAAGTTATATAGATGTTTAAAATCTATAGCTGACATACATATATTGCAAAAGGATATTGACAGGTTATGGGACTGGAATATACAGAATAATCTTACATTAAATATTGATAAATGCTTTTATACCAGTTTTTTAGGGGGAATAAATAATACAACTCAAACTATCTTATGAATACTGTTAACTTAAGATATAAAAATCAAGTTGGAGACCTGGGCATCACTTTTAATGAAACCATTAGTTTCAATGACCATATTTCACAGACTACTTGAAAGGTCTTAAACTTCTTGGATTTAAATTAAGAAACTGTAGTGAGTTCCAAATTATAACGAAAGTTGTGGATTGTTGTCTTGTACGCTCTCAACTAGAATATGGCACTATAGTTTGGTCTCCTATGTATGACCAGTATATCAATTCCATTGAAAAAGTTCAGAAGAAGTTTCTTAGGTATTGCAGTTACAAAATAGTAATTCCAGTTGCAAATATACAAAAAAAAAAGTAATTTTACATAGATTAAATCTAACAACACTTTAGAACAGATGAATTCAGTTTGATTCTGTATTTATTTATAAATTATTAAATAACTTAATTCAATTTCCAGAACTTTTAAGTAAAATAAGCTTCAATATTCCACAGCATAGACTAAGATCTTTGGAACTTTTTCATATAAATTTTCATGCTAATAAATTATGCCTGCAATAATCCATTTGATAGGACCTTAAGATTTTTAAATAGTCACTGTGATGTAGATCCTTTTAAAATAAGAGTTAATCAATTTAAAACCATGATTTATAGTAAACTCTAGAATTATTTCAAAGTATTGAATTTTTTAGTGTAGTTATAAGATAAATTAGATTAGAAAATATAATGTTATTATAATGCTGTAATGGAGTGATCCCATCTATTTAATAAATAAATAGAAAACAATAATATACTCACCTCATTTTCCAGTTGCCTAATTTCTTTCAAATTCCTTCTCTGTTGGAGTTTCATTTCCCTATCCAATCCCTCATCAGGAGGTTCAGTTAGATCAGAATCTTGCACAATTTCTTCTGCATCATTAAAAGTTACAATTGGTCGAGCTGAGGTAGGAAGAGGTCCCAATGTCTGATCTGGTAAGAGATTATACATCTTAAGACTCTGCCAGTGGCGGAACAAGGAGGCGGCAGTACGGCCAGTGTAAAAGATGGAAGGATGTTGAGAAAGGAGTTCTGCAAAAGTTTCTACAGTGGGAGGAGTAGTTGTATTCTGAAAATGTAAAATTAAAATAGAACTATTGGAAAAAAACAGTTATAAATTGTGTATTAAAATCTATAATTGATCATTTGTTGCAATTATACAGTAAATTTGGAAACACCCTTTCTTTATTTTGTTTAATTATTTATTTTGATCAAGACATAGTTAATTTAATTCCTGTGAATAGAAAATGTTGCTGTTATCATCTAAAAAGCTCTCTATTGGAGATATTAACATATTTTCCAAAAAATTTCGATTATGAAGTAGTTTAGGCTCTGGATAAAATTATATAGTTTACCCTGCAGAAAAATGGTAGCTACAAACTAAAGATAGATTCTTATCTGGGCAATAAAAAACTTTAAATAACATTAAATAGCAGACAAATAAGAAATAAAATATCTTTTTATATACTTACAGATTTGATAGTACTTAAAATTTTCTCCTCTTGTTGACTCCAAAGAGCTCTATCCTGTACAGCAGCAATCATATCAGGATGAAGATTCCTCATGGCAGAAACTGCTACTCTCGAGACTGCTTGATCATATAACAAAGCGTACCATCTTTGTTGTAATTCTTGTACAGTGAATTTACAGGAAAACTTTGTACCTAAGTGAACAGTGCGCAAATCATTGGTTTGTTGTACTCCAATAATCAAAGCCAAATCATCCACTGGCTTCCATCTTCCCAAGTCTTTAGCAGTGTACTGCCCTCCAAGTCTTCCACTTTTCTTTCCTCGTTTTGAAGAAGCTAATACATTTTTTGACACTTGTTTTCTTTTGTGATCTATGAAGATTTGAGAAGTAGATGGTTGAGGTGGAACAACGGGAGGCGTAGAAGGTGAAGCTACACCAAGTTCTAAATGAGCTGATTGAGTGCGAGATCTACCGCCCTGCAAAGGATTGAGTGCGTTAGAATAGTCCTAAGCAGACTGCAGACTTACCTTTATGTTAGAAATCCCGGGCATCCCAAGGCTGTATTCCACTAATTCATCATCGAACTTTTTTCGCTTAATGGAACGATTTGAACTAAAAAGTAAATTGTGACAGGAAACAAAGTTGACAAATTATTGTTAAGCCTACCTTCTACGTCTAGTGACATCGGCACTTTCTCCTAGATGACTATGAGAACTTAAAGTGTACTCATTGCTTTGCAATAAATCTGAATCATGTATTATATTCATTGTTACAATAAAAAATCATCAATGCCGAAAAAACAAACAAACAATGGGTACATTCCTTTCCTTCTTAATCTTTATTGACGTTTGCGACAAGCGACAAGTGGACAAGACAAATATCGTTGACATTTGACATGCTGTGCTAATTGTAATCCATAACCGGAGATACTTATTATTTAATATGACTATTTAAACAAATAATGATATATCAAATACAGATGGTAGAAATTATTAATTAATTTTTAAAACCTTAATTATTTTAATAAATTTTAAATGCCATAATACACTCATTGTAAATAAATAAATAAGTCTCGAAGTAAATATTTTCATCTACGAGTAATTTCTTGTTAAATAATGATTTACCAAAGTTGCTTATTTTTCTAAATGCAAAATATATTTGTTCAAAATCTAAAACTTAGTTTATATCGATTTAAAGTTAAATGGGAATGTGTCATAAAAAATAATTACTATATAAAGATACTTATACGACGCTGACTTTGATATTTTGGAAAAAATATAAATTACTTTATGTAATAAAATTATTTCTTCACATGTACATGGAATTTAAGACAAACTATGAAGTCTTTATTAAATAATTTTATTTATTTGTAGTGACTTTTACAATAATATGTCCAACGCCTATGGAAAATTTTCAAAGGTGTCAAAGTCACATAGTTCATTTGTCTTGTCACTTGTCATCAATCAGTTATGTCGTCGTTTATGAAAATGTGACAATGTACATGACGTAAAATCAAAAAATTAATTTATTTGGCTAGTGTTTATAGAATTTATTCTATACTATGTTTTAATTAAAAACTACAACTTAGTTAATTATATATAAAATATATTATCAACATCATGGCACGACACAGAGATATTAGAAATATGGACTATTCAGATGGTAACTCATTTTTACCATAAAGTTGTAGTATTCATTAATGTATTTATTTTTTAGATTATGACGGTTACGACGATGTTTATGGACATTCTATGGATGATGATTATTTTATATCCCCAAGCAATAAGCAGTTCATTTATAACAGAGACATGTCACAGAGAAGTTCTGAAGGGGACATTAAGGAAGAAGATGAACAGGAGGCTGAATTATCAGATGACGATAGAGCCAAATTAACTTCTTGTATTGCTCAGATTAATAAAACCCTGGAGTCTGTTAACATTTCTAGGAATGATTTAGTCAATATAATAATAAAATCAAAGTTTGATGTAGAGAAGTCTATAAACACAATCTTAGAAGACTCACAATATACAACAGCTACTGTTGAAAAAGGTGAATGATAATATTTATTTTTAAGTAGTTTTAGTTAACTGTTCAGTAGATTTATCAATATCAGTGGAATAATCAAAATAATGGTAGCGCTATTAATAGAATATCTATTAGTCTAATCTATATATTTGGTTTATAGTGTGCTCCAAAATTAATATTAAATCATCAAGTTACATTATTAGTTTGTTATATTAAAGAACTGTGGTATGGGTAATAGTTTATAATATGCAAGTGATTAATTATTTTGAAGTCTACTCTTATTTTAGGAAATTTAATCAGCAAAATTGGTTGATACAACATAATACAACTTATTTAGCTTTTATCACTTAATTTATTACAATGTGAAGTGGAGTTGTTGGTCATAATCATATATACAGGTCAGATAGGTTAGAAGATTAAATACTATATTTGTGTTATTTCTGTGAGGCAATATGAAACTGTAGTTGATTAGCTTGCCCTGTTAGATATGTAAAACTTTGTTTATTGTCAATAATGTGCAGACATTTTATTTCAATAAGAATGTTTTCGTGTTCTCATATAGTATCGTTTGATTTAGGGAGTCATATGCTTGTTTAAAATAGATAAATAGCAAATGTAATTCTAAGTTTTGTTCGTAGCTATTATTTTGTATTAATTTCAACATACTTATTTGATCAGTAGTTGTTCTTCCTGATCTAAAACCTCCCTGGTATTCTCCAATCACTTTGTTATTATATTTTATTAATCTTTTTCTAATAATTTTTGCAAGTATTTTATAGACTACTTCTAATAGTGCTATACCTCTACTCTACAGTTTTCGCACTCCGTTTTGTCTCTTTTTTTATAGATAGTACAAATAAGAGTACTATTCCATTGTTTCGGCATGTGTTCCTTTTACCAAATTATTAGTGTCAAGTGAAATATCCTTTCCTTTAATCTTTCGCCACCTTCCTTAAAAATCTGAGCTGGGATACCACTTTCTCCTGCACTTTTGTTCTCTTTTCTTTTTTCTGCAAATTCTTTTCGCTTCCCTTCTTCTTGCCACATAGTTTTCGATCTCATTTTGAATATTTTCTTTACCTCTTTGTAGTTTTGCTCTGTTTCTTCTTGCCAAAACATACCTACATTCTTCATTAAACCAGTCTTGCTGTCTTTTTATATGCTCTCTTCCTATACACTTTTCCGATGCTTCTGACATGGCTGTCTGCCACTCTTCATCTATATCTTGTTTGACTGGATTCTTTAGTTTTTTATTTATTTCTTCCTCTAGTCTATTTACATCCTGCTTGTGTTAAAGGCACTCTGATTGATAATTTAATCTATCTCTAACAGGTTTTGGTATTATTGGTAGTTATTATTGGTAAGAGTTAACACAAGTGCCAAACTTCTCTTACTTTAATTTAGTAAATATATATTTAATTTTTATTATTATGTCAGTTCTAATACTTTGATAGTATATATTGATGAGTGATATATTGATGGCCAAGACTACAGACACACTAAAACCTACTGCCACAAAGTACACAGATGCGTAAAATGTACAGGTAATACCAAACAAAAGATTGTCCTCGAAAATCATGTGATAACAAAGTAAAATGTGTCAGTTGTAATGGTGACCACCCAGGTAACTACAGAGGATGCCAAGTTCACATACAACTAGAAGCTATATCCTACACTAATGCCCGATTTCACCGACGATACCTAAATATTTAAGAATTACCTAAGCGGGCTTAAGTACTTCCTAACTCTAAAACGGATTTCACCATATGCTAAGAATTGCCATAACCGCTTAAGCATTACCTTATGGTAGGATACATTTTGCGATCTCCCTAAACAGTTTAGGTATTACTTATAGTTAAAAGTGAGGTTATGTTTTAACAGTTTTGATGGATGTACTTTTTGTATTATTTTATATTAATTAATTGTTGCTTTGGTACTATTTATAATATGGAAGCACTACAGTTTATCGAAAACCTAGATCGATTCGATTAATGATCTGATTCTGGAGAAGAAACAGAAAGAACACCCCGAGTTATCAAGAATCGACCAAATTATTTTGAAACTTTGGATGATGTGGATTTTTTTAGAAGGTTTCGAATGTCTCTCTAAACCAACAGTTTTATATGAGTTGGAACAAATAGAAAATGATATTCTACCTAACAAACTGGTATTTTCTTTCAAAAACCCATTCATGATTTCATTAAAAGTGTATTATTTAAAATATAAAATAAAAAACAATTTTAAAGATGTTTTATTTTAAATTATTTCAATAATGACAATAAAGCTGGTGGCACTTATCTGAAATTAGATAGACTCTCCACCTATTTAATATAAAATTTGCAGTCCTTTTCTTTTCCTCCATTTCACTAGACGTATATAAATAATTTAAAAAACTAAACAAGCCTTATTTACAAATAACTAACTACTAATTAAAATAACTGTAACATGACAAAACTGAATAAAACCAACTTGGAAAACAAACAATTTAATAACAAATAAAAAAGTAAGGTTGTGATTTCTTATTCTTCTTTTTATTTATCAATAATAGTTCAAACATACCCAAAGTAATACCTAAGAAAGAATTTCCTAGATAAGCAGTTCTTTTAGTTGTGAAACGCTAGTGTTCCTAAGTATTGACTTCGGAAGTTCTTTTCGATAAGAATTACTTTTGAAGGCAACTGTTTAGGTATCGTTGGTGAAATCGGGCATAAGAGAGAAAAGAATCATGCAACCACCTATTCAAACAAATAATTCTCAACAAATACAACCTGATTTAACCTATGCTCCAATAGTCAACAAAAATCAACCAAAATAAATACCTGACGCTGTTGATTTCTATATCACAAAAGGCATTGATACCAAAAAATGTAAAGGTGAATCATGCTTTGATTTATCATCAGACCACTCACCATTTATAATAACAATCTTCGAAAAAATCTTAAACAAAGTATATCAACCAACAAGTATAACACCAAGACTAACTGGTCCCAATTTAGAGAAAAACTAGACAGCCTGATCTCACTAAATCTGCCCTTGAAAAATGAACTCCCAACTAGAATCAGCTGTAGATAACCTAAAAAAAGCATACAAACTGCTGCATGGAATGCGACTTCCAGCTACAATCCATTTCCAAACAGCCATATTGTGTCTCCAACGATTAAACATAAAATTTCAGAAAAACAACAATTACATAAAAATTGGCAACAGTCAAGAGGCAAACACCTGGGCTAGGAACGACAATGAAAAAGTTGATGTTTTTGGAAAACAATTTCAAAAAGTATTCATGTCATACCCTTCTACAGTATCTACAGAGGAAGAAACAGAACTAACCAGATTCCTAACAGCACCGTTTTAAATGGATCTGCCCCACATGAAATTTACAGTCAACCAAGTAAAACAAACAATAAATGAAGTCAACATCAAAAAAGCCCCTGGATTTGACCTAATCTCTGGCAAGATTCTAAAAGAAATCTTGGATAATCCTGTGCCTAAACTACTTCCCTAGCTTTTGGAAATTGGCACAAATCATACTGATCCTTAAACCTGGAAGAAGACCGGAAAATGCATCCTCATACAGGCTTATAAGCCTTTTGCCTATGATTAGCAAAGTCTTTAAAAAAATATATGTAAAAAGATTAAAAACGATAATAGACGAACACAAAATAATTCCAGAACATCAATTCGGTTTCCGAGACAAACACGGAACAATAGAACAAGTGCATAAGCTAGTCAACCAAATAAACAAGGATTTTAACACCATAAGATACTGTTGTGCTGCTTTCCTTGACATATCTCAGGCTTTTGACAAGGTATGGCACATAGGACTACAAATAAAATTAAAGAAGCTCCTACCCTATCTTACCTTCCACCTCTTAAAATCCTACATAGAAAATAGACACTTTCTGGTGAATCACGGTACCAAGCACACTAAGATATATCCTATTCACTCAGGCATCCCACAAGGCAGCGTTGTCAGCCCAATTCTATATCTTTTATACACAGCGGACATTCCAACATCTAGTACAACTACTGTTGCAACATATGCAGATGACACTGCTATCCTGGCATCCCACACAGATCCATCAATAGTATCAAGAAATCTTCAATAAAACCTAAATAGAGATAATTGTCTAATTCCTTAATCCGAGGACGCTAAATATCTTGGCGTGCACTTGGATCGCCGTCTAACTTGGAAAAAACATATCTTTAACAAACGAAAACAGCTTGGACTTAAGTTGAGAAATATGTATTGGGTCATTGGACGCAATTCAAAACTATCTTTGGATAACAAAATTTTACTCTACAAGTCCATCCTCAAGCCCATATGGACTTAATGGATTCAGTTATGGGGCACTGCTAGCGTCTCCAATACAAACACCTTACAGAGATTTCAAATCAAGGTGCTGCGTGCCATAGTCAATGCGCCATACTATGTATCCAACGAGGTGATTCAACACGACATCCCCCTAGAATCTGTGAAAGAAGCCATACAACGTTTTAGTGCTAAATACTGTGAACAAGTGCTAGTGCATCCTAATGCGTTTGCTCGACAATTAAATGTGCGGAACGTCTTTGAAATGCCTAGACTAAAACGGCAATTGCCATCCGACTTGTCCAACTAAACATAATAAGTGTATTCAAACTAATACAATTTTAATTTTTAGAATTGTAAAGAAGTTACAGTTACCTGTAATGGGCAGATTGTTGTACTCAATGGAGTTAATAAAAAAAAGTATTGATGAATTACAATTATTGTTTCGATTATTCCACTGTTTAACTCGTAATACTGTTTAACTAAATATATTTCTTTGTTTTTTCCATGTTTCCTTGATGGATGTACCTCATTTTTTTCAAATTTTGTAAGGTAAGATTACAACCAACATACTAAAATAAATAAAAAAATACTGCCAACAAATGCAATTTTTGCCCCACACTCTAGCGAAAACAAAAAACAATTTACGATTCCTAATATTTTTAACAATCTACAAAATATGAATAACTCAAACGTGGATAAACCAAAATTTGTTATCCCAAATTTAAAACCTAGTGGAGAGTCTAAATTTACAATTCCTAAACTATCTATAAATGAACAGTCTAAATTTATAGTTCCTAAATTATTAAATAAAAATTCATTAAATGAAAACGAGAACACAGAAAAAAGACAATTTACTATACCAAATTTATCATTAGGTGAAAAGTCAAGCTTTAACATTGCCAATGTAGGTCCAAAAAAGGAAGACACTGCTAACATGTCTGCCACAAAATCAGAAAATGAAAAATTTAACAACTTAAGTGACTTAGTGTCAACACATTTAAAAAGCAATTCTGTAGATACTCGAAAATTAGATCTTGACACGCAAATCCAAAAATTATCAATAAACAAAGGTAACATTTCGGACATAGTTCCTCAAATAGAGAACATGAACATTTCAATATCCTCATCTAAGTCACTAAGTGCTCTTCCTAATAATACTCAAAATAAACCAAAAATCGATTTGTCTATAGCTTTAAAAGGTACTACTAGTGCACCGGTCATTTCAAGAAATAAAATAGATGACAACTTTGAAATTCCATTCATTGACTGTGAAGAAGAGGTAATATCTAAAAAGAGGGAACCTCTCGTTTGTAACTTTAACGTTAGCAGCATAAAGAATGCTTGTTTTAATATTGAAAAACGGAGATCTCTGTTTGGAAAGGTTGTATGCCGAAAATATAAAAGACGTTTTGTTAAATTTAAGATCATTTTGCCTCAAAAATGTGTAAATATTCAAAGGTTTGATTTTAGTACACAATCACCAGACAGCCGAATTATCAAATATCTCAAGAGGTAACTGGTGATTTTGAATATGTGATATGTAGAAGTACTTAAACTGTAGATAACAATATTTGAATATTGTGCATATGTGGTAGATTGATTGGAAAAACAGTACTAGAAATATTGTTTTAAATTTGTTTTTTTTGTGACACTAGTTTTCCAAATATATTTTACTGAATTTATATAGCCGTACATATTTTTTATCCATGGGTGAATGAAAGCCTTATTTATATACCTACATATGTATTTATATATTTAACGACAAATAGGAAATAATTACTATTAAACTGGGAATAAGCCACAATTAAAGATAAAAATACGTTTATTGACGTTTCAATTTCCACTTCGGAAATCGTTCTCAAAATACAAACAGTAAATTTACTTTAAACTTGTCATGTACTTGGCACATGACAACTTGAAAAAGATTAATTTGTGAAGGCCCTTATGATGCGTCAGGTGCGTTTCATAAGCGTATGAGTAATAATGCACCTTGTGTTCCCGCTCATACCTCGGGGTGTTGACTACAGACTGTATGGCTCGTCCAGCGTGCCATAGGATGGAGGATAGGGTTCGCGTCATTTTTTACAATGGAGACACCCCAACTCCATGGCCTGACCGATAGGCAGAAGATACAGTACAAGATAAGGCAGTGATACGATCCTTGCTTATTTTAGGTCCAGGGGCTGCTAATTCACGACGCTACGCAATAGTTTTTCATGGCAAACCTTTCCAATTGAGCGTAGTTTCTTCTGCATTGTAAACGTTTTAGAGGGCGCAATTTTCTTCCTTCAGCAACTCGCTTAATTTAATTTAAAATTAATCTGCTGCTGATGAAGCACTGCTTTTTTGTTGAATTTAACTGCTTTTTCACGCATAATCAGATCAGAAATAGATTTTCCCTGAAATATTTTAAAATTATATTTGCAAATTATTTCACCCAGATAAAAAATATATATGTTGAATGTACTTCTACATATACACAATATTGTCTAGTAGTACCTTTTGAAAATTAGGTAAGACTGAAGTGTTTTTATATTTATATAGAATGTGTAACAAAATGGTAGATCAGAAATTAGGCCACATAATCTTATTGAACTTGATTTTCAGTATTAAAAATGTATACACAAAAGAAGTTACGGCAATGTAAAATTACAATATGGACATCGATTTCTTTTAGTATCTCGTGAACTGATTGACAGTTTGTTATGAAAATGGACAGGTGGATTTCTTGTAAGCGCTTAATTAAGAGTTAAATAAGTTCAACTTATTGACAAAGAAATAAGAAAAATTGATAATTAAATAAAATGTTTTAGAATTAATTAAACCTACATTCCTCACCGGGAGTTTGTAGAGGAATGTTAAAGTTAAAATTAGACGCTTGTCAGCTCTTCTGCCTGCAGAAACCACATTGATATCCCCCAACTATTTGTTCCGCATATGGTCTCAATCGGTCATACACAATATTTGACAGTATTTTATATGCCACAGTTAGTAGCGTTATTGCCCGGTAGTTTTTACATTGAAGCTGATCTTCCTTTTTATGTAGTGGGATAATTACTCCGGTATTCCAGTCTTGTGGCAGTTGTTTATTATTCCATATGTTCACTATATACTATATGTCTAATCCAGTTGACTTGTTGTTTCTCAGTCTGGTAACTGCTTCTTGCATTTCAGCTACTGAAGGGGGGAAGTTGTTTCTCTTGTATCCGTTTGATCTAGTATAATTTCATCATATAGTGGATCTTCGTTTTTTTCAAACTTTTCTTTGAAGAATTCTGTCCATCTTTGTAGTATTTCACTATGTTGAATTACTATATCTCCTTCTTTGTCTCTACACATCGTTGTTTTTGGTTTAAATTCTTTTCTACTTTTGTTAAGTTTTTGGTAAAATTTTCTGGTTTCTGATGGTTTATTTAGTTCTTCCATTTCTTGAAGTTCTTTTTCTATGTGTTCTCTTTTCTTTCTGCGATGCATTTTCTTCTCTTCCCTCCTTAGCATTCTATATTCCTCCTCTGCCATTCGTGTTCTTAGTCGTTGTTGTAGTCGTTGATATGCATTATTTTTTCTCTCTGTTATGTAACGACACTCTTCATCGAACTACTGTCCTTCAGTTGATTTGGGCTTTTTTTTGTATACCCAGGTCTCTTTGGCCGCGTCTTGTATGATGTTTTATACGCTTTCCATTCTCTGTTGATATCCTCGTGCTTTTGTCTGTTTTCTAGCCTTCCTTTTATATATTCTTTGTATTTTGCCTTTTTGCTGTTGTCTGCTAAGTTTTTTATTTCATATTTCTCAATTTTGGATCCCTTTTCTTTTTTAATGTTTGAGATTCTGGCTCTTATTCTACTTTCCACTAGGTATGGCTCCAGATTATATGGCTTAATTTATGATCCACTTTCTTGTTACATCCTATATATTAATTAAAAATTATAAATTTTGTATGAGTTGTACTAGGTTATTTTTTGTGAAATGGTTTAAACTGTTTAAAGAAGTGTGTGTCTTAATTATTTATGTACATATACCTACATTATGAGGAGGTTTAGGTTGGTTTAATGTATTTGACATTTTTTATTTAACAATGGGTGCGTTCAGATGACCTCAGCGGCTGACTTGAAGCAGAAAGCTTTTAGAGCTTGGTGGCAGCAGACAAAAACCGTCTGAACGAATTTGTCTTAACATTTCATTTTTTATTTAATCTCGACGAATCTAACCTCAATATTTACGTTAATATTTCTATAAATAAATAATCTCGTTCAGTATCAAGCTGTACTTCCATTTCCTGTGAAAATTCATTTTTTAGATCAATCGAAATGTTTAATTAAAAACTTTAAAAAACTAATATTCATTTTTGCGTACCACCCCTTTCCCCTTGCAACCGCTAAGTTCATCCAGCGGAAATAAAGTACGCTTAGTAAATTTGACAGCCGCTGCCTTCCAGAGGGTTGCTCTGGAGGCGTCTGAACGTACCGGTGAGTGAACTGTCCAGCCGCCGAGTTCGTCTGAAAGCATCCCAACATTTGGACAAAATATTCTAAGATCTAAACTTCCTCATAATATATATATATATATATATATATATATATATATATATATATATATATATATATATTTTAATTTTTATTAGATAATATGGAGACATACATAGCCGGGAATATACAGCTATAGCTGTTGTTTTTTTAATTGTATTTTAAGTTATTTTTTCACTTTTATGTACATTTATTTTATTCGCCATTTTGTAACTGCCCTTTTTGTTAAAAGTTAATTTTTATTATGCTCAGTTTTTAATGGATTTATTATGTCATCTTTATTTGATATTTTACAAATTTTCACATAATAGAAAACTTATATTAATATCCTAAGTAGTGTCCTAAGTATTTGATCCTGTTTTTTATTTGTACAGTAAATTTGTCATTATTGCAAATTTGCTTTCTTTGAGTTCATTGTTAGTTCATTTCATAATAGAGATAATTTTGAGATTTTCAAGATCTGTTTACTCGTACTACACTTATATACTCATTATAATACACGTGTTAGCACCTTTTTTTGAGACTTGACAACATAATAAGACTAAATAATTACGAACTCATTTTAAATCCAGTGACTAGAAATTCTCGGAAGTAATTCTGGTTGAGTTTACCGAAAGTGCATGCTGACTATAGCTGCAAATTTCAAACATAAAACAAAAAATTTCTGTTTAGCAGTGTTGGCATGTTTATACAGGTTGGCAAAAATATACAGCTTTAGAAAAGTACATTTCGTTTATATTATGTTATTAATTATGCAATATTTGATTTATATAAAACAAGAATGTGTAAATATTTGTTTCTTTGGAGGTTAATTGCAGTTTGTTTGCAAATTGTGAGCAATATGAAGGCATGCTTAATATATCCACTGCTATTTTAGTTAATTTTGTTCCGAAACATGCACCTTTCCATCATATGATTTGGTCTAGTTTTTCAATTGATTTTACAACATATGGTTTTTCCAAAAAATCCCTCCTTAGAACGATAAAGTGACAAATCTGCCATTATTTCAACCGAGTATCACCGTATTTTAAAGTGGCTAAATTATCTATCAACTCAGTTCCCTGAACTTGTTCTTTCCTACTTAAATGAACACCATTAAATTTAGGATCCAATATATTCGCTGCCAAATGAATTGAATGTATTGCCATTTGTTTCTTTTTAGTGACAAACATTATTATTGCTTTTTCTTCTGGTTTTCATAATGTTCTTGAAGATAGTACTTTGTCCATTTGATTTTTCTAAGTTGAAAATCATCGACTAACTCAGTTACCTGACTTAGTCGAGGCTTATCTGACTCTAATTTAGAAATATAGCCAACAATAGGATTTATCGGATATATAATTTTGATACACTTATCCAAAATAAGTCCTCTTTCAAAATCAACTTTACAAATCGTTTACTGAGAACATCTTCAACACTCTCATAAACCGCCAAAACTTTTAAAGAATACTTTGTATCAAGGAGACTCTTTAACTATAAATTATTAATCCCAACGAGTTTTAACTGGCATTTTTAAAATACGCGCTACCTTTGTTTCATTTTTTTCAAGCTGAATTCTTTTAAAAGTGGCTGACAAATTGTAAGTCTTGTTGATATCCTTAATGATGGCTTTATTTTCTTCTAAAGAAGCCATTGTTTTTGTTTCAGAAATGCTACCAATCAACAAATTTAGATGTGAGCAATAAACCCATAAATACCCATTTTACTATATGTTTTGTCATTCTTGTTGCATTTTCCAGGTATTCTATCACAAAATTTTACATTGTAAATATTTACAAGTATGTACATTGTTTTACCTTTTACACTTTTAATTTTAAAGTAATTCAAAATATTACTTTTAGGTTTTTTAGTAAATTTTGCTTTACTTCGATCCATTCTAAATATTTGCACGTTAATATAGCACCAAAACAATAAATTAATAAATACTAACACTGTAAACAACCTAGCTAGTGGTCCGTGGGATTCCCCGGCTAAAAAATTTTATCTAAAAAAATGTATCAGGAATTCTCCAGCCGGCCAAAGCGAAAAAGCATTTCATGAGCGAAGCGACAAGTAGGTGTTTGGGCTTCAAGAATAATAATGTTTGGAATGCAAAAAATATGCTAGGTGAATTGGCAAAAACAATATACATATTTTTTAAATAATAATAATTTGACCCATATCTACCTAGTTTTTATTTTGTTTCGGTATTGTAAATATAGAAAATACTCGCCGAAAATTTTCTGGCCGAGAATATTCTCATCTTACATCACTACTTATATTGACATATACTGTATATTAATATGATTTTCTTCAGTGTCTCATAATTTTTGATTGGTATAAAAGTCGGGTTCATCGATAATTCGTCCGTCGGCAAATTCAAATAGATCATATTTGTATGTTATGAAATTCGAGTAACCGATGACCAGGGACTTATCGCGACATTGCATGTTTCACCGACACAAATTTTTTGATACAAGTATTAAATCATAAAATAACAATGAGTAATGTGAATATTATAGTCAAAGAGCAGAAAATCTGATTTTGAAAAAATAAACAAAACGATATATTTCTTTGTTTTTTAAATGGTTAAAAGTGAAACGTAAAAAAAATATCACTCTACCACCCTGTCGGAAAAAATACTAGGTGATACAATGGAATCTTCAATAGGGCTTTTCAACGCTTCTCATTTGTTTCAGGCACTTGTTATATGTCATACAATTTTAATATATCTACGTCATACGTCTTTGGTATTTAAAGTTACTGGAATATACTATATACCAATAGCGTATGACGTAGGTATATTAAAATTATGACATATGACAAGTGCCTGAAACATATGAAAAGCGTTGAAAAGCCCTATTAGGGTTTAACGATGACGTACACAGACGAAACTGTGGAAAAGTATTTTACACTTAAGAAAATATTGTTTTAAACAAAGTTAACAATTTATAATAAAAAACTTAGTTGTTTTAACTTAAATAATCATTATATTAGCGTACCTTGTCTAAAATATTTCTCCTGCAGACGAGCTCTTATCATCGTCACTATCCACCAGATTAATAATAAGTTGTCCACTGTTTATAAATAATTGTTATAGTCTTCTGTACTCATTTTCTACTTCCACTACATGGTTTACTGCTTTTTTTAAGTTGGCACTTGTAACCACTGATAGTTCATATCGAATTAAATCGACCACTTTCGCGTCTAATTTTGGAACACTATTTTTCCTCCGAATCTGTTTTTTTACTTGTCCCCAAATAAGTTCGATAGGATTGAATATACAAAATTAAGGTGGTAACCTCAAATCAGTGTGGCCATGTTGTATTGCAATAGTGTCCAGTATATATTGTTTTTTATAAGTTTTAGTACGAAGCACTTCAAGTAAGTGTTTCTTATTATAGTTGTCTTCAAAATACAAATCATTATCTGAGAGAAAATCTCTGTTAGGAACTGTTAGGAATTTTTTTGAGAAGCTTTAAGTGGTAGCTAGGATTGTCCATAACTATCACACTGCCTGGTGTTATATTGGGAAGTAGTGTATTTTTAAACTACTCTTCGAATATAGTAGAATTCATATTCTGATGATAATCTACACTACATTTTTCTATTTTTTTTTTTTTTCAGCAAAGCATTAACCCATTTGGCACCTAACCATTTGCAGATCCACAGTGCACAATAATCATCCGAGAACCTTTATTCGGAGGTACTCCTCAACTGGCACCTAAGTGCACCATCAGTTCAACCCTTGCTAGCGGTATCATGCGTGTCATACCATAATTTTTTTTACATAATCTAAACGCCAGTGTACTATCCTCTTACTTTCCATAATAGCCACCCGATTATCAACGATTTTGTATTTGAACCCAAGTTTTTTTCAGCCGTCTACGTAAAGTGATTTTAAGGCAGCTTCTTCCATCGCAACCAGCTTGGTATATATGATATCAATTGTTTGTTATTATATATTTTTTGTATTCCTCGTAAGCCAAATTCCTTAAGTATGTAGCAGTCACGATATTAATTTGTTAGGTTTTCCAGCATCCGATCATGTTTTTCTCTTTTTAACACCACTTTTCACAATGTCGCGCATGGTAGAATACGGAATTCCTGTTAGAAAGGCAGCTTTTCTTATAATACTGCCTATAAGATTTTTGTTAACGTTCATACAAATTCTCTTAGATTGTTCATTCAAAACAATCCTTTTCTTTGGAAGTCTTTTCTACAATGACAGTCTCAGTGTAATTGTTTTTTGTATCACTTACACTTAAAATATTGTTGACTACTACACTTTCTCTACTACTACTTGGGTTCTCTTGCTCCCATGCACGAAAAACTGTAAGTGAATTTTCCCATGGTCTAAACATTTTCTTTATACACAAATAGATAGTTTCAATAAAACAAGCAACAAAAGAATACTACAATTATTATAACTACTCACAACAAAATTTTAACACAACTCAAAATTAAAGCAATGCACAATGCACATCTATTTATAAACAAGTTGCAAAGATACAACTAAACTAAAAACTTGCAAGTCCAGTCCCTTAAGGTTAATTTATAAACTTTACGTTGGCGCTGGCGTTCGCCGTTGACCTTGACGCTAGCTATCATACACTGCATTTATAATTTTTCGGTTGGCGTTGGCGTTAAAGATCACATCTTAATTTCTTGCCTTACAATTTTTGATTTGGTATTATTAATTTTTGCTTGAAAATTAATACAATGGAAAATGCTCGGCCTTTGTTAGGTGCAGTGACACTGATACTTTGTATTCGAGCAGCACTGAGCCTTCGAAATAAAAGACAACGTCGATACAAACAGAGGCCCATTAACCAGAACAGAAAGACAAGAGGTAATTTTAATTATTATAAAAATATGAAAAACTGGGATACCCAGCATTTTTTAAATACACCCGGATATAGTTTCCAGCATTTGAAAAATTACTGCAAATGGTAAAACCAAAAATAAATGTAAACTATCGCTCTGATGGAATTTCTGTTAAAGAGAGGCTTGTTATTATCTAAACTTTTTCACTTTATAAACACTTGGAAACATACACAAATAATTTTGTTTGATTTGTTTGACAAACCTTGTCACTTTTTCGATATTGCTATTGGCTGCGATGACAAAGATACAGTTTTATTTTATGTTCTGAGATCGTGACTACAACCAAAGAAGGGTTTGTGTATTCTGTGCTACAACGGCCAACGGCAAAAGATAAAGTTGGTTCATCTTGAACGGAACCGAACGCCGACGCCAACGGCGAACGATGTTTATAAATAGACATACGAGTTTTCCATTTGACCATGTTGTAACGCGAACGTCATCGCCAACGCTAACGTAAAGTTTATAAATCAGCCTTTAGGTAAGGCACATACCGGTATTTTTACAACCGGATTACTCATTGTAATGTAAATCAATCAGTTTAAAACTTGAAAATTGATACTTGGGCATTAGTACAGTTAAAATTGTTAGGCGATTATATTTAGACGAAATATTAAGCAATATAATTGAAACTTTTTTCTACTTTTAAAGACAAAAAAGCAAGTTCATTAGCGGAACGTAATTCAAAATTATTCTGCACATTATATTTGAAGCATTATTTGGTTAAAACATCTCATTTTTGTGGTAAAAAATATTGGCGACGTGCAAGTACTTGGAGGGGATACGAGAAACGATCGTGCGCGAGTAGAGGAGAAATCTTGCATTTTTTACTGCACATTTCATAGATTTCATAAATTCATATTGTCAATTGTCATATTTCATATTCGTTTGTTTATTTACACCTTCTGTCATTGAAGAAAATGGGATTTAGGAAATGCCGTGTTATAAATTGTAAAAATACAACAAAAAATTGTCAATTTAAGTTTTATTCGTTTCCAACTTCGAAGCACAAAGCTACTACAAAGAGAAAAGTGGATTTATATCATAAAAAAGCATAAGTAACATAATCTAAATTATACATTATTCTTGCGCCCGATTTTAAAATCAGTTTGAAATAAATAATCAATAAAAGTTCACTTTAAAGTGTAAATTTTAGTTTCATAACACTCACTTGTAAGAGTTCATTGTAACCCAAAATCAAGTTTAATGTTTAAATTTTATTTTTTGAAGTTTACAAAAATGCGTCAAGTTCAAGTTTTTCTGAAGAGGCATTAAGATATATTCGATGTCCAAAAGTTTACAGAAAAAGAATTAATTGTTCAAACCAATATGATGATATTATGGGCTTAACCTGCTAATTTATGCATTAGCATTATTTATGGTAATTTATTTTTCTTAATTCTTCCATTATTTTTTGACATTTGTCACTACTAAAGCTTTTCCCTTTGACTCAGACTTGGTTGAAAAGTTATTTGGTGATTTACTTTCTCAAATTCAGTTTTTATTATTGCATCCATATTAACAGTAATGCTGTAATTTAATAATATATTTATTTGTATTTACACCACTTACAACGTTTACCTTTTAATAACATACCGACATAACCTCAATCTTACTTTTTCTTCTTGTTCTTTTTTGGAGCTACGTCCTTGACAGTTATCCGGTAACCTCGATCTAACATGAAAGCGCAGTAAATTTTGCTGATTTACGACACCAGGTGTCGCTGTTCCGAACTTGCACGGTCCCAATATTAAATACATATATTAATTTGTCTTGACTAAAGGTGGTAAAATATGCTCTGGAAGTTATATTTTTGTTTGAATTTGCAGTGTTACTAAAGTGGTATTTTGATAAAATATGCCCTTATTTTAATTCAGGAAATTTCTTGACCCGTGAACGTGGTTTTGAACTTTTAACTGCATTGATCTCATGTTTTTAACCACCGATCCGTATACCCTTTTTGTTATTTATTAGATCCATTCGTTAGATTAGGTATATTAAGTTGATTGGGTTAATGAAAAATTCTCATTTTCTCTAAAAGTTTTATAACTTTAAAATCTAAAGACAATATAGATAGGAATTATTTATTTAGACTAAAAATCTTGTCTTCTAGGAGTCTCATTTATTTTTACACAAAAATTATATATAAACCGATATATTTTTGTATATCTTAGGATAGATATGTAAACTAGTGGTAGTGGGGCAAATCTAGTATAGTACAAATTTCAACACATCTGTAGTTTTAAAAAGTATATTTCACTTAAATTCTAAAGTAGTTGCTCAGCCAGACATAGTTCAAACTCCTCAGATTGAACAGACGAAAGTGATTTCTTCCACTCCGAAAACCGTTACCAACATCACGAAGGGTTTTGATCTGCCACAGAAAGGTAGCTTTACGCCTAGATCTCAGTCTCCCGCTTCTGGGAAAGTTACACCTGTCAATAACCATACTTTAGATTTTGGCGAGGAAGTCAAGCAAGCCAAAACCAGAGATAGCAAGTTTGATCCGCAGCAGCTGTACCAAAAGGAAAGGGGAGATGAAAAGGAGCATTTGTATATGGTTGTGATTGGGCACGTGGATGCTGGTAAGAGTACGTTGATGGGCAGACTTCTTTGTGAATTGGGACAGGTAAGTTTATTCTTATATGTAGGGCGTTACTGGAAAAGGAGCCAATAGCCACTTTTTATATTTCGAGAAAATCACACTTAAATTTATAATTGTACTATAAATCACTGTATCCAAATATAAAGAAGTTTTGAGGTAATATGAATAGCTCAAGTGCGAATTAAATGTATAGTTTAAAAAAAAATTAAAAATTAAAAAAAAATAGTTTATTTTTAATATTTTGGCGTTTGGTTCTTTTGGTATATATAGGAAAATGAGACATGGATCTTTTTATATAACAATTTTTATTTAAAAATACGACAATAATATAAAAGTAAAGCGCTCGCAGAACCTCATAATATGTGGTAATATATTCTAATCTTATTCTCCGAATTCAAAGTCAGCTTCATCACCAAACCCATCTATGTCATCATCGAAATTTCTATGTTGAAGATTTTTATAAAAATCCTGAACATCTTTGGGAATAAGAGTTAATAAACTTTTTATATCAGCTAATTTTTTGTCGGAAACAGCTTTCCCTTCTGGATATAAAAGTTCGAATTTTGAAGAAAAAAAATTGTGCGTATATTTTTGTTGTCTTCCTCTTATGCCTTTTTTTATGTTAACCTCTTGAAACTGACCCTCTTCATGAGTTGACTTAAAAAATATTGAAAAGGGTTTATCTTTAATAATTCTAATTACTCTGGCATTTAACCAGCTGACTTTATTATCTAGTATATCTATTTTTCTGTTAGTAATAAGTTTCTCAATTTCTTTACTGCCTAGGAAATCTTCTTTTACCATTTCGTGAACGATAAACTTACGCTTTTTTGAACATTCTACCACCACATCCTCAAACTCTTTAAGTGTGTAGATTCTAATTTGTTCTTTTAAAGCACTTTCAATCTTTGCAAAATTAGAGTCATTGGGTAGGTAACTATGGCCAGGCATCAGATATTTAAAATTTATTGTTTTCAATGATTTATGTGTTTCTAGTACACTTTTGAGAAAAAGGACAATTTTTAGGTTCTGGTTCTGACCACCGCAAGAATTAGACCATAAATTTAGCTCTTCAGTTTCAGGTGAAAGGTGTTTATCAATCATAACTTTCAAGCATGAACCAACTTCTTGTGCTCCTCTTTCAGCGGTGCCCTCTTTCCATATAAAACAATATGGCTGGTTATTGGATCCTTGGTAAATTCGTTCATTATAAAGAGAAAGCTGTCTTTTATAATAGATTATGTTAGTGGGCAGTTTTGGGAGCCCAATTACTTTTTCCATGTCATAAGTAGGTAAGTGTTTCTGTTTTAACATGTTCTCTCGATTTAGCTTTTTCTAAATCATTTTTCATAGCATATCTTGCGTGTTCTGCTTTTTCTAAATGTTGGTTGTGTAAAATATTGGTATTGCTCAATAACTCAGGGTCATTTTGACAACGTTTTATTTTTGTTTTTAACTGATCGCAAGTGTTGCATGTATCTTTGCTAGGTGCTTTCCTTTTTCAATTAAAATTTTCGTAAAAAATTTTTTTGTAGGTAGAAAAAGCAATTTTTAAGTTTTGGTCTTCCAAAAAAAGATTGTACATTTTATTAAGAGTTAAATCGAAAAGCAAGTACTTAGCTTCAGTTTCACTCCTGCAGTAGTGGGACGCATAAGTTGGAAAAGAACTAATGTGTTTAATTACACTTTTTTTAATTTTATCAGGTAGTCTTTTATTTTTACTACTATTTTCAGAATTACCTCTTCCGTCTTTAACAATTCCAGCAGAGAATTTTTTTAGAGCAGTATCAACTCTTTTCGTAGAGATTTGTAATGATTTGATAAACATATTTCTACATACAATGTTATTATCTAAATGATATACGCGAGAAAACTTTCTTAAGTTACTTTCCTTGTTCCTTTTTCTTTTGATACCTTGCTGTGTAACTCAAGCAGCTATAAAATTATTCTGACTTTCATAAGTTTGCAAAGCCCAAAATTGTTTAAAAATATTTTGTCTAATATCGGCGACAATCTTATCTTTACATTTTAGAGAACAATTGCAGTCAAAATCCAAAAAGGTTTTAGCTTTTATTAATTTACCTCTTGCTGTGTAGTGAGTCTGATTCGAATTTTTCAATAGTTTTCTACTTTTAAATGTTTGACCGGGATACTTTGTGTTTCTTCCCTTTTTCAGTCTCCCTGAATTTGCTCACCTTTCTTCCACTTCCTGAGTCTCAGGCGGTTCTCCCAAGGATTCTTCACTTGAACTCGCTTCTGTAATTTCTGATTTGGCTGGGCTATATTCACTATCTGAGTCTACAAAATCACTGAAGTTTTCTGAATCTTACTTCATTATTATCGTCTTCAGTATTATCAAAAACTTCAAATTCAATTTGTTTTTGATTATTTTTAAACTCATCTCTAAAAGCTCATCTCGTTTAGACAAGGATTAGGATCATTATTTATATTTTCGTTATTATCTGGAACCTGAAAAATAAATGTTTTTATTGTAATGTTAGTTAAAAAAAAAATATAAACTAGATTGGCGATTTATTCTGTCTTTTAAATAAATCCAAGCGACACCCAGAAATTATTGCCTAAAACATATAAAAAGAACCAAGCGGCAAAAAACAAAGATTTATTATTGTTATTTTTTAATATATTCCTGAAAAACTTATATACTAGTCAATTATTACGTGTCTATACTTTTCAATTCTAAAACAATGTATTAATAGTATTGAAAAAATATAAAAGTTATTAGTAACAGAAAAAACATAACCTAGAAAAATTGTTTGCTTACTTTTTTAGTTAAATATGCATTATTCGTAACACAATATTGTTGCTCCGCACTACTAGTCTCTTTCACTACCATCGCTAGTATTTTTTTCCTCTTAAAGACATTTTTTTCGCTTAAAACTTAAGAAAACACTGGGACGTTAAACGTGTCGTAAGCCGGCGTAAAATATTTAAAACGGGTCAGGCGCCAAATGTTAATAAAAAGCATTTATTTACAAAGAACCAACCACCGTCTGTCGCTTGGATCTCTTTTAATAAACGGGCGAACGCTGTTTTGTCACTTTGTCAGTTGGTTCGACAATCGGTAGAGGGAGCTATACTATATATGTCGGTTGGATCTTTTGCTAGAATTTAAATATAGTTGCTTGAAGGCGATTGGTACATATAATGCAAATTTTACGATTTTGGCGCTTGGCTCCTTTTCCAGTAACACCCTTCATATAATATTATACAGTTTGTAACGAAATATTTTGTCTACCACATAGAGTATTATAATGAGTTGAAAATTGGGACAGAAGTTACTGGGGTAGAGGTAGGGCAAGCGAAATAAACAAAACTGTTGCGAACGGCACTCAGGGTTTATTTGGAGTAGCTAGGTCGTCGATTAGTGAATGGCAAGGGGGTTGAATTTGGGTAAGTACAAAAAATGAAACAAAGGGGTACTTACTTGGACTAAACAGAACAACAGGAAGCACCTCTAGCTATTTAAAATGGGACGCTGCTTCGAGGTGCCAATTTATAACGATTACAACAACTAGTTGTAACTAAATCCACAAGGAAAACAATTCCTGTAGCTGGCTGTATACCACGTATCACAAAAAAGAGCTTAGTCTTCGTAAATGGGTATATTTATTTAAAAACCCTTAAAAGGGCTACATCAAAAAAACAAACGTTTTCGGACTAAACAGTCCATCATCAGGTTTAAAATTTTAAATTGCCTAAAATAAGTATAAACCATTTAGTTAAAACAAACGTGGTTATGAAATTTTGACTATGGTTAAAAAGCAAAAATGGTTATACTTACAAGGTTATAATGCCTGAGCCACCAAAATACCTGGGTAAAAACCCTTTAAATTACATATAGTTGTAAAAGATTATACTTCATGTTGTAAAAAAACTGTGATGTTCAGTATTAAATTAAATTTGACTTCAGGTAACATACATGGCTGAAGTGAGTTCCAGAGCCGGAAAGTAAACCTCTTCAAACGGAGAACAGCTGGTAACTGATGGACAATATACCTATGAACGGTGTCGAAAACAAAATGTCAATGTAACATGGAACTATATTAGTTATACCTAGTATTACTACAGCCAAAAGATTCAAAAAATTATTTTGATGATTTTAAAAAATAATAACAGCAATCTAGGTGTTGGGATTTAAAAACTTCTTATTTATTAATTTGGGGTATAAAAGATGTGAAATCACCGATGGTGTTAAAGTCATGTTTAAGAGAATGACCTGTGTATTAGGCAATCTATGTTACTTTTTGTCGTATGGAATGTGGTCTAAAAGTGTATTTTATATTAGATTAGCTTATACATATGAAAATTATCTTTTTATGTTTATCACATCTAGGACAAGGTAAAAATTAAATAGCAAATATTTGAAGCTAATATAAGACCTCTTATTTAAATCACTTTATTTAAGAATGCTAGTATGGTGAAAAAATTAATAAAAATAAGTTTAGTAAATTGAAAATCTACAGGCCGAAGAAATTAAAGTTATAACCTATGTGATTAAATTTAAAATTGAAGAGGCTGAGCTCCTCAGAGACTTGATGAGAATAAAAGTAGAGGAAATGACTGAAGAAGAAGGGGACGGTTAAAGGAGAAAAGGAGTTAATCAACAATTAGAGATAATAGAGGTCCTTCATGCTTACAGCATCTAGCACCCTGGACAAAATCTATTTTAGTAATAATAAATTCAGTTTATAAAAACCTAAAATTTGATGTATGAGTGTGCTACTAAGTTGTTGACCAAGAGAAGGTGAGCAATGTTAGATAAGGATTTTTTTTGTAATAAGGGAAAATTATGAATTTTGATAAATTCTTAGATAATGTTTGAATGTTGTAACTATTGAAATAATTATTAGAAATGAAAAATATACCTTTTTACATGAAACTCAAAAAAGGGGTTAGAGAGTTAGTTAAAAGAAATAAACAAAATAGTTTAGAAAAAAAAATAAACATTTATTGTTGTCTCACCACAAACAGTTACAAAAATAACAAAGCAAACCTTACATGTGTCCTAGCCGTTTACAAACTCTAGGAGTTGGAATTACTACAAAACTTACAAATGTTACTGCATTGAGGTTAACCTTCTTTAAAAAAACCAAAACAAAAAAATCTTAGATATGATTAGGTATTTATCAGATGTCAAAAATAATAAAGCTAGCTGTCATATGTCAACATTAAGTTTTAAAACAGAACAATTTCATTTTGTAAATTGTTATGAAAGCAAATTATTATATAAAATGTTTACTCTTCCTTTAAAAGTTTAAAACAAAAAAAGTTACCTTGATTTCACTAAAATGCACTTGAGTTACAATCTGGACTTACTAAAATTTCTCGAGGCAGGAACTGGACTGGGAATCTCTGTCACACGAACAAAAGGACTGCATCTATGGTCTGGAACGACGACCAGTTCAAACAAAACAAAAGTTGAATTGGCACTAAACGACTTGCCTTGGACTTAACTCCTTAAAAAACTGGAACAGGTAGAACTGAACACAATGACAAAATGTGGTTATCTTTCAAAACCTCACTTAAAACGGTAACTATTACTTGAACTGAACTATTAACTGCCACAAAACTACTTATTTTCTATAAGAAGGGACGAAAAACCAGAAAACATTACTAATTTGACGTAAAATTTGGACAAACTCTAAAGTCAGCTGCCCTTAACAGCGACCTCAGCGAGAGTGAAGTAATTTTTAAAGGTCATTCGCTTCCAAATTTAGTATAAACAAAACATAACGGGAATATTTATTTGAAACGCAGAATATCCTAAAAGCGGATTTCGATTAAAAGAATGCCGAGAAAATATGCATATGTGAAATATAAAAAAACTGTAAAATGGTTTATAATCAACCTCGGCGACGTAAATAAGATTTGAAAATACTTTTGGGTATTTTAACTTGTACGATAGGAACAGAGATACATGGAAAATATTCTTCGATATTTTAATACATATACGAGGGGATTTCAATTTATTTACAATAAAGAATTTACAAATGCTACAAGTTTTCAACTACAGACTGGTAAATAAAAAGCCTCGATATAAATAGACCTCGGTAAAGAGAGATTAACATTTTCAAAACCAGAGGGCACAAGAAGTAAAGGACAACCACGAATGAGATGGATAATGATGATTATTATTTTTAGTTATCACACTTTTTCTGAAAAAATCCGAATGCCACTTCTCACATCAACCTCAAAACAGATTCACCTTGGCTGAACTCTTTTTGCGAATTTGACTATAATATGTGGTATGTATATATAATAATTATTTTTTTAGGTTAATCAAAAGGTGATGCACAAATATGAACAAGAAAGTAGAAAATTAGGAAAACAAAGTTTTATGTATGCCTGGGTTTTAGACGAAACCGGAGAGGAACGTAATCGTGGTATAACAATGGACGTTGGTCGATTTCAGTTTGAAACCAAAACAAAGGCGGTAAGTAATAGGTATTTGTTAAACTAACAGATTCGTTTTTAAGACTACTTCTTAGTCCGAAATTTATTAAACTCTAGGACGACTTTCATTTTTTTAACCCGTATTTAATATACATTTATACTTGTAGGTAACACTGTTAGACGCACCTGGTCATAAAGATTTCATTCCTAATATGATCTCCGGAGCAGGTCAAGCCGACGTAGCTCTTTTGGTTGTTGATGCGACTCGAGGCGAATTCGAATCCGGTTTCGATCACGGAGGACAAACGCGAGAGCACGCTTTACTCGTACGATCTCTCGGAGTATCTCAACTGGCTGTAGCCATCAACAAACTGGACACGGTTTCTTGGTCGCCAGAGAGATTCAACGAAATCTTAAAGAAATTGAAGGCTTTCCTCAAGCAAGCTGGATTCAAAGAGTCTGACGTCACGTTTGTACCTTGTAGTGGATTGACTGGGCAGAACTTGGTCAAGAAACCTACAGAGAGTGAGCTGTTGCAGTGGTATGAAGGGCCTTGTTTGTTGGACGTTATAGGTAAGATTGAAGTATGATTTTTTGCTATATATACCTTTACTAAATTATTATCATTATAAGTTCCAACATCTTTATCCATATTTTTAATTTCCAGATAAATTCCGTTCCCCAGATAGGCCCATTTCGAAGCCCTTTAGACTTTCAATCAATGATGTGTTCAAGGTAAAGAAGAATGGTATTATTAATTATATTTACTTTAATAATTGACTTTTACAATTTAAAATATCTCAAGTACTATTAAACTGGGAATAAGCCACAATTAAAGATAAAAATACGTTTATTGACGTTTCAATTTCCACTTCGGAAATCGTTCTCAAAATACAAACAGTAAATTAAACAAATTTTGTTTTTTGTTACATAGTGAAAAATTCTTCTAATAATTTAATTTTATCTGACTCATTTATATTGACAATTCAGATATACATTATGCATTTTATAGTAGACGACTTTAAAATGATATTGCCAATATTGTTGAGTTGCGCTCCTGGGACGACTTATACTTATAAGATAGTTCATTCGATTACATGAAATCAACTTTAACTTGAGAATATCCGTTAGAAAAAAATCATAGCATGTAATTCGTCTTTAAAAAGACAAACACATGACATGATGACAGTAAAATTCTCCTGTTAGTGATTCCATAGTAAATTATGAGGGAAAAACCAGGAAAAAAAAACCTCATAATACTATCCCGACATTGTAAGTATTTGTTCGTGAATTTAGTTTACCTTCAACAAACATCAAAATTCTGATTTTATATGTTACGTTATTTAAAAAACATAAATGATGTATCCTCTATATGTTACCGACTTACTTATACTGGTATTTTCTTATTAATAACTTCCTCTTTCAATATTGGTAACCAGATCCTACTACATTCTGCCGAGGAATGTGCGACACAATTGGCCTCATTTAGCATAATTAGAGCCGCTTCTTTGATTTTTCTTTTTTTACCATCCGTTTCCTTTAGGACTACATTTGAATTTTTCCATTGAACCCTATGTTCATTATCCCATGCGTGTTTACAGATTTGAGATCTATCAAATTCTCTATTTTTAATATAAGATTGATGTTCACTTATTCTAACATTTAATGGCCTTGATGATTCACCTAAATAAAACTGATCGCATTCACAAGGTATTTTATAAATGCAATTCTTTGTCCTTTCTTGTTCATTGTTAGGTTTGGTTTTGGACAAAATAGATCTCAACGTGTTTGTTGTTTTGAATGTTGTTGAAATGTTGAATTTATTTCCTATCCTTTTAAGTTTTTCTGATAGTCCTTTTATGTACGGTATTGTTATTTTCCTCATATTATTCCTTGTGTATGTTGTAGGATCTCGTTCTAAGTTGTTCTGTTCTATTCGATCGATTGTTGAAAATTCCTTATTTATAAACGATAAAGGATAATCATTTTTTAATAAAACAGATGTTAACAAATGTTTCTCCTCCAAGAACGAATTTTCGTTAGAACAAGTAATTTTGGCTCTATCGTATAAGGATTTAATTATTCCCTTTTTTACATTAATATTGTGATTTGATTTGAAATTTAAATATCTATTGGTGTGTGTTGGTTTTCTATACACCTGAGTCTCATATCCAGTATCGTTCTTAGAGATTAAAACATCCAGGAAAGGTAGTGTGTTATTATATTCCTTTTCCATGGTAAATGTTATTGTCTCTTCTTTATCGTTTATATCATTTAGGAATGTGTCCAACAACTCTGATCCATGAGGCCATATTGAGAATACATCATCTACATACCTCCACCATACTGTGGGTTTGAAATTTTGTTTAGAAATGATATTTGTAATAAAAATAAAAAAAAGAAAAATCAAAGAAGCGGCTCTAATTATGCTAAATGAGGCCAATTGTGTCGCAAATTCCTCGGCAGAATGTAGTAGGATCTGGTTACCAATATTGAAAGAGGAAGTTATTAATAAAAAAATACCAGTATAAGTAAGTCGGTAACATATAGAGGATACATCATTTATGTTTTTTAAATAACGTAACATATAAAATCAGAATTTTGATGTTTGTTGAAGGTAAACTAAATTCACGAACAAATACTTACAATGTCGGGATAGTATTATGAGGTTTTTTTTTCCTGGTTTTTCCCTCATAATTTACTATGGAATCACTAACAGGAGAATTTTACTGTCATCATGTCATGTGTTTGTCTTTTTAAAGACGAATTACATGCTATGATTTTTTTCTAACGGATATTCTCAAGTTAAAGTTGATTTCATGTAATCGAATGAACTATCTTATAAGTATAAAGTCGTCCCAGGAGCGCAACTCAACAATATTGGCAATATCATTTTAAAGTCGTCTACTATAAAATGCATAATGTATGTCTGAATTGTCAATATAAATGAGTCAGATAAAATTAAATTATTAGAAGAATTTTTCACTATGTAACAAAAAACAAAATTTGTTTAATTTACTGTTTGTATTTTGAGAACGATTTCCGAAGTGGAAATTGAAACGTCAATAAACGTATTTTTATCTTTAATTGTGGCTTATTCCCAGTTTAATAGTAATTAATTGTATCCTTTGTTTATCCTAAATATTATAACACCTTATCCGTGGTCCAGTTTTGTTTGTCTACTAAGAATGTCTTGATGGGCCCCTAGACGAGAAGCAAGTGATCCTATAAGTTTCCTTGTCGTGTATTCTCATATTAATTATCCGTTAGTTTTCTATTAGGGATAGGATTGTGCATTTGTCTGCTAAGAGAATCTATAGCAACTGGCTAAATAAATAATGTCTATGCCATTAAAAAAATATATATCTTTTATGCAGTACAGAGATATATCGGTTTTTTTATAGAAATTGATCACACTGTATTGTTTTTTCCGAAATATTTATCAAAACGGGCTCTTATAATTATATGATCTCATGTGCTGTCTATTATCTTTTATAGAAATAAACCACAATTTTAATTTACAACACGTTATATTTGACAATCATTATCATCATCATCATCATCAACCTCTTCTGTCCACTGCCGGACATAGATCCCTCCCATTTTTCGCCACTCTTCACGGTTCTGTGCTTCTTGTTGCCATTTCTTGGATATTCGTCTAATATCGTCCATCCAGCATGTTGGAGATCGTTCTCTGCTGCGTTTGTCTTGTCGTGGGCGCCAGTCAATTAGTTTTCTGGTCCATCTTGTGTCTTTCAGTCTCACTATGTGACCTGCCCAATTCCATTTTTTTGGTATAATGTTTGTACTAACTTTGTAAGACGGTAATCTATTCTACTATTGTTCAGAGTACATAGTTATAATGCTGCCTAGTTCCACAGTGTCGAAGACTTTGTGAAAGTCTACGAAGGTAAGTACCAGTGGTCTGTTACATTCTAGCGAGTTTTCTATTAAGGTTTTTACTGTTTGTAGGTGATCGTTTGTTCCGAATTTTGAGCGGAAGCCAACTTGTTCTCGGGCCTGGTAGAAATCTAACTTTTTCTCTAGTCTTGTAATTATTCGGGTAAACATTTGATAGATGTGATTCAATAAGCTGATTGGTCTATAGTTTTCTAGGTGCGCCTTGTCTCCTTTCTTGTGTAGTAAAATTGTTACTGCATTGTTCCATGTTTTTGGTATGCAACAATCTGTTAGACAAAGGTTAAACAACATTTTTATTTGGTTGAAAAGGGCACGTCCGCCCATCTTTATAGCTTCTATTACGACTCCATCTTCTTCAGGCGCTTTGTTGTTTTTCATCTTTTTCATTGCGTTCTGGATTTCGCTTAATGTGATCTCTGGCATTAGCTCTGAACCCTGGTTGATAATTTTGCGTGATGCGTCGGCTTCCAAGTTCTTTTGGTCTTCTATTTGGCTTGTATTTAGTTCTTGATAGAAGTCTTCAACTATGTGTAGTAGTTCTTCTCTATTTGATGCGGGGAATACTTCTTTGTTGTTTAGTTTGTCTATTTCGCATTTTCCATTGTTTAGTCGTCTTCTCAGGACTTTCGTACTTTTATTCCCTTCTATAGTTCGCTGGACTTTTTCATTCTTAAATTTCCTTAAATCTTTCCTTATATTTGACAATATATACGTTGAAATTTAATATGAAACAAGTTTTAAAATATTAAACAATTTTTATACCCATTATAAGGATACTTCAGATACTCCCAAAATCCTCATAGCATTAATTTTGTTCTGTTTTAATAGTTGTTAATTTTATTATTCTAGGGCACTGGTACTTCGTTCTGCGTCTCAGGAAGAATCGAAACTGGTACATTAAGCGTAGGCGACAAAGTTCTTGTATGTCCCAACAGAGAAGCGGCCGTAGTAAAATCTCTGGCGATCGAAGAAGCCTCAAAAACGGTGGTTTTTGCAGGCGATCAAGTCACCGTAGCGCTATCTGGAGTAGAAATGCAAAACGTCTCCGTCGGAAACATTCTGTGTGATCCTCAGAGTCCCGTTCAGGTCGCGTCGAAGTTTCTGGCCAGAATAGTTGTTTTTAATGTGACAGTACCTATTACGAAAGGATTCTCCGTGGTACTACACCATCAATCTTTAGTAGAACCAGTAATTGTTAGTAAGCTGATTTCGCAGTTGAATAAAAGTACTGGAGAACTACTGAAGAAGCATCCTAGATTCTTAGGTAACAATACAAGTGCCATTGTCGAAATACAAGTGTCTCGACCTATAGCTCTTGAATTATATAGCGAGTGTAAGGAATTGGGAAGAGTCATGCTGAGGATTGGGGGTGTAACTATTGCTGCTGGACTTATTACACAAATTATATTGTAAGTTTTATTGAGTAAACATTTTTACATTATATTTTGAGAGTTTTATTTAACCTTTATTGTTTTGCTAAAATTGGTTATTAACCTTTCAGTCTCAGAGGTACTTAGAAGTACCAGTAACCAGAACCATCCTTATATCCCAGATATTGGTATCATAGAGATAATACTTTTTTAATGAATAGAAGATCCTATAAACATTTTTTAATAAATTGTAAATAATTTATTATATGCATAATCAGATATGCAGATGACACTGCAATCATGGCTGAAAGTATCGAAGATCTTCAATTCCTTACAGATCGAGTCCCTAGAGAATGCTCTAATAACGGACTAAGCATAATTACAACAAAGACAAAGTTACTTGTGGTTAGTAAATAAGACCTCGGCGCTATACAACTAATTGTCAATAATGAACCGATAAGAAAAGTTAACCATTTTAAATATCTGGGATGGTGAATAAACGGGACACTAAATCCAGATGAAGAAATTAAAACTCGTATAGAAATTGGAAGAGGAGCATTTAGGAAACTTAGATCTATTCTGAGCAATTCTCAGCTGAACTTACAGCTGAGAATTAAGTTCCTAAAATGTTATGTGTATCCTGTGTTACTGTATGGATGTGAACCCTGGATTATGAAAGTTAACATGATGAACAAATTAGAAGCCTTCGAGATGTGGTTATATCCTAGAATGCTCAGAATATCATGGGTTTTAACACATTTCAAACAGAGTAGGTAAAGGTGAAGGTGACTTATAAAGATGATAAAAAAGAGGAAACTCGAATATCTGGGGCATATAATGAGAGATGATAAACAGTTGCAAACGCATAGTTTGGAATGCACCAAATCATCCAGAAGCATACATAAAAAATATAGCCGAAACTTTACAGAGTAATAATCCCAAACCTCTAAGTATCGACGATCACAATAAATTAATAACAGACTCGGTTAGAAATGCACAACTCAAATTTTGCAAAAAAAAATGACACCAAAAGTGAAAAGATTAGCAAAAATACAAAAGCTCTCATGGAAATACGACGAAACCTAAGCGAGAACGAAAAGGGAAACAAAGAAGAATATAGAAAACTAAATAAAAGAATTTTAGCGGAAATTAGAAAAGATGTAAGAAGATATAATACTAATGTAATTACTCAAACAGTAGAAGAGAACAAAGGTTTAAAGATAATGAAAAGAAAACTCACACAAAGTAAAAAAGAAATATACAAGCTGAGAGATAAAGACGGAAAGGCAACAACAGATAAACAAAACATTCTGAAAATAACCAGAGAGTTTTATAAAGACCTCTATACCAGCCAAAGACCACAAGACAATTTTCCGACACGAGTAAAGACTCTCATAAATCATGGATCGGAAATACTTTTACCCATTACTGTGTCAGAAATAAGAGCAGCTTTAAAGGAAATGAAGAACCATCGATCGCCTGGTGATGATGGACTCGTTATCGAGGCAATAAAAGCAGGAGGAGAAATTTTATTAAAATCAGTAAGCGAACTGTTTAATAAATGCTTACATGCGCGTACGATTCCAAAAGACTGGAACAATGCAGTAATAGTCTTGTTACACAAAAAAGGCGATATTACTAAATTAGAAAATTATAGACCCATCAGCCTCTTGACACATATGTACAAACTCTTTATAAAAATCTTAACAAAGAGGCTAACACCTAAACTTGATTTCTATCAGCCCAAAGAACAGGCAGGATATGGCACAAATGACCATTTGCATACCATAAAGATCTTAATAGAAAAGTGCATCGAGTACAACATACCACTGGTTCTTGCATTTGTCGATTACGAGAAGGCTTTTGATTCTGTAGAGTTTGAAACAATACTGGAAGCCCTAAATCAAAGCCGAATAGATTACAGGTACACGACACTAATCAAAAACATCTACGAGAACGCTACATCAAGTATACGACTACACGAAGACACAGAAAAATTCAGCTTAGGTCGAGGAGTTAGACAAGGAGACAATATTTCACAATTGTTCACGGCAGCTCTAGAGTCAATATTTAAGAGCACTCAATGGCAAGATATGGGCATCAATATAGATGGAGAAAGATTAAATCACCTAAGATTTGCAGATGATGTATTAATCGCAGATAATTTACAAGATACAGTTTCTATGATGCATTCGCTTAAAAGTCTGTCTGAAAGAGCAGAATTAAAGATAAACTTTGAGAAAACTAAACTTATAACAAATCTCGTAATGAGTGGAAATATAACTATTGACAATAATACCATACAACAAACAGACACTTACAAATATCTGGGACACGAAATCAAAATAAGCAGAGACAATCAAACACATGAAATACAGAGGCGAATAGGCCTAACTTGGGCAGCATTTGGCAAATTAAGCCATATTCTAAAAAGTTCAATTCCCATGTGTCTCAAGCGAAAGGTTTATAACCAATGTGTTTTACCTGTACAAACTTATGAACGTGAGCCTTCGAGACCACATAACAAACCAACAAATTAAGCAAAGATCAGGAGTTCAAGACGTCATCGAAAGAACCACGTCGCTTAAGTGGAACTGGGCAGGGCACTTAGCCAGAGCACAAGATGGACGGTGGACAAGACGTATTATGGAATGGAGGCCCAGACTCTATAAAAGAAGCCGAGGACGACCACCGACTAGAGAACACTGGAAAGAACTGAGGGAGGCCTATGTCCAGCAGTGGACGCGATTGGCTGATTGATAATGAGAGGTAGCAGATAAAGGATAATGCAGTTGATACTCAACGGTAAGATCGACGGAAGAAGAGAAATTGATAGAAAGAAATACTCATTACTCCGAAACCTTCGTGAATGGACTGGCATATCATCAGATGAATTATTACATGCCGCGCAAGATCGAGAACGAAATCGATCAAATGCAAAAACATGTGACCACTTCGGAGACGCTTTTGGCGATGATACGGCGCAATCCGAAGGATTACGAAGGCAGAGTGCACATTCGGCCGGCAAAGTGATGGCGACTGTTTTCTGGGATGCGAAGGGCATCATCCACATCGACTACTTGGAAAAAGGAAAAACAATCCATGTTGAGTACTACGCAGCATTATTGGATCGATTCGATGCAGAATTGCGTCGAAAACGCCCCGGTTTGGAACGCAAAAAAAGTGCTCTTTCACCAAGACAATGCATCGGCTCACCGATCGGCCGTCGCCATGGCAAAATTACACGATTTGGGATATGAATTGGTTGAACACCCACCGTATTCCCCAGATCTTGCCGCCAGCGATTTTTTCCTGTTTCCAAACCTAAAAAATGACTCGGAGGATGCCGATTTGCAACAAATGATAAAGTCGTCGCTGTAACTTCGGCCTATTTTGAAGAGCTCGAGCAAAAGTACTATTCGGATGAGATACAAAAATTATAACATCGTCTTACTAAGTGTATCGAGCTAAAAGGGGACTATGTTGAGAAATAAATCGATTTAATTACAAAAAACTTGTTTTTTCTATCAAAGGCTAGTTTTATATCAATCGACCCTCGTACAACGTTGTTATGCGTAGGTAAACTATTGGGTCTACATAAATTCTGAAAGCACCAAACTGAAGAAAAAGGCTCATTTTATCAAATTAAATCATTTAACGAATAAAAAGTTATGTTGAATAATATTAAATAAATATTGTAAAATGGGTTTGCAAAAGTATTGTGACTTTAGGCTTATAAACATTTAAAATAACTCATCAAAATGTATGAATTTATTTTTTTGTTCAAAATTTTGGTATTCTTACACGAACTAAAAAAACACAATGTCCTACGATCATTAGAACTCAAGTTAATCTTTTTTAAAATTCACCGTGGCTTGTTTGGAAAGATTAAGAAATTTAAAAAGCACCATTTGTAAGATTAGTTATTTAATTAAAGTCAAAGAAAATAATAATTTATTATTCGATGTTAGTGAAACAACTAGCTTTGACAGATTAACAAATAAATTCGAAGGTTCAGCCAAATATTCAGATCGATTTTTAGTCTTTAGTAAGATATTTTCCTATTACTTACAGTATTAAAAAAAACACTATTATAAGAATTCACCCCTTAAAAACCATCAACTTCTACAGCTATGTTAATTGTATGTCACCTTATGGTCTTGTCCTTTACTATTTCACAGTTAATGACAATGCTGTTACTGTCACTGGAAATAAAAACAAATTTTACTCCACTTACCCCAAACAAATACCAATAGTGACCAATACAGTAATACAGATCCCCTTAAGACTGTTTTTGTTGTGAGTAGTTCGTATGTATCGTAGGTAAATTGGCTGATACAGTTTCCCTCTCTGTCTAATTTGAAAGTTTTTTATATTCTTGTATTCTTATTTCTTACCTGCTTTTTGTGTTCACGTTTTTACATGGAATCTTTTTGTTATTCAGTAGCAATTTACCAAATATCATTTACAAGTCGTCTACTTTTACAAAACAATTTTTAACAAAATGTAAGTTTGTTTACCTTTTCTTTAATTTAATTTTGATTTGTTGAATAATCCTTTTTTGTTACAGGGAAATGACTGAATATGAAAAAAGTGTTATTTTAAAACAAATAGGTGGGTCTTCTCTAAATTTACAGTCTTGAAATTGATTATCTGATTATGAAATGTTTTAGTTAAAGAAAAAGAAATTGCAAATAGTACCTTTACCTTTACTGAAGAATACAATGATGAATTTGATGCATTTGCTAAATATTATGCTGCCATTAAGTAAGTTTTATATATAATTACATTGTCTGATGTATTCAAGTTGTTTTTATTGAAATTTGGAAGTTGAATTTGTACTATTTCTCAATAATATCTTTTATGCTTGCTAAGCTATTTTGGGTTTCTTTGTGGTCATAAATGTGCTCAACATTTCCCTCCATTTGTACTAATAGGTTTTGATGCCATTGTATGCCTAATAACATTAAACAAATACAGAGAAATTGTATCTGAATATTTTGATATCTCAAGTTGATGACAATAATAAGTAATAACAAAGAACATATTCAACATCAAAAGTAATGTTTTTTAGTTTCCTTAGTAATTTATGACTTGTCAAGGGCTTGTAATAAAACATCAATATTAGATGATTATTTATTGATCACAAATGATGCTTTTAGCATGTATCTTTTCATAAATTGTAGCATGCTTCTGTTTTTGTGTTTAAAGCAAATATGACTTATTAGCATATCCCACTATCTACTTAAATTAAGGTTGTAATTCTGTATGAAAGCTTTTGTTTTTTTATTTTAATATTTTCAAATATCCAAATTTTTATACAATAATACATTTTCCATTCAGTTTTTACTTTTTGTGCAATTTATAGGTTATGTATTCAATTTTACTTCTGTTTTCAACTAATTCATTTCAGATATACCTATTTAGCTTACAATATAATTCACAATAAAACTAAACTTTTAAGATTACAATATAAAGCAAAACATTAAAATGTACACAAGTATGAAAAATTAAAAACAAAAAATGTTATTCTAGTGCTACTGTTTGAATTTTGAATATTTTGTTTAATTCCCTGTAAGATTTTTAAACATATCAAGTTGATTTTAATTCCCATTTAAAAATATAAGTAATCAAGAATTTAGTTTTAGAACATTAGTTATTCTGGTGAAAATACATATGAAATAGATCATTATTCATTGTTCTATGAAATGTACCTATCCCATGACACATTGTTAGGATGTTTTGCCACTTGTCAACTAAGGAAAATATGATATTTGGGCATTTTCAATGATTTCTATCATACCACAGAATACACCACCCAATAAGAAGCAAAAGCTTTGTCGGTACATTTGATGTTCATGTGATAGAAATTTCGGAGGGAGTCTTCAAAATTCTAAAGGGAATATAGTTGCCTAAGCTTGGAATAAGAGGAGCTTTTGTACTTAAACAAGTTCACAAAGCTGTTTTTCGAAATACATATATTTGATTAAATAAAAATTGCTCACATAACAATAAAATACACATCCATAATCAATTATTGAGCATAGATAAGCTCTAAAAAACAAAAATGCTGTTAAGTTTTTGTATTCATTTTTTTTAAATCAGTCCTGTGTTACATCTACTGATTATAATGAATATGCTGATTCCAGGATCGTTTTTGTCAGGTTTAAGCCCTAGATATTTGATTTAATTATTAAATGTAAAACCTGTGTTGTTTAAATGTGAGTGAAAATAGAAGTAATTGATTTTTAATTGATAGGAAGTCCATGTTTTAAGATTTTTAAATTTGTTTTCTATGCATTGTTAATAATCAGTGACATACTAATCAGCTAGTGGTTATTTCGATAAACAACTAGATATGTATTTGCTCTCACAGGAGAATGATTGTAGAAAGATGTGCAGTTACTTCCCCTACCATTCCCACCACAACCAATTCATGACAATACATACTGAATCAGATGAGTAAGGTGTGTTATGTAACAGTTTGAATTTAACTGTTTATTGAATATCCACATTATCTGAACATTCGGATATTATTCAAATTAGCAAATAAAATCACATTATTAATCACAGATTACCAATTAAATATACTGATTAGGGAGAAGGATAGGCCAGGCAATCCGCCACAGTATAAGGCTTAATGTTAACTAGGTGATGAAAAACCTTTGTTTTAAAAGATTGATAAGGGTATAAAGACTTTTCCCTGTTAGAGACAATCTGTGAAGTGCAAAATTCAAATTAAGGCTTCTTATATTAGTTTTGGAAGCAGGTTATTCAGGAATTTGTCCTATAACTGTTGACAACAGTTCTGTTTTTAAATAATCTTCAAAAAATATATTTTTCGATAGAAGCCATGTTTTTATTTCTTCTTTATTGGAAGCAGTGTTAGAAACTTTCTACAATTTCCTACTATGATAAGGAGCATTATCCATCACCACAACTTTTTTTCTGTTAAATTAAGAATTAGGTTGTGTTTGAACCAATTTTCAAAGGGTGGACCACTCATTTCGTCATGGTAATGTTATGTATTTTTCTTTGCCAGAAAAGTCAGTTCTGCTCCATTAACAAAGCCGTTTTCACTTCCTGCATGTAGGAGGACAAAACAAGGACCATGAGCTGCAGAAGCTTTGCATCTCAATGTGATTTAATGGACGTGTCTACCCATTCTTTTGATACGCTGTAGCCTACGTTTACCCATGACTCATCTAAATAGACAATATTGTAGGCTTCTACGCGGTATCGAAGAATGAGTCATAGGTAACGACGACGCCATGAAATTATCTCCTGTTTCTCAATTAAAATTGACTTTCTACAGCATTTTTCAAACTTGAACTCGATATCGCACAACAAACGATATAGTGTGCTTCTTGAAAAATTGGGCAAATGCTTCGCAGCATTTACAGAATTTTTACCATGGCGATCCAAATGATAGTTCGTAAGATTAATGATTATCTGCTTTTCAGAAACACTGAAAGTAGCCCCCGTTTCCGTGGAACAATTACGTGCACCTTTACTAAATTTATCCAAACTCATAAAAAATACCACAACCGACATTATAGAAATAATCGCAATTTTCAAAGTTACTGCAACTCTATAGATTTTAACACTCATCAGATCATTATGAGAAACGTTATTAAATATGTTTTCTGTTTCTAATAAGTAATTCTGAACCTATTAAAATCCCATTATTCACTATGGCAGTCATTTAAAAACAATTGTTTACTATCCATGTAATTACTAAAATGATTGTATGTTGTTCCTACGTTTGCTGCCTTGAAGAGCGGCAACATTGTTCAGAAAATTTTCATTTGGTTTGCATGGCTGTATCCTTCATACACTGCATCACATGTCTGAAATACACTGTAGATATAAGTGGATTATGTGAGGTCACTATTTATATTCTGTAGAATTTTTTAACTAGAAATCTAAAAGAGAGGCAATAGTATCATCAAAGGTAACAATGTAAGTGATTTTGTAAAGTCCATTCGCTCAAATCTGGCAAATTTTGACAGATTTATCCTACTAGAAACTAGTGAAACTGCATCACATGTCTGAAATACACTGTAGATATAAGTGGATTATGTGAGGTCACTATTTATATTATGTAGAATTTTTGAACTAGAAATCTAAAAGAGAGACAATAGTATCATCAAAGGTAACAATGTAAGTGATTTTGTAAAGTCCATTCGCTCAAATCTGGCAAATTTTGACAGATTTATAGCTGGTAACCTACTAGAAACTAGTGAAACTGCATCACATGTCTGAAATACACTGTAGCTATAAGTGGATTATGTGAGGTCACTATTTATATTATGTAGAATTTTTGAACTAGAAATCTAAAAGAGAGGCAATAGTATCATCAAAGGTAACAATGTAAGTGATTTTGTAAAGTCCATTCGTTCAAATCTGGCAAATTTTGACAGATTTATAGCTGGAAACTACAACAGATGACCAAGTAGAGAGATGGAAAGAGCATTTTCAGGAGATGCTAGGTATTCCCAGAGATAACATAGATGAAATTGTCGAAAACCCGCAGAATACAGACTTGCATATTTCTTGCGAGGCCCCTTCCAAAACGGAGATAATAACAGCTATCAAATCTCTGAGAAACAAGTCACAAGGAATCGATAACATTGCTGCTGAAATACTTAAAGTTGATCCGCATCTAACTGCTGAACTTTTGCCCCCCATAATCCGAGAGGTGTGGGAAACGAACCACATTCCAGCGGGCTGGAAAAAACATAACATTATCAAACTTCCAAAAAAAGGCAACCTCACTCAGTGCAAAAATTGGAGAGGAATAACCTTGCTTACTGTCATAAATAAAATTTTCACAACCATCATACTGAAAAGATTAACAAACAAGGTTGAGTTTTGAGCTAATCAAGCAGGCTTTAGACCAGAATCCTGCATAGATCACATTAATACTGTGAGGGTAATAATGGAACAATTGGTTGAATGGAACACACCCCTATACATGGTTTTTGTTGATTTTGAACGTGCCTTTCACAGCTTGTCTCATGCTGCTGTATGGAAAATTTTAGAGCTAAGAAACATCCCGCAAAAAATAATTTCTATTATATAGTCACTATATACTGATGCGAAATGCAGTGTGACACACAATGGGATCAACAGTGACGAATTCGACGTACTTACCGGAGTTAGACAGGGATGCGTGCTTTCTCCATTTCTTTTTAACATAGCTATAGACTATGTTCTCTCCAAACTAGACTCCAACACAAGAGGGATACAATAGACGTTAACCACGCGCCTAAATGATCTAGAATACACGGACGATATCTGCCTATTAGGTCAGAGGTTCCAAGATCTGGCTTACCAATTGGAAACACTTTCCACTGAAGCCAATAAAATAGGTTTGAAAATCAATATTAGTAAAACCAAGTCCATGAGAATAAATGCAAGGAACAACACGCTATCTACTATCGACAATATGCAGATTGAAAATGTGGAAAACTTTACTTATCTTGGAAGTGTCATAACAGAAAACGGAGGTACAGAAGACGATATTCGTATGAGGATACGAAAAGCCCAACAAACTTTCAGCACACTCAACCTTGTTTGGAGATCTTGCGAGTATACCACAAGGACAAAGATCCGAATATTCCGATCAAATATCATGTCTGTTCTACTCTACGGATGTGAAACCTGGAAAGTGACAAACACCCTCACAGACAAACTGCAGGTCTTTGTTAACAAATGTCTACGAAGAATTGTCCATATATTCTGGCCTAACACCATCAGAAACGAAGGTCTGTTACACCTGACCGAACAAAAGAGGGTGCAGAATGAAATTAAATCCAGAAAGTGTGGTTGGATCGGTCACACACTCTGAAAAAATATTTCCAGTATCGCAAAGACTGCCCTAGAGTGGAATCCCCAAGAGAAAAGAAAAAGAGGTCGCCCAGTACAAACTTGGAGAAGATCCATCATGGACGAGATACGAGGCCAAGGAAAATCTTGGAATGAAGTGAAGGCCTTAGTGCAAAATAGAACCCGATGGCGTGTTTTCACTGAAGCTCTATGCTCCACTTAGGAGTTCAAGACCTTTATATATACATATCTATATATATATATATATATATATATATATATATATATATATATATATATATATATATATATATATATATATATATAGCTGGAAACCTACAACACAAAATTTCCTAGCTCACAGGATTAACAGCTTAAATACACTTTTATTGCAGACTTCTTTCTACACAGACATAAACATAAAGTGATATAAATATAAATGATGGTAGACATAAAACAGACATTTTATGTCTACAGACATAAAATTTTGGGTAGTATATTTAAAAAAAATATGTTTCAGTTGTTATAATTTAACATAACTATTTATTATATGGTGCAGATAAATAAATATTGATTGTCGGTAATTCGTAAAGTTGTATTTTATTTACTATTTAGTTTATTTACTATTAATATTGGCTATGAGTATGTGTGCTTGGTTGTATAGTAATTTCCAGCAATTACTAAATTCACTAGACAGTTCGGACTGGAAACAGTGAACTTTATATTCATATCTACATTCACATATTGTATTTTTCACTTTTTCCCCTACAAATACTTCATTTAAAATACTAATTATATTTCAGGTCAAATGGATTCATCTCAAAGATATTACAAGAAATTGATCTCATGAGGGACCCTTGTCAGCTATTTGAAAACGTTTCTAAAAAGTCACAGTATCAACAATTAGATTTAGCTTACCAGGATCTAGCCATATCTAAAAGAAATCAGAATATTTGTTATGCAACGGAAATGGTAGAATTAGAGTAAGTGAAATTTTGTAGTAGAGGAAATCATTGCTGGAAAGAGCTGTCCTTATTCTTAAAAATTCAATAAATTTTGTGTATTTATTTTGAGAATATTAGTGTTGTAAATTATTAGAACATTTTTCAGAGTTATTCTAATGAGATAAAAGGAAGGGTTTGCTATTATTATTGGTTTTGCTATTATTATTCTTGTTAACCTGGTTGACAAGTAGTTATTGTTATATGAACACCTTTTTAAATGATTCTAAATGATGTATTGTGGCTTGGTTACCGATGTAAAAAGCTCTCCCTCACTCCTATTTAAAAACAACATTCAATCCAGTGTATAATCGTATATGGTCAGTAGTCTTTCTCCTTCCATCACTATATTTATCTCTATATGAATAACTAATGTTTACTTCTTCTCATGGCGCCGTCTCCTTTCGAAGGTTGGCGATCCAAATGGCAATTGTAGCTTTGGAAACTGCTACGCGGAAGATTTCTGCAGATGAGCGGTCGAAGCATTTCCTCAGGTCTTTCAGCGAGTTCTTACTCGCTTTTGTTAAAATTAACAAAAGATCCAACAAAGCCTTTGGAAAACAAAATATATAGAACTTTATTCAAGTTTAAAGATTTTTCAACAAGTTATCAGAGAGGATTAATTACACCTCATTACAGTAAGACTCCTGATTTTTATGGAGTACCGAAAATTCATAAAACGAATATACCACTTAGACCCATTTGTAGTACCATGAATTCTCCTTGTAGTGAACTATCAAAATTTTTATTAAATATTTTAAAACCATTATACAAATAAAAATGATACATTCATAAAAAATACACAACATTTTTTAAATAAATTATCAAATATTGAATTTAATTCAAATAATACTTTGGTAAGTTTTGACATAAATAGTTTATTTACGAATGTGCCATTAAATAAGACTTTAAGTATAGTCAAGACAAAATTAGAGAGTGATGATTCATTGGCAACTAGAACAAGACTAAACATATCGGCTATAATGTAGTTATTAACATTATGTACTGATAATACATATTTTCAACTAAATAATGAATTCTATAAACAAAATTTTGGTCTAGCAATGGGTTCTAGTTTATCTCCATTCTTAGCCGATATATTTATGGATGATTTTGAAACGAATATCATTTCTAAACAAAATTTAAAACCCACAGTATGGTGGAGGTATGTAGATGATGTATTCTCAATATGGCCTCATGGATCAGAGTTGTTGGACACATTCCTAAATGATATAAACGATAAAGAAGAGACAATAACATTTACCATGGAAAAGGAATATAATAACACGCTACCTTTCCTGGATGTTTTAATCTCTAAGAACGATACTGGATATGAGACTCAGGTGTATAGAAAACCAACACACACCAATAGATATTTAAATTTCAAATCAAATCATATTATTAATGTAAAAAAGGGAATAATTAAATCCTTATACGATAGAGCCAAAATTACTTGTTCTAACGAAACTTCGTTCTTGGAGGAGAAACATTTGTTAACATCTGTTTTATTAAAAAATGATTATCCTTTATCGTTTATAAATAAGGAATTTTCAACAATCGATCGAATAGAACAGAACATTTTAGAACGAGATCCTACAGTATACACAAGGAATAATACGAGGAAAATAACAATACCGTACATAAAAGGATTATCAGAAAAACTTAAAAAGATATGCAATAAATTCAACATTTCAACAACATTCAAAACAACAAATACGTTGAGATCTGTTTTGTCCAAAACCAAACCTAACAATGAACAAGAAAGGACAAAGAATTGCATTTATAAAATACCTTGTGAATGCGATCAGTTTTATTTAGGTGAAAGATCAAGGCCATTAAATGTTAGAATAAGTGAACATCAGTCTTATATTAAAAATAGAGAATTTGATAGATCTCAAATATGTAAACACGCATGGGATAATGAACATAGAGTTCAATGGAATAATTCAAATGTAGTCCTAAAAGAGACGGATGGTAAAAAAAGAAAAATCAAAGAAGCGGCTTTAATTATGCTAAATGAGGCCTATTGTGTCGCAAATTCCTCGGCAGAATGTAGTAGGATCTGGTTACCAATATTGAAAGAGGAAGTTATTAATAAGAAAATACCAGTATTAGTAAGTCAGTAACATATAGAGGATACATCATTTATGTTTTTTAAATAACGAAACATATAAAATCAGAATTTTGGTGTTTATTGAAGGTAAACTAAATGCGACGAACAAATACTTACCATGTCGGGATAGTATTATGAGGTTTTTTTCCTGGTTTTTCCCTCATAATTTACTATGGAATCACTAACAGGAGAATTTTACTGTCATCATGTCATGTGTTTGTCTTTTTAAAGACGAATTATATGCTATGATTTTTTCTGACGGATATTCTCAAGTTAAAGTTGATTTCATGTAATCGAATGAACTATCTTATAAGTAAAGTCGTCCCAGGAGCGCAACTCAACAATATTGGCAATATCATTTTAAAAACGTCTACTTTAAAATGCATAATGTATGTCTGAATTGTCAATATAAATGAGTCAGATAAAATTAAATTATTAGAAGAATTTTTCACTATGTAACAAAAAACAAAATTTGTTTAATTTACTGTTTGTATTTTGAGAACGATTTCCGAAGTGGAAATTGAAACGTCAATAAACGTATTTTTATCTTTAAATGTGGCTTATTCCAGTTAAATAGTAATTAATTTAGATTTGTGGAAAATATAATGGGGTGGTTTTCCCGTTGCCTTCCTCATCGCAGTACCACAACCATTTAAACTGCTCCAGTCATGCTTGTGGTAATCCAGTTTCAAGCCGGTTTAAGATCATTTCCTCTACGCCTTGAACTGGTACTGATGATCGCTGCTGCCCTTCACCAGGGAGTGATAGGAAGTAGGAAACTAGATTTTGGAAGGATAAAGTAATGGGACATGATTTCTCTCAGTAAGGAATTGAGAGCAAAGCATGGCTCGCGTGGGCAGGGACGGTTCCCTGAGGTAGTCCTATTTTCCACCAGGATCGTAGAAAAGTTTTCCACCCGCTACCCATTGTTTACCCAACGTTTACTTGGCTTACTTAATTGTTGCTTTAATCATATTTTAATGCTGATAATACTGTTTTAAATTATTTTAGGACAACTGCAGAAACGGGCAGACACCTAATAGCAGCTAAAGATTTATGTACAAATACAGTATTAATAAACGAAATACCTACAGTGTTGCAAGTTACCCCACTTTGTAAATGTCTAGGGAATGAATCGACATCTCTTTATAGGTGTCACAATTGTGGTATTGGCTGTGGAACCTTTTATACGTAAGTATTAACTTTTGTATTATTTACATCTTTTGTTTTTTGACAATAGAAACGAGTTTTAAATAATTGAGAATGACAATTTTCAAAAACTTTTCTTAGCCAAAATAAAGCTGTCTAAAAAAGTGTACCAAACTACCCCACATTCCCCTACCCATTTATATCTTACACCATAAAAACGGTTAGACACGCCTTGTACCGAACCGTTGAAGCAAACACCTTCCGCGAAAGTGACGTCACAATACGGCAAGAGCCCGCTTATACTAAAACAATTTTTAATTGAAGGTGATTACTTGGCAACATCGTACTTAACGAAGCCCTTAACGATAACTTTTCAACGAAATCGTATTGAAATTATCAATTTTGCAGAGGCGTACCAAAAAAAATTTTAATTATTTATTTAAACACATAAGTAATTACGTAAAAATTAAATCTAAGACCGATTTAATTATTAAATTATCATGTCTCTTTTAACAGGTATCTTATAGTTGTCTAACAAAATAAAATAAAATTTTATTCTTATTAGAGAGTATCTAATACAGAACTTCAAAAAACAGAAAACTTTGGAAAATAATTTTTTTTTTCATTAGACTAAAAACAATCTGCAATTTTAATTACACATCATTACACATCTTTCTCTATTTATAGAATTGCTGTGTGCTGTAAACGTTATATTTGTTTTTTTTTTAACTTAATTTGAAAGTTTGTTTGTGTTTATTTGTTTATATAAATATGAAAATATATTATGAAGTTCATATAAATTAAAATGAAGTAAGCTAAACTATTATCATATGAATGCGTTTATATAGCAGTGCATTTGTTTATTTCAGTAAATTCTCGAAATATGAAATGAAGATGGCACTAACTACTAAAGAGTTAATAGCTTTGTTAGAAGAAGACTCAGATTGTGAAAATGCCACTTAATGTGGTTTATTTGCCGCCGAGATTAGATTAGAAAGTTTCTAATGTAGAAGACATTGATCTTCTTCTTCCTTCTAGTTTGTAGGCTTTAAAGCCTGTTTCTTCTTCAATATTAGCTTCCTAAATTGTTTAAATTGTCGCACCATCTTTTTCTTGGTCTACCAATACTTCTTCGTCCATTTGGTGACTTATCTTGTGCTATTCATACTATTCTATCCTTCGCCATTCTACTGATGTGTTTGTTCCACTTTTGTTTTCGTTTTGTCACCCATACATTTATGTCTTCTATATTGCATGCTCTTCTTATGTTTTTCTTCTCTTCCTATCCAACAGACTTCCCCTTGATATTCGTCGGAGTATTTTCATCTCTGTTGTTTCTAGCAGTGGTCTCGTTTTAGATGTGTCAGGTCTTGTCTCAGCCGTGTATGTTAATATAGGTCTAATTCCTGCTTTATAGACTCTTGTTTTTGTGTCTTGTCTTAGGTGTTTGTTCTTCCAGATTATGTCATTAAGAGAACCCGCCGCTTTACTTGCTTTTAAGCTTTGCTGTCGTACTTCTTCTTTAACATCTCCGTAACTAGTTATATCTATTCCCAGATATCTAACCCTTGCTTCCGGCTTTATTATTTTCCCATCAATTTCGATTTTACACCGCAGTGGGTATTTAAATGTCATACATTTGTATTTTTCCGCTGATATTATCATATTGTATTTCTTAGCTGTTGTATTGAAAATATGTGTTAATCTTTAGAGCTCGTCTTCTGTCTCGGTGATTAATGCGGCGTCGTCTGCATAACATAATATTTGGATTTCTTTGTTCCCAATTCTGTAGCCATGGCTTTTACGTACTGCTTGTATTATTTCGTCCATTAATATATTCCTTATTAACGGTGACTATTATATTAAGTCACCCTGTTTGACTCCGCTTTGTACTGGTATACACTGTGTTAGTTTTCCATTTATCTTTGCCTGTATTCGATTATGGAGGTAGATGCTTTCGATGGTTTGTATAATATTGATTGGTATGTTCCTTTTATACAGTAGGCGTAAGACGTCTTCGACTTGGATGCGATCGAAAGCCTTTGTCAGGTCTATAAAACATAGATATGATGGCCTTTTCTGTGATTTGTCTTAGTACAAATACGGCGTCTACGCAGGATCATCCGGATCTGAATCCTTGTTGTTCGTCTGATAACGTTGTTAGTTTATTGATTTTGTTGGTTGGGACTTTTGTGGTAAGCTTAATTGCGGTGTTCAGTAGTTTTATACCTCTATAATTGTTGGGGTCTTCTTTATCTCCTTTCTTGACCATTGGTATCATTATGCTGTTTCTCCATGCGTCTGGTATCTTGCAGTGTATAAGTTTTGTCATCTCTAGGGTTAAACTTTCTCATCCGTATTTTAGAAGCTCGTTGGTTATTCCGTCTGGTCCTGGTGACTTTCTATTTTTGAGTGAATTTATGACTATTTCTACTTCGTGAAAACGGATTTCTATTTCGTCTCTTAGTTCAGGTACGTTATTGTGTTGATTATTATTTTCCTTTGCTTTAAACAGTTCCGTCAGGTATCTTTCCCATTCGTTTGCTGGTATATTATTGTATTTTTTGAAGAGATTGATGATAATATTATTTGTGAAGAATCAATAAAATCGGATATTGCAGGTACATATGAAATACAAGTGATTGGGAATTCTAACGATTCTGATTATGATATTCCTCTGAACCACAGATAAAACGTCAAAAGAAAAAACCAGGCAAAAATAGTAAATCCAAATTTATCTCAAGTTGTAATAACGGATATTCTTTCGTGCTCAGTAGTAATTCAACATCAGTCTGATTGATATTTAGACAATATAAAAGCAAACCATGTAGGCAAGTCATATATTGAAGTTTTTTCACTCTTTTTGATAAAAAAGTAATTGAGAATAACCGTCACAATTTTGAAATTAATAACATAGATTTAAAGAAATTATTAGCATATGTATATTATCTGGTTTACACTCTGCTTCAAGTTGATATGCATTGGTCAAAGGATGAGGATAAAGAAGTGCATATTATAAGAGAAAGCATCAGCCGACATAGATTTATAATTTTAATTTATAATAGTGAAGAAACCGCTACATCAGTGTCAGTGCATGGGCGTCAATCTAAATTTGCTTTACCAGATGAAACCAGATTCGACAATATTGGCCACATTATAAAAAGAGATGATAGTGCAAAAATGTAGGATGTACAAAAGTAATACTATTTATTTATGTAAAAAGTGCAGAATGCATCCACACCCCGAAAATTTCGAAAATTTTTACCTAAAAATTTAATTTACGTTTAAGATACAATATGTTCCTTTATTAAAAATTGTACTGTTTTCCTTAAAAATGAGAAAAAAATCTTTTTGGTTGTAATTTATTCCTAATTTGTGTTTTTAATCCAATCTAATAAATTAATTGTCAAATTTCTCTTTGTATATTGAGCGGCAGTTAAGGGTTTAATACTATATTAAGAATAAACTGGCCTTAAATTTACTTTACTTACCTCAAAACTATTTTAAAGTTAATATTAAAGTATATTTAATAAATATATTCCCAATAATACACTACGCCCATGCACATATGAATAAAATCTGGAAGATATCATATTTCATAAACTTCAATAAACTAAGATATCATATTTCTCTAATTAACATTCTTTCTAAAAACGTAAATATATATAGACCAGCAAAATATTGATAATTTTACCGATGTTCCAAACTATTCTATGAACTTGTCTCACTATACACTCGTAAATCGCACCAATTTATATTGTTACGGGGGCAAATTTATCTTACATGGGTTACAAATTTACATATTTACATGGGCGAAGCATACACAATAAAAATGACCCCGGTAAGAATTTACTATTGAAATTTTTCATGGTTGCCGCTACCGTTTAGTTCAATTTGTAGATTAGTCACCTTTAATTGAAAATTGTCCGACTTATAGATTTTTTGCAAAGCACTAATATAATTACCCAATTTTTGATTAATTTTAATATAACTTCAATATTTTGTAAAAAATATGGAAGATAAATTATTTAGCAAAGTAATTAATAAATATTTTTGACTTAAATTGTAATAAATAAATGTTTTATTTGAAAGTACATACCTACATATATTATTATATAATCGTTGGTATATCTCTTCTTGTTTAATAATCAAAAATAAATTGAAAGGAGAATAATTTTCTTTTGGGTGGAAGTTTCAGGTTAGGTTAAAAATATATGTAGGAAATTTATTAATTTACTGACCACAAAACAAAATAGCTCTTGTTAACTTACTTCTAACTCTTACTACATTATTTAGTTTTTCACCTTCGTGGTACAATCTAATGTTGCAATAATAGAAACAAATTATCTTTATTAGATTAAACAAATGGTTTGTTTGAAAATCATGATCAAACATATGTTCTTTGTATGCGTTAAACACAGAACCATGCACGTTACTCATGACATTTAAGATCAATTTTGTCATTAATTTTTAAGTGATCTTGAGAAAGTTCAGCCTCTAGCCTATAGACTTCCATCCATACCTCCACGTAATTTTTCCAAATTCCCATTAGTGACTTTAAACTAATGATCATACCAATAAAACCCGACTTTCTTTGGATTAGATATAGGGGTTTGCCATTTTTTGGAACACGTAAGTGAACTGAGATAGGAAATGTTTGGAGCAAATTTTAGAACTCTTTGTTGGTTTAAAATTTTCACAACGCATCGCTATAATCCATTTTTTTGCAATGATGAATCTTTAGTTTAGGAAATCTAAAAAAATTTATTTACTTAATCCTTAATGTCTTTCAAGCAAAACTCCAAGCCCTACAAATAAAACAAAAAGAAGTAGAGTTGGAAATAAACCTTCAACAAAAAAGAAAACTTATGTTCGAGAATGAAGCTCTAGAGAATGAAATAAAAAAAATGTAAACATTAATCAGTTAATAAGATTTCAATAAAAAGTCATTATTTATTATATTATTATTTCTGTTATATACTGACACATTGTAGTTGATGTCATCTTTTTTATTTATTTATTGGAATAAAATTTACCAAGTCCATATAATAAGGTAAAGTATAAAGTATGAAGTCTATATACTATGATCTTTGTGGAGTATAATTAATTTTTATATATTTGTTTACAATACATTTGAAGCCAATAACTGTTCTATGTTTAAAAATATGAAAGTATTGAAATTGCATAGAAGTTACCTAATACATAAAAAAAATAAAAGAGAAATATAAAATGAAAATATGTGTAGTATAGTAAACCTTTAGAATTTATATTCACGGTAAATATTTTTGGAATTTCTTTATTCTCGCTAACATTAAGGCTGAGTAAAATAGTTTTCAATAAAAAGTCATCTAATTTGATCATTATTTCGGTTTCCTGCTGGCACAATGTAATTGTCATACATCACAATATATTCACCAATGTCATCATTGGCTGGAGATTGTGGTTCGCCTTGCCTGACTGCTACATTATGCAGACAAGTTGTGGCAACAATCAGTAATATACTTCTCAAACTTAATCGGCATCCATAGGCCATAATAGGGAATCTTCGCTTCCAAATACCAAACAGTTGTTCCACCTTTACTCTCGTTCCTATGTGAGCTTCATTATAACGCCTTTCAGCATTTATTTGCGGATTTCTGAGAGGAGTTAAAAAGTTGGTGCATGTGTAACAGCCATCTCCTAAAATTATTATAACTTAATATTGATTATTAGTTACATGTATGTGAGGAAAATGTGTGACTATTTAATTAATTACAGATAGACATCAATATATTAATGTCAGTGATCATATCACCAGTGGGATCCAATACAGATTGTAAGTATCGTCCTGTATAAGACGGGTAGACAAATATAAAAAAGAAATAACAACAATGTTTTTTTGTAATATAAAATGCTCACCTAATAAAACTCCATTTGCAAAATCTCCTCTCATAAATCTTTGTTTCACTACTGATTTATTTAAAATGGTTTGGTCATGGGCAGATCCAGGCCATCGGGCTGTTATATTTTAGAACAGACCATCAGCTGAGCATACTGCTTGAACGTTAATACGAAAGTATCATTTTCTGTTCCTGTAAATTTCTGAATTACTGCCCCCTATAACAAAATAGCAACATTATAATTATATGCAGTAGTTAAGTGACTTTTTAAATACACAATCTTACCAGGTGATGTTATTTTTATGTGAGTGCCATCAATGCATCCAATCACTGTTGGGAACCCTCTCATTCATACCATTTATTCTGTTGCTCTCAAACTTCTTTTATATGATTTGGTAATTGAATGTAGCGAGGTCTCATTGATGCTATTAATGGGGTAACCCGTTGAACAATCCTACAAACAGATGACTTCAAAGATCCAAAGATGTCACTTATACTTAATAAATGTCCTCCTGTGGCATATGCTCTTAGACAAATTAAAAACTGGTCCATCGGACTTAAACATTTATTTCTGAAACAAGCAAAACTTTCATTGTAAAGCCCTTTAAACTGTTTAAATGTTACATTTGCCGTACCTTGCACTAGTTAACTGCAACTGCTCTTCTATTTGAGATAATACTTCAAAAGCACTGTTTTTTGATAATCGAAATCTTTCAAAAAAATCTTTTTCAGTATATTTTTTAAAATAGCTTGTTCGTTTGACTTGCCTTGAGATTCTAACGACCATATTATCCACTATATTCAATTAATTTTCTGATTGTACTCATCAAGCCCAAATAAATCTTCCGCATCCAAATCCATAACGGCTAGATCCATTTTTGCAAATATCACACACTATTTTCTATTATATACACGATAAACTATACACTTCCGTGAAATTAAGAAAAATATATTTTCCGCAAATCGCCAGGAAATTTTGACATTCCTGTCAAAATTTCTTGAAGAAAAAGTCATGACTTCCTTACTGTAAGGAAATGTCATTTCCTTACTGTAAGGAAATGATATTTCCGTACAGTTGTTAGTGTTCTACATAAATGATAGAAAGTTTGACAATTCAACCTCAATACGTTTCCATAGTAACCCAAGTAATTTTATTAGGAATTTCAAAGCACCATTTACTTGGGAATAAAATTATCGCGTTTTTTTTTTTTAAATCAATCAATATATGTCGAATTTTAAACGATTTGCGGAAAAATAGTATGTTTACCTCGTAGGAAAAGCCACATTCCTGGACTCTGTGTTGCTAAGTCTCGGCTTGCGCCTCGACTTAGCAATCTTCACAGTCGTCCAGGAATGTTAAGCTTTTCCTACCCGGTAAACAATGTACTAATACTTAGAAAAAATTATATCAACACTAACTTATCTACGTACACTGTATATACACTATCAACTATTATATACTACGTTTTAATAAAGATTACGGTAGAATTTATAAAAAATAGGAAAATAAAAATTAAATTATATCAAAAAAATGCGAAAATTAACATAATACAGAATAAATTTAAATTTAACCTCACTTATATGTCAATATATGACAGAGGAATGTGCTCCAAGTTAAAATTTTTACTGAAGTCGTCATAGTTGCTGACTTGTGCTTAAGCAAAAATATTTATACTTAAGTAAATATTTTTAGTTGGTGGAACGAAAGTTAACGGACTTAAGCAAAAACTATTTCTTAAGATCAAATTTTCACTTAAGTCACGTTGGTGGAACCGGGCGTTAATCCTTTTTCCCAATTTTCAATCTAATTATAAAATTAAAATTATATATGACTGTCTCTTATATGTATCTATTTTAAACACTTTGGGAGGGAAAAGTAAAATAATAGGTGCTAAATTTCTGGTATGTTTTTCAAGTTTAATTTGTGTTTTTTTTGTCGCTGCATACAATTAAATGCACTGCAAAATAACACCATAATTAAAATATTAATGTATTGGAAAAATTTTAAATTGGAACACTCTAAAAGTTTACAACACTTGTAAACACTTCTAATCTCTATCGTTTTTGCCATAAACTGACGTCACCCACAGCTGTGTTAATCGTTTTATGTTGGCTTCACTCTTCGAGATGAGAGAATAGCATTACGGCGTGTCTATCAGTTTTCATGGTCTAAGATTTATATCATATTCGATTTTTATCCTAACGAATATTTCACTTGTTTTAGTTGTGTTACCTGTAATTTATGTATATTCTGTTCGAGAACGTGTTACGAAATAGCCTATGAAGAATATCACGTCTACGAATGTGACGGAGTTCAAAGACATTTTTGGCCGATATGGGACGACACGGATTACAGCTACCTCTCTCTGAGGATGATGCTCTATGGTGCTAGTCGAGATTTCGATGCTAGTAGTGGAAGTAGTTTCTACGGGAATTCAAGCAATAATTATCCATATATTTACGATTTAGAAACTCATTTTAGGGATATGTCTACTGAACAACTCAATAAAATGTTATATGTAAGTATATAAACAATTATAGGCAGATATTTGTCGAGTTTTTCCTTTAATATGTATCTATAGTAAGCAAATCACGTTTTCTGCATACATTTCGGCGTTGTTTTTTAATTATTAATAATTTAGTGCGAAAATGCCATTCATTTATGTCTTCTAAATTGCGTTCTCTTCTTATAATAGCTGGTATTTCGACATATTAATCGAGATAAAAGGATTTCGAATCCAATCGTAATTATCTGTATTTAGGGAAGAAAGTAGTGATCAATTTTTTTTTCTAATAGTGTCAAAGGTTCAATGATAACGGATTTCATCTCTTCAATATTGGCGCTAATACTGGGAAACATATTCAATGTACGTTTTTCTAATATGCGATTTTTCCGAAGAGATATTTTCTTTTGAAACCCTGATAATTTGTCAGTACAAGACAAAATATTTTCAGATTTTACTTGGACACTCGTGTTAATATTATTGAGGTATTTAAAAATATCATTCAAATATCCTAATTTGGCAAGCGAAATATTATTTTCTAAATATATTGCAAATTTATCTGTTGCTGCACCTTCTTCTTGAAAAAATGCTAACAATTCCAATTTAAGCTCTAAAACTCTATTCAAGACTTTTCCTATGCTTAACCACCTAACTTCAGTATGCAAAAGCAAAACTTCGTGTCGTGCATCCATTGCAGAACAAAGCGGTTTAAAAAGGCGTGTTTTTAATGGCATTGATTTTATGTAATTGACCATTCCCACTACTTGATCTAACACAGGTTTTAAAGCATTTGGCAACGTTTTGCATACTAGTGATTCTCTGTGCAAGAAACAATGCGTAATTATTATGTTTGGGTTTCTCGTTTTCGCAAGTGTAGCAAATCCCTTAATAGAGCCTAACATTGATGGTGCCCCATCTGTACAAATACCCACCCACATATTCCATGATATATTATTTTCTTCAAAATATGATGTAATGCACTTAAAAATATTTTGACCCGTTGTATGTTCAGTAAGTTCCTTACAACATAAAAACTGATTTACTATTTTGTTTTCAGAAATAAAACGAATGAATCCTATTAAGTAGGCTTTGCCACTAAAGTCAGTGGATTCGTCAACTTACATTGTAAAATTTTCTCGTGTCATAATACCAAAAAGTGTACTTTCAATATCGTCTGACATATTTTTAATTATATTTCTTATTGTATCGTCGGAGTGGGGAATTTTCATAATTTCTTTTTTTGCATCCTCACAAACATAATTTTTACCGTTTCTGCACATGCTGGTAATACCAAAGATTCAGCAGTAGTATGCGGTTTTATCCTTATAGCTATTAATTCAGCCATTTTGTAAAGAGCTAATTGTGCTATGTCAGAAATTTTAACAATTTTTTCAAAACTTTCTACCTGCTTTTCTTGCATGTACAACAATCTTTGAAAATGTGCTTTGCTTTTAGAACTAAGATTGGCATGTTTCGTTGAAAAAGCGTTTTAGTTTAGCCGGGACCATTGCCGAATTTGATAAATTTTCACCACACACAAGACAATTTGGCATGGGACAATATTCATCACCTTTCCATGTAAATCCATAACTCAAATATTCTCCCGAATATTTGGGTACCTCCACAGAGGTACTGGTACCTGCTCCATAGTTTATATCTTGTGTATCTTCAGAACTATGTTTTCTTTTAATAAGCAATTTGTTCATTGCTGCAATGCGAAACAAATTTTATTTTAAAAGGTGATTAGTTACAAAAGTACAATATTCATCGTTGTTATTAGCTTTAAGTAACCTTATTTTTATTTGTTCTTTCTGGTAAATCTTAAATAAACTAATCTACATTACTTACCTATCAACTGGAACTTAAAACTCAATAAAAATAGTGCGTCGTTTTCGGCGAGAAACGGTTGCGTGCACGTGACAAATAGGGCGTATTCAAGCGAAACAAATGAGCAATCTTAAGCTTGGAGTTCGCACCACTACCGAAGACCTAGACCAGCAGTGTTGCTAGGTACACCAGAAAACAGGTAACCGGGTAACCGCGACAATAAATACACGCATAGCATACGCCGACGAGATTGTCAAGAGAATTTTTCATTCTTCCGATCTCTTGGAAGCGACACAATCTTACGTCGGTCTGCGAGATTAACGTATATTTTTCGCGAAACACCTGTGTTCCACGGAACACCGGTTAAGAATCACTGATTGCTATCTAAATAAAAAGGTTACAATGATTTCAGCTCATGACAATTCCACCAGGTACCAGGGTACATAACACTATGTCCGGATGGTAAATAACGGTGCACACGTTTATTAGAGGTAAACAACAAGTCCACATGGTGTTGTTTACCTCTGACTGTAAGTGGACTTGGTGTTTATTTAAAAGTCGGTAACTTGCCGTAAAATTGTCTCTGGACATTGTATGGTTTACCTATGTGTAGAGCCAGAACAGTTATATTCAAAAGTGCAATAATCTAAATTTCTATAAAAATGGACATAGTGCCCCTTACCTCCGGGGTACAGATATGGGTAGCACTGTTTATGTACCTGTTCATGTGCAATGCTTTGTATAACAACCTATGTCAAAGGTTTCCTTTGGGTTTTCGTTACAATTTTTTCTATTAAATACCAGACCGACATTGAACAAAATTTTGTTTTCATTCTTCGAAACACCGGTGGAAGTCTTCTTCAGTCAACTACTTCTGGATCTTCACCTTCTACCGATTTTTCTTTGATATCTTCAAAAGCCTTAATATTGTTACATTTATAACTTTAACCTTTATTTCTAATATATCACTATCTTTTTCAGAGTTCCGTTAAAAATTTGTTATATTTGATAAATAAATCCAATTTTTTTGCCAAATTTAAACACAAAGGAGACATGGATAAATTTTCATTATACGTTGGGGGACTAATGGTGAAACACTACTGCCACGCTCAAATAAATAATGTATTACTGACGTTTCCTAACTTGAATATAGCGTCAGGACTGCACACGATGAGCGGTACCGGAAAAGCCATATGTCCCACGATAGCGCTAATTAACCATGCGTGTAATCCGAATGCTACGATAATGTAAGTAGAATTCTTTGTCTATTATATAAAAATGATTGATGAGTATTTTTTATGTCCAAATTAAATTGGCGCAATCAGTAGGATTTCAAAACAGCTAAGTTAATATATAAGATAATTGAATAATTACTTTTTTAGAGTTTACGCTCACTATATAGTTGTTAAAACCATCAAGCCAATCAAAAAAGGTGAAGAAATAACGTTATGTTATTCAGAAGTTAACGGATTTTTACCGCTAGAAGATCGGCGGCTAGTAACGCAGCATTTTCTGTTTTTTACTTGTAGATGTTCGATATGTGAATTAGAAGAAGCTGCGGTAAGTTTTCTCACTGACTATTTTTATGTTATGGGCTTTTTTAACTATGATTTGCTGTCAGGAGTTAGGGACATTAAAAACAAATTATATTGGAAACTTATTGCGTATACCACAGCAAAATTATTAGCGCAAAAATAACGGTTAATTTTCTTTGTTCATTATGAAATGTTAAGAAAAAACCAATATTTTAGAATGAACACCCATTCAAGTGCCCTTCTTGCGAAAATAATTCAATTAAAGAGATAGAGATAGCCGTTCGTAAATGTTCTGGATTTTGTTCAAAATGTCAAAGATCGGTGACTATGAATCATATATCTAGGGAAATGAAGAATGTTTCTAAATACAGAAAACTTTGTAAGTATTTTTTTTTAATTTATAGATTAGCCTTTATATTTTTTTATCTTTAAGGGCCGGTTCTACAATACTAGTATATACTGAGAATAAAGTTATACTTGGAATAACTTCATTAATGGTGTTCTAAAAACAAAGATAAACTAGGAATAAGATAATCGGAGTATATCTATAGAATAACTTTATCCCTCCAAAGTTGAGCAGATATACCGAGTATAAATTTATACTGCATTTCTATTGGTCGGCGAGGGGTTGTCAAATCTGTGATATTTTAACCTCACTTAATGACATTCGATCTTTGAACTGTGGTTTTGTTTGTTTTTATATATAAAATAAAATTTTTGATATGGATCCAGTTAATATTAATATTTTTGAATCTGATGATGAAGATTTTGAAGAAGGAATACCTAGGCTAAGGCATCCAAAAACTTGTAGAATTCGGTATGAATTAGATATATACACTCCGCGTCATAGAAAACGGGCCACCCCAAATATTTAAAATATTTTCGAAATTATTATTTATTGCTACAAAATGAAGCATTTAATTTATTGTATATTGAATTAACATTATTTTATTTTTAATGTGTCTTGGGTTATTTAAGTTAAATGGGTTGTTGGGAAAGCAAACCGACCCTGTAACTGGATTGAGGATATTCTTAGAACCTATAAAACAAAACAATTTTGAGAATAAGTTGTTTACAACTTGATCAATTTTCGAGGAAGCGATTGTTTTGAGAAATGTTTGATATTGTAAAGGGTTCTAATGAGTTTTAAACGCATCTCAGTATTACAGTAGCCGACTTAGTGTGAAGTAATCTTCAGTTGATAACGATGGAGAATTTTCGAAAATCGGTTGAAATTGTAACGTTACTGGGAAGTGGATTAAGTCAAAGACAAGTCGCAAGACAATTGAATGTTAGTCGTTCGACTGTACAAAGGACCCAGCAACGATTTATTGTCACAGGATCTTACCAAAGTCCACCTGGTACGGGTCCAAAAAGGAAAACAACCGCTAGGGAAGATCGCGTCGTCCTTCTTGCTGCATTACGGAATCGGACCCAAACAGCTAGAATGCTTCAAGGCCATTTACAGCAAGCTCAAGGACCAGCAATAAGCCTTTCTACTATTCGGCGAAGATTAAGGGAGCAAGGTTTGACAGCTTGCAATCCAGCAACGGGACCCTTACTTTCCCCAGCTAACAAAAGTCGAAGACTAGATTTTGCCCGTGAGCACATCAATTGGACAGCAGACGATTGGAAAAAAGTATTGTTTACGGATGAGTGTAGAATGTCTAGTTATGGTAAAGACGGACGTAGTAAGGTGTACAGACGAGCTGAAGAGCGTTTCGCTGGTTGCACTCGGGCACCACGGGTTGCTTTTGGTGGTGGTTCAATAATGTTTTGGGCAGGGATTTCTTTTGATGCGCATACGGATCTCCTCGTGATCGACAGAGGTGCGTTAACAGCAGCAAGGAACATAACGGGAATCTTACAACATCATGTGATGCCCTATACTGGATTTATTGGCAACGAATTGCTATGAGACCACACACGGCAAGGATAGTAACGGAGTACCTTGACGAGGTTGGTATTCAAAAAATAGACTGGCCTGCTCAAAGCCCCGATTTAAATCCTATTGAGCATATATGGAGCCTGCTAAAAAGTCGCGGTAAGCCTCGCATACCTGCTCCAACAACACCTGGAGAGCTCCAGATGGCACTCATTGAGGAATGGGCCACTTTTCCCCAAAGAGATATCCAAAACGTTATAAATTCCATGCCAAATCGAATGAGGAGTGTTATCCAGAATCGAGGTGGCAATACCCATTACTGAAAATGGATACCAGCTTTATTTTTAATATACAGTTCATTGTTGTTTTAAAAACTGTAAGTTGATTTTTTCAATAAATTTCCTATTTTTCTTAAATTTTTTATTTTCGATTGATGTTTTACGATAATGATGAAATTTTATACTAAACGGGTTATTGATTCAATATACGAAAAAATAAATGCTTAATTTTGTAGCAATAAATAATAATTTAGAAAATATTTTAAATATTTGGGGTGGCCCGTTTTCTATGACGCGGAGTGTATTTATGTAGCATCTGAATTCAATTATTATTTATAACTGGGAATAAGCCACATTAAAGATAAAAATACATTTATTGACGTTTCAATTTCCAATTCGGAAATCGTTCTCAAAATACCATTTTGAGAACGATTTCCGAATTGGAAATTGAAACGTCAATAAATGTATTTTTATCTTTAATGTGGCTTATTCCCAGTTATAAATAATAATTAATTTACAATGCCACAAGAAAATAGCTTCAGAACAATATCTGAATTCAATTTCTGTATATGTAAAATTGTTACATCTTTTTTTATCCATTTTATATTAATTTTGCAAAGTATAATAATACAAACGTAGATAAAATACTAGATAAAGATAAAGTAGATAAAATACTTTCAATTGTAAACAAATTTTACAGTTATGACAACTGCCAAATGTCACTGTCAATAACAATTTGAACTCATTTTGAATCAGATCTACTATTTCGTTTTACCTTAGTGTTCTGTGGTTATACCCAGAATAACTATTCAGCTGTCGATTTCACAATGTAGAACGCTCGAAAGATTATACTTGGAATAAACTCAAGTATAGGTTATTCCACGAATATACGACTGTTTGGAATTATTGCTACAACGAATATTTTACTGTACAAGTAGAAGTATGAAAGTAAATTGGTCTAAATATTATTCCATAAAAAAAGGATCATCTGTTACTATTACATATAAACTAAAATTATTTCAGTTAGTAGATGTTCAGATAGACGCAAAATTTATTGTAAAAATTAATCCGAAAATAACAAAAAAATTTACGTAAACGCCCCTACAAATAAATACAGTGACCTCTATGAAGTTAAAATGTGTTCATCAGCCATTTGGGTTGGATTTCGGTGAAATGTAAACACCATAGAGGCGCCCCGGGTATCTTTATTACTTTATTAGGCAACGGTAATAAAAAGAAATATAATATTTTTAACATAAATAAAAAGAAATCGGCATTACGGTGGTTCAGAAACCAGGAAAAGAATCTAGTATTCCACTTTGTTAGTTTTTGTTTGCTTTGAGTGGATATACTATTAAAAGTTCCGAAAGTAACGGATATAACATGGGGGCTATTGATAGTTAAAGTACCAAGTCATTACAGATATTAAAAAGTAACGAAAATTTACATACAGTTTCATAAATCGCCGACTGATTTTAGTTTTAAAAACAGTCCGTATAGAGGTGTCCTGTGAAGAGACGTGTCCGTTAAGAGAGAGTTTAGTGTAATGTATTTGTTTGTAATGGTGATTAGGAGAATAAGAGTAAGAGTAAGTTTTTTTGTTTTTTTAATACTAATTGAATATTCGACTAAATAAATTAAACTATTTAATCACTTAAGTATTGTTACACTTCGTTTAAATCACTTAATTCAAAAACCAACTTGTTTACAATACTAAAGTCAATGAGAGTAATTATACGAGTATACTTCAAAATCTGAATTACAACTATTCTATAAACTATCAATTCTATATTTAGATCATAACTTCATATTTAAATCTAAGGTGTATATCTGTCATAACAGTATTTTAAAAATGGGGAGAATTTACCATTGTACATTTCAGCACATTGGACCATTTAAGTCGACACCTTAAAGCGAATTTAAAACAGTCGTATATTCGTGGAATGGAGTATATAAGTTATACTCAGAATAACTATTCTCTAATTTATACTTTGATTGTAGAACCGGCCCTAAATAAATTAAATTAAAATAGTTTACGGTTATTTAGGTACCCAACAACCTTTATAAAATCAGAGCGGCAACATCTACATCTCGCCATCTGTTTATTTGAGATAAGGTTGTTGGTTGAAATATTTGTTGAGGGTTTATTGGTACTAAACAATGCTGCTGCAAAAAATGGTTTCTTTCACGGACCAAGCAGAAGGAACTTTCAAATATTGTGTTTTTGTAATAACTGAGTTGCGGGATCTAATTTACTAAAAATTAGTAATCACTGCATCATTTTAGTGGTAGTTTTTCAATTTTGTGTAGGTATATATGTAGCACTGAGCACTCCTAAAAAAAGTTGTAAAAAGTTGGTAGTACTTGAGTAAATAAGCTACGTTTATGTCACTACAGATATAGGGAAATCAGTGTGCTAGAAATAAGTACGTTTTAGTTAAGTAAGAGTGAGAATGATATATGTTGACGTCACAAGCCCGCGCTAATATAGCCGGAGCCAGTAATTAGTTATTTTTAAATTAATTTACAAATTATTTTGGAAGTTCAACTATTATCCGCGATTTGGCGCCAGTAATTCACCATTATGACTTAATATATCTGCAAACGTCTTTTTTAATTCCCTCCCTGTGTTCGTCTTTAATGGACGAGTCCACGCGTGATATAATACGTGACATTTGACATAATACGTGACATTTGACATAATACGTGACATTTGACATAATACGTGACATTTAACATAAAACGTTTTATGTTTAATTTCACGTATTATGTCACGTTTTATGTCAAATGCCAGGTATTATGTCTCGTGTGGACTCATGCATTAAAGACGAAAACAGGGGTGGAAATAAAGACGTTTGTAGGTAGAATAAGTCATCATGGCGAATTACTGGCGCCAACTAGAGGATAAAAGTTAAACCTCAAAAATAAATTTTAAATTAATTTAAAAATGGAGATTATTGGCGGCCATATTGGGGTGTGGCTTGTGACGTTAACAAATGAGGAGCGATCAATTCTTCTTTCTTCTTCTTTGTCTAGCCATTCACGTCTACATCTGAACATAAGCCTCTTCAAGTCTTCCTTTCCATTGTTTTTTATTGTACGCTACTTGTAGCCAATTTTTCCCGTCAGTCCTTTTCAGATCATCTGTCCATCTCATAGGAGGTTTGCCTCTGGGTCTTTTGTGTTGGTATGGTCTCCAGGTTAAAATTGATCTGTGCCATTTATTTAGATCGCTCCTAGCTACATGTCCAGCGTATTCCCATTTCAACTTTAATGATTTTTGCACCACATCGGTGACTTTGGTTTTCTGTCTTATCCATGTGTCTGTTTTCTTGTCCTTAAGTGATATACCTAGCATTGCTCTTTCCATCGCGTGTTGAGTGACTCTAAGTATATTCATATTCTTTTTTGTGATTGTCCATGTTTGTGCCGCATAAGTTAATATCGGAATAATGCATGCATCAAAAACTTTAGATCTAAAATGTAATTGAATTTGTTGATTTCTGAGTATATAGTTCAGTTTACCGAATGCTGCCCAAGCTAACTTTCTTCTTCTTTTTATTTCTTCAGTTTGAATTTCCCCATTTAGGATTATTTTTTGTCCTAAGTATATATATTATTCAACTTTTTCTATAACTTTATCGTTTATTATTGTCACGGTGTCTTCGGAGTGCATGACTTTTGTTTTGTTTAAATTCATTTTCAGTCCTATTTTAGAAGATTCGGTATGTAGTTCTAAAAGCATGGTTTGCATTTCTTGTAGGTCAGTAGCTATCAGGATTATGTCATCTGCAAATCGTAGATTACTGAGGTAGCGGCCATTGATGTTTTATTCCCTTATATTTCCAATTTAGGTTTTTAAAAACGTCCTCAAAAACTACGGTGAACAGTTTGGGTGATAAAGTATCTCCCTGTTTGACTCCCTTGTTTAATGGTACAGGGTTCGTGTGTTCATTTTCATTTAGCTAGTATGTAGCTGTAGCTTGGTTCATAGTTTCTTTTATTAAGGTAATATATCTGCTGTCTATTCTACAATTTTGCATTGCGTTTATTACGGCCGTGTGTTCTATGGTATCGAAAGCTTTTTCGTAGTCTGCAAATGCTAGGAAAACTGGAAACTTGTATTCGTTACATTTTTCTATTAATATTTTTGTGGTTAACAGGTGATCGGAAGTTGAGTAGCCTTTTCTAAAACCTGCCTGTTCATATGGTTGGTATTCGTCTAATTTCCTTGTTAGTCGAGTAGTTATGACTTTGGTGAGTATTTTAAACAGGTGTGACAGTAGGCTGATGGGTCTGTAGTTTTCCAATTTTCGACTATCACCTTTCTTGTGTAATAAGATTACTTTAGAGTTGTTCCAGCTCTTAGGGACTTTGCCCTGATGTAAACAACCGTCCACAAGTTTAGTTACAATTGCAATTAGTTCCTTACCTCCTTCTAATATCATATCTGTGGTAATACTATCTTCTCCTGCAGCTTTATTTCTCTTCATGTTTTCCAATGCTGTAGTTACCTCTGAAATTGTTACTTTTGGCATTATTTCTGATCCAACATTTTTTATTAATTTCCGTGCTGGTCTCATCTCATCATCTTGTTGATGTGATCTGTAAAGTTCTGTGTAAAATTCTTCTATTCGTGTCAGTATGTTTTCTCTACTTGTGATTTCATTTTCGTCTTTTCCCATTAATGATATCATCTGACGTCGTCCTGACGTCGACGTGAAGAAGACAATTTGGCTATGCTCCTACAATATTCGAACACTGACGGACGACAATAGATTCCCAGAAATAGAAAGTGAACTAAAGGATATAAAATGGGATATCCTTGGTATATGTGAGACCAGAAGAAAAAGTGATGAGTATATAATACTAAAAAATGCCACACATTTTATGCATAAAGGTGGCGAATACACTGGAGTGGGATTCTTGGTAAAACAAAGCCTCACACAGTGTATCGAAGAATTCAAGCCCATATCAGACAGATTAGCTTATCTCATCATCAGGATTAATAAAAGAATCACTCTGAAAGTGATCCAAGTGTACGCTCCGACCAAAAGCCACGACGATGAAGAAGTAGAAATATTTTATGAAGAAATAAGAACAGCTATAGAAACAAATAAAGCAAATTACGAAATACTATTAGGAGATTTTATTGCTAAATTGGGCAAAAAAGAGGAAGATTATGAACATTTAATTGGTAACTATGGTTACGGGAAAAGAAGCGATAGAGGAGAAATGCTTCTCAATTTCATGAATGCACATAACATGTACTCAATGAACTCCTTTTTCAATAAAAAACCAAGCAGAAAATGGACATGGATGAGTCCCGATAAAAAGACAAAGAATGAAATAGATTATATCTTAACGAAGAATAGAAACCTAGTAGAAGACGTATCAGTATTAAATCAGGTTGACCTAGGAAGCGATTATAGACTAATAAGAACAAAACTAATAATTAGCAAAAAACTAGAAAGAAAAAGAATACATAAAAAAAGATACAAATGGACATCTGAAGAAATCAAAAATAGTGAATTTAATAAAAAGATAGTGCATGCATTAAATCAAGTTAGCATGCAGCAGATAAACTCCAATGATATTGATGATTTGAATAACCTTATTACCGAAACAGTGAATAAAAGCCTTCTGTAACTGAAAAAACCAAAAACAACATACAATGAATTAGACAAAGAAATATTACAACAAATAGAAAGAAGGAAGATCTTAAATAAATCTAACAAAAGGGGAACCGACGAATATAGAGAACTTAATAGGCAGATTAGAAAAGGAATCAGACAACAAAAAAGAAAAGAAAACGAAAAATTAATAACAACAACTATTGAAAAAAATAAGAGTATGAAATGCCTCAGACCGACACTAGGACGACGTCAGACAGTCAGATGCGATCAATTAAAACGCAATAAATCTACTAAAACTGATTCGGAGTTAAATGCAGGAATGTTACCTCTTCCTTTTTATACATATACAAATGATTTTAAAAACATATGTGTGCCGCAGGTTCCAGAGAGCATTAAATAATAATAAACTTAGCAATATGAGACAATATATGGTATTTTAAAGATGTTACAAAAGTAAAAAATAATTTGACATTAGATAAGTACACCATGGTCGTCTTCCAGGTAGTAACATAGTAACAGCCTTCTGTTGCTAAGAGTTTCTTATACCAATCTAAAGACTAATCTTTCATCCAGTCATCTCCAAAGTCCTATTCTAAGAGATATTTCAAGTATTTTTTCCATTATATTCTGCTAACATTTACTGGCGTACTGCAGTTGGCACATCTCAAAGAAGCAGTTCTTTGGGGCAGATGACTGGCGCAGTTTCAAGAGAATGTGCCTTTTGAATTTACTCACTGGTTTTTCTGCTGATGGTCTTCCCCTTTTTAATTGCTCTGGAGCTCCAATAAAGCCTCTAATCACAGAAAGCCGAAATTCTTTCAAAGACATACTTTTGGATTGGCTTTTAAGTTAAAATAGAATGCATGCCTGGAACGCAAGCGTCCACAAAGTAAAAAAAATATTCTATGCCACCACTTGTGGGATTTACGATTTACCTCATAAAGACTTTTCAGCATGTCAAATTTGTCAACATATCCCATATGAGAGTTGTAGATCACTACCATTTCTGGACATGAAACCTCATTTAGACTAGCGTGTTTTTGTCTTCTCTTTACAACTTCGTTTGTTGCTGGATTTTGGTGATTTGCTAAAAGAATCACATTTCTGCGATCTTTCCACTTCAACGCAGATAGTCAAACTGTTGAAATACGGTAGTCCTTTAATAAATCCTTTCCTTTTTTTTTGAACGGTTCCACTTGCGTAAATTCCGTCCGACAATAAAGATCTCTGAAGCAGTTGAAATAGTTGTCAAAGAACACTCGGTGGTGTTTATTTATCAAGACCCTTGGAAAGGTTCGAACTTAGTTTGAGGTTCGAATCGGTTAGTAAATGCCACTTTGTCCGCTTCTCGTCGATTGATGATGATAGGTATAATAAAAGGTTGAAGTTGTGGAGTAAAGTGTTGATTTATTGACAGTTACTGGTAATTACACAATATGATGTTCGTTAGGTAACTACTTATGATAGACTGTGTTCACATGAGCTCAAATCCCCAATTTATAATCTCACAAACAATTCATACCTAAGCAAATAGGTCATTGCTTTCTATCATACCATAGAAACAAACTTTGCTTACAATGCAATTTAATCTACGCCTTAATTGCGACACTTAGGAAGTTCAATTGGAAAATATATTATTCGGCAATTTATGTAGTTGTAGGTAAATGAACTATTTATAAAAATATTATACGATATAGGTTTACAAATTAACTTATACACGGTGAAACTATAAAAGAATAAGAAGTTAAGAATAATGTGAGATTACAAAGGGGTTAATTTGTGATTGAACATATTGGCCACTATACAAAAAACAAACAGACGACCAATAGAAAATATTTAAACACATATAAAATATAAAATAATAATAGCAATAATCATAACACTAATTCACTCGGTTTTTGAATTATTATCTCATCCGAGCAGTGCTACCTATAACTTGATTATTTAGAATTTATGTTTCAGCTAAACTATCTAATTGAAATCTAAGCTCATTAAGTGAAACTGATCTAGGAGGGGCTTTCTTTAAATTACTACTTAAATTTGGTTGTGATGAAGTATGTATTCGATTTGTGGCTCTCTTGGGGTTTCGAAAATATTTGACTACCCTCCTTTATTTTCATATGTCACTTAAAAATTAGTGTAAGTTATTGTAATCTACTGCAAGTAAATTCCTTGGGACCAACAACGAGCGCACAACACTACCCCTTCTTTTTCTAGGTTTGTGTCTCTTTGAAATTTCTTCTCTAATTGCAGAAGTCTCACATATGCTTGCTGTAGTGAGTCCCCCTAATAGGCTTGTACTAGAATTGAAGGGTATTTTAACTTCAAATCTTCCTTCGTTATCCCTTTTTACTGTTCTTTGTGGAATTTCCCACTTTACCCTTATATATCTGGAACTCGCACATGAATCCACTTGAATCTGCTCTTACCCATACGTTGTAGCCACGTTTTATAGGTTTATTGGGTATATACTGTCGGATACTACTTCGACCTTTGAACCGTATCATAGACTCATCAATCGCTTGAAACTAATTTGGATTCAGTGCTGCAAGAAACGTTTCCGTAAGTTTGGCCAGTAGAGGTCGCACTTTGTAAAGTTTGTCAAATCCGGGATCAGTTTTTTTTGGCTGCACTGTATTATCGACCAGATGTAAATTGCCTAGTAACCAAGCAAATCTGTTACGTGGCATCGCCGAACTGATGAAAGGGTCTCGTAATTCATCACGTGACGACCAATAATCTCTGTAGCTGGGCATTTTCTTTATACCCATTAACAAATCCAGAATTTGGAATGTTTGGGCCTGTACTTTCAATAAATTGATTTGTTTGTTTTATATAACTTTCATTTTGGGTTCAAATTATTCTCGCTTTGCTAGCTGTACTGCTGGCGATACATCGTCTTCACTATTCGATTCCGATACTTGATTATTTGGAGTATTGGTTGTTTCATCTTGATTGCTAATTTGGTCTTCAAACACGATGTCCATATTTCCAATATTAAAGACATCCTCATTATTTGGTCGTCGAAATCCATCAACATCCAATTCATCTCCCAAGACGCTTTCAATATCAGAGACAATTGACTTCTGGTCACTTAGAATTTCATCCAATAAGGCGTCAACCTCGTGTTGGGACATGTTTTCCAAATACCTGAAACTCCACTTTTGATTTTGCTTATTGGCCGAATTCATATAGGAAGTGCCCTATGGTTGTGCCAAAATACCACATAAAAGACAGTGCCATCTACAAAAAAAATTAAATGTATTTAAACAAATAACAGTAATATCCGACAAGCCAGAGCTGGCGGGTGAGCTGCACGAAAATAGAAAAGGAATTATTCTAAGAGAGGTAGGAGAGGCATTTAATCGCGGGTGTCACAAATGCGTAGTTGCCATATCAAAAATTTAGTTGGGATCTGAAAATTACGTTAATAGATATGTTCCGAGGTTGTGTCATTGCGTGTGTGATAAACGTATTTACCACAAAAACAAAATAAAAATAATAATAATATTGAATAAAACGTAGAAAAAATTTCTTAATAATATTTATTTTCATAAAACGTAATTAATTCTTGAAGGGAAGGTATTTTTGTATGTATCGCGGACTGATGCAACTTATGTGTCTTAATGATTACTAAACTAAACACAACACAGAACATACGTTCTTTGTTTATTTTTCTAAGCCACACGGTAAACTCAATTATTTTCGGCCTTTTATCTTGTGATGTTATTACTTACAATATCATATTTGGTTACGATTGCGATAATGTAAATTTTAACATGAAGAACTGTTATTTAATTTTTGAAATAATTAGCTTGTCGCTACAGATATACGTTGTATTATCAAAAATAGTGAACTGTATATATATTCGGTTTTATAACGTCTTACGACGTTGTCCGACTCCCAAACGCCACTGTATTCTGTCTTAAGTTAGGTCTTCGTCCAGATTTCGAGCGCTAATCGCATTTCTAACTCCCAGGTTCCAGCTCTGTGGTGGTCTTCCTCGTTTCCTCTTCTCTGGGGGTTGCCACATCATCGTTTTTTTAGGCAATCTTTCGTCCCCCATTCGGCTCACATGCACGTACCATATGAGCTATTTTCTCTCAATATCCTCAACTATAGTGTCCTCTATACCCTTCTTCGTCTTCTTTATGTGCCGTCTTCTACCGAAGGTTGGCGACCATCATACGATAGGTTTCTCTGTTTTGTGCCGCATGAATTATGTTCGCAGCTTCTGGTATTTGAAACCATTCTCTCAAGTCCCTATACCCATTTATTGTTTTATCACTTCCTTCCGTATTCTGTCGGCTCTTGATATTCTCATCGATCTTCTGATGGCATCCATTTCCGTGGCTTCGACCTTTTTCTTATATTTCTCGGTTATTCTCCATGTCTCAGCTCCATAAAGGAGGCTAGTTTTAACCATTGTCTCATAGATGTTCCATTTTCTTTTCTTTGATATTTTTTTACTCCATAGAACTCCGTTCAAACATGCTATAGCTCTTCGTGCTTGTACAATTCGATGTTCTATTTCTCGTTCGTCTTTTCCACTACGGTCGAAGATGACGCCCAGGTATTTATATTCGTCACATGGATTTATTTTTTGATTGTCATCGATATCGAGTTGTTCTGCTTCAGCTCCAATTGAGAGGTATTTTGTCTTTTCTAAATTGATATTTAATCCCCAGTTCTGGTATTCTTCAATTAGTTTTCTAAGCATGTATAGTGAACTGTAAAGTACTAATTAACTGATCCATTGTTTACTTATTATTTACTGGTATTTTTTTATTCTGTAAGTTTTTATTTATTTATTGATTATAATTTTATTGATTGTAACTTAAATTAAATCATTTAAATCTGAATTTATTTTGAAAATGAGTATTATAATTACCAGTTAATTGGATTGCCTTTTAATACACTTGCCATTTAAATAAATATAAATAATAGTATATAATATAGGGCCACTCCAAATAAAAATGTAAACACTTGACAACACTGTCAGAAATCTAGTACTAATTACACGATGCAGTCTTAGCCGACTGCAATAGAAATGAGCAATCCCTTCCACTTTTCAATTTGTTCTACGCGCATCCCGCCAGCTTTCGCTTGTCGGATAATACTTAGTGTGAAACAGACTTCAAAAATATCACTTACCCGTAATTTTTGTAATTAATAATAATTGAATCAACAAGAAAACAATTAAAATATGACTCTGTGAACACTGAACGTCCGCTTCAAATGTGTGCTTGACTAATTATGTTATCCAGTTAATGTGATTCAATAAAATCGGTTCTAAACTTGTTAGACACTTGAATATAATATAGGTAACCAATTTTACACACTGGTATGACTGTAAAACCACTGGGAAGTTTAAAAGAAATGTTTGTAAAGGTGCTCATTTTAACATACCGACAGTCTTTAAAATAATTGATATAAGGTTGAATGCTCGAGTTAATGAACTTTGAAAAATAAGGCTATTATCGAGCACAAGTTTAATTAAATCTTGCCCAAGTACTTTCGCTTCAAAAAGCATCTTATATAATAATCAAATCAAACAAGGCGCTATGTTTGATTTGCAATGAAAGCATAGCCGTTCTTAAAGAATATAACATGAAACGTCATTATGAAACAAAACATTCTCAAAATTACTCAAAATATACAGGAATTGTGCGGACAGAAAAATTGAAGCTTTGAAGTGCGGATTGAAATCGCAGCAATCTTTATTTACAAAAGTCAAAACTGAACAAGAGGCGGCAACTCGTGCCAGCTTTCGTGTGGCTCTTGAAATTGCAAAACGTGGAAAACCATTCACCGATGGAGAAATGATCAAGGAATGCATAATTGCAGTAGTCGAAGAAATGTGCCCTGAAAAGGTAAATTTATTAAAAACTGTCAGTATGTCAGCAGACACTGTGGCTCGAAGGGTAGAAAACATCGCTGAAAATATATCCTCTCAATTGTTCGACAAAAATGGACATGTTGAGTGGTTTTCTTTGCCCTTGGATGAGTCAACGGATGTGTCAGATACTGCTCAGGTGTTGATTTATATTAGAGTAGTAGATAAAAGCTATGAAGTGCACGAAGAACTTCTTGATATGTATAGTATTCATGGCACAACTACTGGTACCGATATTTTTAAAGGAGTTGAAATGGCCATTAATAAAAAGAACCTTCGATGGAAAAACTTGAAATGTATTACAACTGATGGAGGCAAAAACATGAGTGGGAAAGATAAAGGAGTGGTCGCTCTTGTGTCAAAGGCTGTAGAAAATGACGGCGGCTCAAAACAATTAGTCTTACATTGTATCATTCATCAACAGTCTTTGTGCGGAAAATGTTTGGATATGTCTGACGTTCTGAAAACAGTCATATCAACTGTTAATTTCATCAGATCCTTTGGGTTGAATCACCGACAATTCCGACAATTTATTGCAGAGATTGGAGAAACAGACTTACCTTATCATACTGCCGTACGCTGGCTTAGTTGTGGGAAAGTCCTTCAGCGCTTTTTTGAACTTCGAGCAGTGATCGAAATTTTTTTGAATGAAAAGCACCGCCCTCTTACTGAATTACAAAACAACGCATGGCTATGGAAGTTAGCATTCTATGTTGATTTGACAAAACATGTGAACGAACTGAATTTGAGATTGCAAGGAGAAAACCAGCATCTTCCTGATTTATACACTAATATCAAGTCATTCCGGATGAAATTGATACTGTTTCAATCACAACTACGAAGTAAATGTTTTTCACATTTTAAAACATGTGAAATATTCAGCCACACTACTGAGACTGAGTTTCCTGTCGATTTTGCAATCGAAACTTTGAGTGCTTTGCAGATAAATTTTGATACTCGTTTCTCGGACTTTGATGCCATTGCGAATCAAATTAAAATTTTTCAGAATCCTTTTGATGCTGTGCATCAAAAGGATTGATCTTCAGTGCAGTGATATAATTAAGAACAAATATGAAAACTCATCTTTGTTGGAATTTTATGAGTCTTCCACTGACACAATTTGATAATTTGCATAAATTTGCTCGTGGGCTGTTTTCCGTTTTTGGTACTACTTATTTGTGTGAGAAAACCTTCTCCAAAATGAAGTACACAAAAAATGTATACAGATCTAAATTAACTGACGAGCATCTTAAATCTCTTTTAATAATTGGTACAAGTAAAATTAGTCCACAACTACAAACTATTGTCGGTGGAAAATCTCAATTACATACATCTCATTAGCATTTCATATGTCATGTTTGTTATAAGGTATGTGTTGTTCATTACTTACAATGTATAAAATGTTAGTTGGATTCATTTCAATAATTTGTTAGTTATTATATGCTGAAGTTAAATTTACTGCATAAATTATACATGTCTTTACTCATTACCATTCTGTGTTTCTTTATCCAACTTATCACAAACATTTTATTTGCTATAAAAAATATTTGTTCTCTAAAAGGAGTTTTCAAGTATGTATCCTTGGGCCGGACAAAATCTGTCTGCGGGCCGGATGTTGCCCTCGGGCCGTAGTTTGGAGACCCCTGCACTAATCTATCAAACGGTAATTGTTAAAAAAATCTAATAATTAACTGCAATTAATCTCCAAAGAAACAAATATTTACTCATTGTTGTTTTATATAAATCAAAAATTGCAGAATTCATAACATAATATAATCAACTACTACTTTTTTAAAGCTTTATCTTTTTATATTTAAAGCATACAGTGTTTACATTATAAAAACATGCCAACACTGCTATACCGAAATTTTTTGTTCCATGTTTGACATTTGCGGCTATAATAGCTTGTACTTTCGGTAAACTCAACCGAATTTTAAATCGATGTAGAACGGGTTGAGTTAACTTTACTCCCATTGCGATGTTGCCATTTCTTAAAACATGTAGTAGCTCTCCTTCCTGCGTTTTTCAATTCTTTTTTAAACCTTATTATAATGTGTTGGTTAATTTAGATTAATATTATTTCCATTTTTATGAGTTGTTGAATTTCGATAAGCAATTTTTCTATTTTCAATAATCTTATTATTTTAACAAATACCTTTTCTACTAAGTTGTATTATTTATATTTTCTTTTATTTTATTATTTTAGATTATAGCTCTTTTTCCATAGAACACCTAGAAAAAATAGCGGAATGCTACAAAACAATATTTCCGCCCAATTCTCTGCAGCTTTTAGATATATACAATATTTTATACGAAAAGCATCTCCTGTGGGGAGGTAATGGTAATATTTTTTTTAATTTATACATAGTCATAGAAATTTGTCTTTGTCAGGCTTTTATTGCTATAATGTAATGTTGATTGTTATAGCTAAACAAATATAAATTTGTATAACAGCACTAGAGGCCTTGTAGGCCCCTCGCTTCTAAAAACTTGGTTATTTCCCTCCATTTTGTGGAGGCATGTGTTTCTTCACCTTCCTTAAAAATCTCCTGCACTATTGTTATTTTTTAGGTCTCTTATTATTTCTTTGACTTCATTCACTTTGATTGAGTTGGTTCCTCGCACGTCCCTTCTTCATCTTCTTGCCAATTTTCATTTCCCTCAAGTTCCTCTTGCTGGTCTGTATTTAATAGATCTTCGAAATATTCCGCTCATATGTTTAATTTTTCTGTTGTTTCACCTAGAAGAAAGCTTTTTTGTTTTTGCAATACTGTGGACTATTCTTTGTAGTTTCTCTGGATTTCTTAACTTCTTGGTAGAAATCTCGTTACCTCTTTGTTTATGTAGGCTTCTTCTATGTTTTTCAATTGCTTTTCTAGCTGTTCTCTTTTATTTTTTCTGCAAATTTTTTTCACCTTCTTCTTGCCACATAGTTTTCGATTGCATTTTGGGTATTTTCTTTATCTCTTTGTAGTTTTCCTCTTTTTCTTCTTGCCAAAACATACCTACATTCTTCATTAAACCAGTCTTGCTGTCTTTTTATATGCTCTCTTTCTATACACTTTTCCGCTGCTTGCGACATGGCTGTGTGTATGGTCTGCCACTCTTCTTCTATATCCTGTTTGACTGGATTTTCTAGTTTTTTATTTATTTCTTCTTCTAGTCTGTTTACAACATGCTTCCCTTGAAGGCGCTCTAATTGGTAATTTAATCTATCTCTAACAGGTTTTGGTATTATTGGTAGTTCTTGTTTTAGTTTTGCTGTCATTGGTGTATGGTCACTGTCGATATCTGCCTCTCTGTACTACTGCAATCGATTATTGCCTTACCATGTTTGCTTTCAGTTAAGACATGATCTATCTGATTTTTTATTTTTCCATCGGGAGGAGTCCATGTTATCTTATGAATGCCTTTGTGATCAAACCTTGTGCTAGCTATCTTCATTTTAAATGTCGAACATTAAACAACTGTTAATAGTTTGAGATTAGAACCGATTTGAATTTTTTGAATCAGTTCCATCTTAAAATATAGTTGCCATGAAAAGACATAAAAATGCGTATTATCTAGTTGGGTATTAATCAAATTGAAGTAAACACCCACCAATCCAATTCATTTACCCAAATATTGGAATTTATACGATATGTATTTTTAGAACATCCGATGGAGAGACTTAAATATGGACTGTTGATATTTGAAATATTAGGAAACATATTTTCCCGATTGTACCCTCCCCTTTTAGCTGGTAAACTTTTATTTTTGGTCAATGTATTTGAGACAGAAGCAATAACACAAAATAGGGATTTTCCACCGGATGAATTGTGAGTATTACGTTTTTTAATGATTTCCAGTAGGTTGTAGACTAAAGTATATAGTTTATATTTGATCGTATATTTATGTCATGTTTAAGTTTTGGAAAATCGTAAGCAAAATGTTGGATTATCGCTCAAAGTTATATTTCAGTTTTAATTAGCTTTGTAGATAATTAAGATAATTAAAATTAAGGACTAACTGGTAAGCAGGTTTTGTATGTTTTCAATCAAATTGATAGTGTGTAAAATAATTTATTAGTTAAGCTGAGTATACTTTCGACATAATAAATGTCATCATCAGAGTTATCCTAGATATTTTACATACAATTTTAAGGCTATTCTTTTTTCAAACTGAATAATGAGACAAAGATTTGCGAACAATTAATCATTTAGAAAATCAAGCAACCTTGTATATTTTTCAGCTGTGCTGTCATCGCCGAATTATAATGAATATAGTTTATATTATTTATAATAACATGTTTCTTTGTTTTAGCGAACTTCTGAAAAAATACGTGAGAGAAGTATTCCAAATCAAGACGGACCTTTTATTTTATTTGCCTTCAGATAAAATATCATACTACGTTACTCTACAGAGCAAGGTAGTCGATTTTATTCATTCGATTAACATTCCAAATAGATCCTTTGGAAGATATATCTAGTACAATGTTATTTTAAAACTTTTTATTTGTGTCAAAGCGGTTTTATTCGGTTATTTATGGGAATATTCCACATAATTAGAAAGGTTACAAACTTTTAATATTTCAGATTTCGTATTTGGTTGAGTTTACCGAAAGTACAAGCTGAATATAGCCGTAAATGTCAACCACGAAATAATATTTCAGTTGGTGCATAATGCATATGTTGTATGCTTCAAATATAAAGAGAGAAAGATTTTAAAAAGTACATTTTTATTATACTGTTTTATGAATTCTGCAATTTTTAATTTATATGAAACAATATCGAGTAAATATTTGACCCTTTCGAGATTAATTGCAAACATCTGTTGCAATCTGACAATTGCTGATTTGACGATTACTAAATCTATATCTAATCTATCAAAGGACAGTTGCCAAAAAAATTTCTAATATTTAACTGCAATTAATCTTCAAAGAAACAAATATTTACTCATTCTTGTTTTATATAATTCAAAAATTGCAGAATTCATAACATAATATAATCTAAATGTACTTTTCTAAAGCTTTATCTCTTTATGTTTGAAACGTATTATAAAAACATGCCAACACTGCTAAACCGAAATTTTTTGTTCCGTGTTTGACATTTGCGGCTATGATCAGCTTGTACTTTCGGTAAACTCAACCCGTATTTAACAAACAATCTAAGAAGATCTATGCTTGTTTCATCTCAACTGCTTCGATTATACCCACGAATTGGATATTTTATGTAACATTTTTTAATCATAACACGTTGACATAATGCTGGCATTATCGTTGACAGTTGACAAATGTACGTGTTACTTAAAAACAGCTGATTAATTACGTGAAATCAATTTTACCATCAAAGTTAAAGCAATTAATGATTTTTGACTTCCCTGACTTGCATGTGTAGTAGTTACATCTATACTGAGTAGCTGAACAGAGTTATTTTGGTTGCATGTGACAGCAAAAGTCACAGTCCTATCAGTCACATCTAAAGGCATTTTCCGTGATTATGAACACTTTTCAAAGTTAGTGATATTGAAACAGCTGTGAATATCCATAAACAAACAACTAAATTTAACCCGCCGTTGCGATTTCTGTAGAAATAATAAAAATGCATCGGAATCAAAAATAAGGAGAAGAGGGAGTAGAGTAAGATGGTGTAGTTTGGGAAACTTTTCCCAGTGACATATTTATATTTTGACTAAAAAACTTTATAAAAAACGTCATTTTCTAGGATATTATAGTCCATTTCCATCATATTGATGCACATTATGTATGCAAATCCCTAAACTGTTGATACGGGTGGCTCAATGAAAAATAGATATTTGTCAACAAGTTTATAGAAGTATATAGGAAAACAATTTTAAATTGAGTATGACCACTAGGTATAAAGGTTGAAGCAGAATAGAATACAATAGTTTTGAAAGTTACTAATCCCCAAATAAAGTTGCCAGTATCGGAGTGATGGAGATTAACAGGTACTAATGAATTTGCAAGAAATGTAAGATGTTTATTTTATTGGTTATATATAAAATAATTTGTGGCCGTAACAGGGGCTACGTAAATCTGTGGTTGATTTTGAGTCAAAACTTAATAATCCACCATTGACAAAACCGTATTCGTTTCCAATATTAGTTATTATGAGTCTGCGTTCTTTTCCAACAGCAATATTGTTTATTCCAGTAAATACACTTTCGATGAATGCCTGACGGGAACTTTTCACATTTGTATCAACCCATAGATAAGGTACAGTATGGCCTTCATTTAGCCAAGTTTCGTCCAAATAAAAAATTGTTTTCCCTTCTTCTCGGTACTTTTTAATAGTTGTTAGATAATCTCGTCTCCAACATACAATGTAATCTTTTTCAATTAAAACGGATTTTCTTCTATTCTTTTGCTAACGAAATCCCATCTCTCTCAATAGTTCCCATAATTTCTTGTTGCTTATGATTGGTAACTCTTCGTTTTCTCTAATTAATGTTTGGATTCTGTCCAATCTTGTAAATTCTTTGTTAAAAAAAATGAGTGGACGCTGCGTCTTATCATGTTTTTATGTATTTCTTCAATTTCCAAGGGTTTACTCCCTCCACTCTTCTTGGGAGATGAAATAGTTCCTCCTTTTCTTTCTTTTAGGAATCTATAAATTGTTGCTTCTCCAACCCCTGTCATATTTAAACACATGTTAACGATTTCACGAACATTACTAAAAGGGCGTTGATGTACAAGTGCATCGTGTACATTTAATATTATATTTTTCTCTCTTAGACTGAAGGCACCTTTAACACTACACTCAACCGGGATAAAACATGTTGTCGACGTCATTTTTAAATGCAAATAACAAAATATCGACACCAAAAACGTAGGTAGGTAAGACATGAACAATGTACATCTACAAACTAAATGGAAGATGCAAACAAATTCTAATTTATATTATTGGCATAAGCTGTAATGTGGCATAAAAACTACTTAAACTATCATTAGTGAAGCCTTATCAGTAATTCCAGGTAATCGTTCAAAGAAGGTACTCTTTTTGTGTCAGGCGATAACTTGTATAGAAAACAATAATCACCTTTAAATTACTGTTTACATTAATTTATTTCGTGAAACATTGAATTCTCTCGTTAATCACCCGTGTATAATTAACAATAATCGTGTGGCATATATACCGACGTTTTTTATACACAAAAAAGGTATAGTGAGATTAGTGGACACTTATTTTACTGAAGATTTTTTAAAAGATAATGAATTGTTGACGGCATCTTAAAATATTAATTTATTTTATTTATTTCAAAACAAGTATAGGGTGACGCCTATGGTTTTTTGACCTGTTGAGGATTTGCATACATATTGTGCTATCAATATGATGGAAATTGAATGTAGTGATATCTTAACAAATTGTTTTTATTGTAAAAAATAGAAAATGGAATTTATATTTTCTTGCTTTTGTTGACGCGTTTTTTTTATGACGCGAGTCATATTTTTTTAATTAAGTAAATGCCGTTTGGAAATTACGGCGCTTTAGGTGTGTGTACTTCTAAAAAAATTGGGAGACACTGGTGCGCATTGGTTTCAAAGATGGCCGAAAGCTTGTTTAAGACTAGGAACGAAGTGGGAGGTCCTAGGTGATCAGTAACGATTTGTTCGTTACATCTTTTGTCTGGGAACAAGTTGATCATCCTTCATACAGTTTCACAATGTCCGTGACCATCACGTGTTTTTACAACTAAAGAAGCTGAGATTCTTAGCTTCTTCAGTTGCTGTATCTGAGAGGTTACCTCCAAGATAACGACGACAGTCGTTAGTTTAAAAGTATTTTAAATTTGATTTTTTATTTCAAACTAGTACTTACTTAAAAAACACGCATATTGGTCCAAAGGGGAGAGGACATAAATACAAGAAGTCATCTTGTGAATTAACGTGAGATAAGTTGGAACGAGTATTTTCAAGTTAAAAATACAAACTATAAAAACTTTTTTTGTAACAATAAAACACTGAAAACTTTGTTTTCCAAACTTCTACAAAATTTATTTTAAATATTATCACTACAGCTGTTTCGGCTGATTGCCTTCTCAAGTGATCTATTTTGGCTTGGGTTTACAAATTTATAGTCTCTAATGAAATAGGTTGAGGAGGGGAGAACTGTTTGTCTTAAGTTGGTCATTCAGAATTATATCTGTGTTTTTTAATTTGTTGATTTCCATAGATTCTAACAAAGATAGCTTAAGGCCTTTATTTTGAATGTGAAGAATTTTAAATTTGTCATTAAAAGAATGATTATGATCTAGAAGGTGAAGTGCATATGTCGAATCTGTTTTTCTATTCTTGAAAGCCCTTTTATGTTCTGCTATTCGTTTATCAAAGTTTCTACCAGTTTGACCGATGTAAGTTTTTGGGCAGTCGCCACATTCAAGTTTGTACACACCACTATTTAAGTGATTTTTATTTTGGCTCTTGTTATTTTTAATATATTTGCCTAGGTTGTTATTTGTTCGGAAAGCTGGTGTTATTCCTTTCCTTTTTATGTGTTTGGCAATTTTTGTTGTTATTTTGCCTGTATATGTAATCGAGCAGAAGGTACTGAGTTTTTTCTCTGGTGGTGGAAATACTAATTTCAGGGCTTTCTTGTGTAGTTTTTGATTTAACATTTTATTAATTGTTTGTTCGTTGTATCCGTTGTTTACTGCTATCTGCTTAATTATATTTAATTCTGTCTCAAAGCTGGCAGCTTATCATACTATGATAAGCTGCCAGTTTATGTTGTGTTGGATGGGATGACGAATTGTGTATAGTCGTGTCAGTATGGGTAGGTTTATGGAATATGGAGAAGTCATGTTTGTTTTGAAGTCTGCTAATTTTTAAATCTAAAAAAATTATGGATTGATATTGTTCTGTTTCTATTGTAAATTCAATATGACTATGAAGTGAATTAATATATGATAAAAATTGGTCCAGTTGCCTGTTAGTTCCTGTGAAACATACCAGTACGTCGTCTACGTATCTCCACCAATATAAAAACTGTTTGAATACGGGATGTTTTGAAATCTTTGTCTCTAGATGATCCATAAAAATATCTGATAGCAATGGGCTTAGAGGATTACCCATTATAAGTCCTGCACTGTTATTTGTATAAATTTTATTATTAAATTCAAAGTAGTCCTGGTTTATGCAAACTTCAAGAAGATGTAAAATTTCAGATGTAATTATTGGATTTGTACTATTTTGGTCTAAAAGGTTTTTTACTAGAATAAAAGTTTCTGTAGGAGGGATACTAGGAAATAGATTTTTTACGTCAAATGAAATTAATCTGGAGTTGTTAGGTAATTGAAAATGTTGTATTTTATTAACTAGTTCTATTGTATTTTTATGGTAAATTTAGGTGAAAATTTAGTGTGGTCTAAAATCATCTCTAACAGTTTTTTTGAAATTTTATATGACGGAGCTTTATAAAAAGAAACTACAGGTTTTATTGGGTGATCCGGTTTGTGTAGTTTAATGAAAGAATATAATTTAGGAGGCTGTGGGTTCGTGATACTGAGGTATTTCTGTTCTATTGGATTTAGTATTGATTTTGAATTTTCTAACGCTAGCTTAATTTGTTTTTGATATTTTTCTGTCAGATCTTTGTGTAAAGTTTCAATATTTTGATTATTTAAGAATTCTATTGTTTTGAGAATTTGTATTTGTTTAAGAATTCTATTCTTTATTGTTACATAAAATGAATTTCCATCAAGTAACGGTCGAATCCATCAATTATTTAAAACTTTTTTTATTTAAAAAGTATTAGTTCACTCAAACCATTTTTGATCTAATCGGACCATCATCAATCAGTTCTGATAAGTAAGTCTACTTAATTTAAAGCAAAGGTTTAAAATTTTGAGAGTTAATAAAAATATGTAATTACTTCTTCTGTGGCAAAATGGTGTGTGACTAGTAAGACAGACAGAAGCCAACTGGTACCTTAATCTAGGAAAATGAACTATGCAATAATCATTGTGCCAGTTTTCTGAATTAAAGTGCCAGTTTCATATTAAGTATTTGATTTTAGGTTAAGGTTTATTACGTATTCCCTAGGCGGGACCTGGTACTTGCTTCATCTTGGTGAAGCGAGTGATGTTCTCAAGTGGAATGGTATTCTCTCGGGATTTTTTACCCACGGGTTTTACCAGTTTTGTCGCTCTGATTTTATGTAGATTTTGTTTGGTCTACGCCTCAGCAGCTTCTGCGAGTCCGCTGCCGAAGTCGCCTCTCTGATCGTCTTCGTTAGATTTTTGTTTCTAAAATAACAAGAGTCATACATCTCTGAGTCATCTCTTTTCTCTCTTATCATCTCGTTGTCCATCTTTATTCCCACGAGGGATCTCCGTGGGTATCTCCGTCTTTGCCTCGTACACTCTGCAGAGGACTTTGGTCGTCGAAGGTGAAGCTTTGCTTTAAATCCCTTTTGGTATGGATTTCGGTAGTTGGTGGTAGGTAGTCTTAATAAAGACTAGCTCCAATAGCATGAACTATAACAAAACAAGATATGCTCACTTGCCGTTCTAATTTTGATCGACTTTGCGCATGACGTCATAGCGAGACAAAGCTAGGGGACTTGTGTGTATCATATTTTAACGACACATCATATGGCAATGTTGTTTCATTACTGTAATGAACAACTTCGAAACTTAAACTGTTAACGGTAAGTATACCTCGATGCCATATCTTGCACTAATAAGTCATAAGTAGTTTACTTTCTGTGAAAACGTGGTTTGAAAATAAATAAGTAAATAAAAGGCCGGTAAAATGTAAAGAATTTGGCCATAAAAGAAAACTTGGTCATACTTGAGACTTTATGAATACCATTTAGACATTTATTTTACAATCTTTGTGATTTTTCTCTTGAGGATATTGTAATTATCTTTAATATTTTTATTTAGAATTCGTATTTTAAAGTACATTTTACATCTAAAAAAAAGTAATTTCACATCTTCGCTAACATTTACATATTTTCCAGCTTCTATTAAGTTTTTTTTATATAATTTTTTGTTATTTTTAATGTGTCGCCATTATAACTACGAAAAAATATGTTCCAGTTCACTACATACTACATACATTCAAATTAACTTTTTTTTAAAGACCTATCAAAAATAAAGTATTACTTCAAGTTCTATTAAAATGGGCATTAGTATATATTATTATCTAACAACATAATTATAGCAATTTTTAAAATTATTTATATTTTATAATTAATAATTTCAGTAGGTAAAATACTTTTATATATATTTTGAATAATACATACATTAATTATACACATATGTATATATTACATTTATGATTTATTGCTTTAAATTTTTTACATTGTTTTTATGCTGATTTTTGTGAATTATTTTTGTTCTACTTGTGTCGTACTTTCCAACTCATTCTGGACGTTTTGCGTGTTAACTTGAACACATTTCTTTTGATTTTCCTTGATACTTATCCTTTTTATCGATATTCTCACTTGTTTGCAATTGATTTTGTTTAAAACCGTTCGCTTCTTTAAATCCAGATATTCTCTTCGTGTTGATTTGTTAGTTTATGTTTGCATTGTCTTCTCTTTCGTGCTCGTATCTTACAATGTTCAACAAAATGAACAAATCGCGCCATACTCGGCATATTCTAGATTCAAGGAGGCCTATAAAACGCATGTCAACTAAAAACTGTCACTGTCACAGCGGTAGTTTCCAAACTCTTACGTCTAAAGTTGGGAAGCAATAAATGAAATGATAAATTTATAGGTTCTATCGCAAAATTTCCCATCTCCATTAGTTTCGTTTCTATTTATCTCACAACTTAATGTTTTCCATCTTTTGCGTTATTTTGCCGGTTATTAGCGCGCTCATTACTGTTATGTATTTTGAAAAATGTTAGTGATTGATTTAAAAATTATATTAGAAATTTTGAATTGTTTTTAAAAATTACTGAAATAATTTTTGTGCCTATTCTAAAATATAGCTATAATAAGAGCATATTTATAGCTAAATAAGCAATACAAGTGTAAAAAACTAACATAATATGGGATATTCTCTACCATTATAAAATTAAACAAATATAAATTACAACGAAGCATTTATTTCGCTAGAAATCTAAATGAAATACATTTGACAAAATCAAATCTACTAATTTTATTTTGCTTTAATTCCGCTATTTTGTGATCAACAAATTTTTGACGCTCTAGAAGTACTTTTCGGTACACTTTTTTTGGTTTCACAGAACTTCGTATTTTTATATGTCAATTTGAATATCTTTTAAAACTTCCAAAAATTGAAATATATTAGGGTGCGGATTGTAAAATAACGAATTACATTTAGAATGGAAACTTTCACAGGCATTGGTTGTACGCTCAAGTGATGAACTGTTTTCCGCCCACATCTCAGGAGGGAAGTCTGCCTCTTCAGAAATATAGTTGTCCACCAAGTAGTTAGCAAATTGTACGGCTTGGTGTTGTGCTGGTAATATTTCACTAAAGTTTACAGCAAAACACTCACCTACTTCTAATGGATCTAGGAAAGGTAGACCAAACATATATCTAAGGTATTGTCCGACTCATTGTCGTTTGATTACTGAGTAGCCAAACCAACTTTTGAATTTTTCTCCACCATAATTGTCCTAGATGAAACCTACATCCTTTTATTCTCGCAGATGGAACCACTTCACTTACAGCTGCATGTATCGCTTTTTCGAAATCGGCATACACAACCTTGAGACTAAAATTTAAGTTAAATTTTTGACATTCCGTCTTTAAACAATTTAAGGCAGTCACATATGAGTTTGTTAACTTATTTGAAAGCAAAAAGAATGCCAACGGCACATAGTGTTCATTTTCCGGTGAACTGTAAATAGTTGAATAAAAAAATTAGTGCAGTATTTAAAAGTTCCACCAATATAAATTATTTCTAATTTACTTAAGGATGTTAAGTTAGATACACAAGAAAAAGCAACAAATTTTTTTACCGGATCATTTTTCAATAAAAATTGTTCTTTTTGGTTGGTTGTCACTTCCACGGAGTTTAAAGAGTCATGTACTTCCTGCGCGCACTTCGGAATTTTGGGAATAACTTGTTTTCTGCTATTATAAATATTTTTTCTAATCAAATGTACAGTTGCGGTCACGGAATAGTTTACACCTTACTTTTTATATTGTAATACTGTAAAATTGCAGTGTCGTACGGATTTGATAAATGTCAAAGTCAAAAAATTTCAAAACGTCAATGCTTTCGCGAGTGTTCAACAATAAAATAAAAGTATATTAAACTCTTCCAAAATGGTTAGAATACATTTGAATTATGCGCAAAAAGCAAGAGCAATTGCCAAACTCGAAGAAGGTTGGTCACTAAGGCAAGTTGCTGCTGATTTGAACGTGAGTCATATGTGCATATGGAAGATTAAACAAAGATGGGATAATTTTCACTCTATAGCACGGTTGGGCGGTTCAGGAGGGCAGAAGATTTCCACAGATCAACAGGATGAGATGTTAGTAGATTATTTGAAAGAATCTCCTTTTGCCACAGCTCAAAAGGCAAGAGAAGAGGCAGCGTTTCCAGGCAGTATTCGCACTGCACGTCGAAGAATTAAAGCAAGTAGACTGCTAAATTGTGTAGCTGCACGGAAACCTTTTTTGACTGAGGATCACAAGAGGAGACGAGTTGAATTTTGTAATGAATTTATAAACCGCGATGAGAATTTTTGGTCTAGGGTTGTATTTTCCGATGAAAAAGTATTTCAGTCGTATAATAATGGTCGAATAAGAGTTTATAGGCCGAGAAATCATAGGTATGATGAACAGTATACGCATCATTTAAGAAATAGTGGAGGATTCTCTGTCAACGTATGGGGATGGATAAGTGCCGAAGGCCCGGGCGTTTGTTATCATGTAGAGGAGAAGTTAACAGGATTATATTACAAACATATTATTGAGCACACAATGTTGCCATCGGTGATCCAGAGATTCCCCAACAACGACTTTATCTTCCAACATGACAATTGCCCGGTCCATACGAGTAGAATTGTTCGAGAATGGCTAGAAGAAACTGATGTTAATGTTCTTCCGTGGCCTTCCCGTAGTGCAGACTTTAACCCCGTCGAAAATGTGTGGGCAGAGTTAACAAAGAAACTAAATGAAAGAAACCTTAGACCACGGAATAGAATTGAATTATGGGAAGCAATTGAGCAGGCATGGGAAGAGCTTGTTAACTATAACATGAGGGGATTGGTGCTATCTATGAACAGAAGACTGCAAAATTGTATTGACAAGAATGGGGCTTCCACCAAATATTAATTATTATTTATCATTGTTTATCGTTATTTAATATAAAATAGATTTAAAATAAAATGCATATTAAAAAAAAGACTTCTTTATTTTCGTTATTAAGATCATAATCCATTTTATTCAAAAAACTGTTTTCTATATTTTTCATTTTGTAAAATATTTTGATATTTTAATTTTAATCTACCTATTCTAGCTAGTACACCACTGGCAACGTCACTTTGACGTAAAAGGTGCGTTTAAACGAAGTAAAAATTTAAAAAATGGGCTCCTAGATACGTGAACCTGTAAACTATTCCGTGACCGCAACTGTACATCTTCCACAGAAAGACTTTTAGTGCATGTTTTTTTAATTTCGCTGTGTACCAACTTCAATGGTTTTTCACACAAATCATCCATTGCCTTCCGCTTAACACTATTACTTAATATTTGCCGGTTTAACACTGTTTTTGATAAACTTTTATGGGTATGCTTATGACTACATTCGACTACACTGTTACAAATATTTAAAGTTTTAACAAATGCTTGCAACTTCTTTCTACACACTGCCAACGTTTGATATTATTAGCCAGCATTTTATGGAAGTTATACTTTTAATTGTCAATAACTAACATTGACTTGCCCTTTTCACTTAACATTTCACTTACTTCAGATTTCTCCATCATGTACTAGGTATAATTACATTCAAACTGGAACTAAAGTAATAATGTTAAGATTCCACCCCCTATTTCTTATCATAAAATTTCAGGTAATTACCTACCAATATTTTCAAAGAAATGCATCAATTGCAACTTCTGATACGGAAAAACCCAATCAAATATTGAACAAGGGAATATGAGTTCTAACATCATAATGCTTTAGTGATATCGTTATAATTTTAATATTTTTTTAAGTAAGAAGTAGTGTTATCGTTGTTTAGCATTTTTATCATTGTTTAAAAAAGACTCATTCTTTTTTAAACAATGATGGTAGTGTTGTATTAATAGGTAAATACAAACTTTGAGCAGACATTATTCAAACATCTTTTCTAAGAAATATATGGCCGGAGCGAATTTACCAATGCCCCTTTTCTGTGGGGTATTAAAATCTGACCGCGGGAGCGAACTAGTATACACCGTTGAAATCGGTACAAAAAGGAAAATCCAAGGGTTTGAAAAGCACTGTATATATATAAAATGAGAATAATGGTCAGTTTATTATTCTACAGGAGAAGAAACAGCAGAAATTTTGATCAAGAAATTTTCCATAAAAAATATTTTATTTCGTCACTTTTATTCCGAATTAGTCAGTTTATTATTTAGTTCTGCAGTTATGGTAGACATTAGTCGTAAAAAAATATTTTAATAAACTATACGCCTCAGAATTGGCCACTTGACAATAATTTATAGTCCATTTCCATCATATTGATAACACATTATGTATGCAAATTCCTAAACTGTTGTGGTGACTCAATGAAAAATAAATATTTGTCAACAAGTTTACAGAAGTATTTAGGAAAACAATTTTAAATTGAGTATGACCACCAGGTATAAAGGTTGAAGCAGAATAGAATACAATAGTTTTGAGGGTTACTAATCCCTAAATAAACTTAGTCAGTGTCGGAGTGATGGAGATTAATAGGTACTAATGAATTTGCAAGAAATGTGTAAGATGTTTATTTTATTGTTTATATATAAAATAATCTGTGGCCGTAACAGGTTACCGATTTGTAAAAAAATGAATATTATTTTAATCAAATTCCATTTCAGATTCACTGCTTTCTTCAGAATCTAAGGAATCTTCAACTCCAATGTTAATTATTACCGGTTCCAGCATTCATCAGTCATATAAAAACGTCAGCAGTCATTTCCTCGTGGTAATCTTTGGTTGATTTTGAGGCAAAACTTAATAATCCACCATTAACAAAACCGTATTCGTTTTCAATATGGGTTATTATGAGTCTGCGTCCTTCTCCAACGGGAATATTGTTTATTCCAGTAGATACACCTTCGATGAATGCCTGACAGAACTTTTCACATTTGTATCAACCCATAGATATGGTACAGTATGATCTTCATTTAGCCAAGTCTAGTCCAAATAAAAAATTGTTTTCCCTTCTTCTCGGTACTTTTTAATAGTTCTTAGATAATCTCGTTTCCAACATACAATGTAATATTTTTCAATTAAAACGGATTTTCTTCTATTCTTTTGCCAACGAAATCCCATCTCTCTCAATAGTCCCCATAATTTCTTGTTGCTTATGATTGGTAACTCTTCGTTTTCTCTAATTAATGTTTGGATTTTGTCCAATGTTGGAAATTCTTTGTTAAAAAAATGAGTGAACGCTGCGTCTTATCATGTTTTTATGTATTTCTTCAATTTCCAAGGGTTTACTCCCTCCACTCTTCTTGGGAGATGAAACAGTTTCTCCTTTTCTTTGTTTTAGGAATCTATAAATTGTTGTTTCTCCAACCCCTGTCATATTTGAACACATGTTAACGATTTCACGAACATTACTTAAAGGCCGTTGATGTACAAGTGCATCGTGTACATTTAATATTATATTTTTCTCTCTTAGACTGAAGGCACTCTTAAAACTACACTTAACCAGGATAAAACCTGTTGTCGACGTCATTTTTAAATGCAAATAACATGGTAGGTAAGACATGAACAATGTACATTTACAAACTAAATGGAAGATGCAAACAATTTCTAATTTATATTATTGGCATAAGCTGTAATGTGGCATAAAAACTACTTAAACTACCATTAGTGAAGCCTTATCAGTAATTCCAGGTAATCGTTCAAAGAAGGTATTCTTTTTGTGTCAGTCGATAACTTGAATAGAAAACAATAATCACCTTTAAATTACTGTTTACATTAATTCATTTCATGAAACATTGAATTCTCTCGGTTAATCACCCGTGTATAATTAATAGTAATCGTGTGGCATATATACCGACGTTTTTTACGCACAAAAAAGGTATAGTGAGATTAGTGGACACTTATTTTACAGAAGATTTTTTAAAAGATAATGAATTGTTGACGGCATCTTAAAATATATATATATATTTTTTATTTATTTCAAAACAAGTATAGGGTGACGCCTATGGATTTTTGACCTGTTGAGGATTTGCATACATAATGTGCTATCAATATGATGGAAAAGGACTATAGTACTCTCAATACCAAATAAAGTTTAGTAGGTATACATGTGTAACCGACCTTGTGTGCGTAATTTTTTTGTCTTTACTGAACGTTTTGGAAAAGGGTCTTATGTGTTTTAGGTTAAGAAAGATTTTGATTGGGTAATAGAAATAATGAAATATGAATACTATCAATGATATCTTCGCAGGAAGCAAAATAGCGTTACTTATGATGACCTTTGTAAACCAAGTATCAATCTATCCATTTTAGAATTTAAGGAAACGCTAGAGGGTTATTCTTGATGCCAGATTCCAATAAAATCTGAATCGATGATGACCAGGGAATTAATCGACCAAATTCTGCATTTACGGAAAAAATTTGTGAACTGTATTTATGTCCTGTCCATTGTAAGGTATTTTTATTTCAAGAGTATTGTCTTTTTCAATTTGTAAGTTGAATCTACGCTGAAATTTATCTCAAATTTACTTCTAGCGCTTCTACTATACGGTATTCTCGATTATGAAATACCATTTTTGTTCTCTCCAGTTTTGTGTAGAGTTATACTTATTCGGGCCATTCTGTATTTAAACATTGAAGATCATCTGTTTGGGTTTTTGTAAAAAGGTATTCATACAGAATATATTATTCCTTTGGCAGTAGTTTAATACAGTTTCATCTCTTAGGTTAGGTTCAATATGATTGGGCGCTTAACCACTTGACCTAAGTGGTCTTGTAGCTAGTTTCACCTCTTAATTTCGGTGTAGGTTTTTTATTCCACTCCAGCCTACTAAAATCTGAAGACTCCCTTCCTTGCAACGTGCTCACGTCAGATTGAATTATCCACGTGAATGACAAAGATAAGACTCTTGTATTTTGCTTGCTTAGAATTCTTACCTTCAACTTATAAATTCTTTAACTTGTGGCCCCACTCTATCCGACCACAATTGGGCCGCTCAAAAGATATAGGTATCATGTGAACTATCCACTTAACAATTGAGTAGTCAGGGGGAAAACAATCTGAGTCCGCAAAAACAGTTTTCATGGAAATCGAAATTTAATGTTTCAAATTAAAACAAATTGTTTTAACTGAACCATATAAATCGGTAAATTTTTTAGTGGTACGTTAACATGTTTTACAAGAGAAGACAAGAAAATATTTTATTTGCGAAACATCATACAAAAAATTGGTGTAGCCGGCATAGACCATGAACGTTCTTCCCAGTACCTTCAAGCTTCTGCGTCACAAAATGTTTCTTCCTCCGAACTTTCCTTCTGTTCAGTACCTTGTAAATCAGTGTAGAACTTTCTAGAGTTTCTTCTTCTTCTTCTTTTTTATAAGCAAAATGCTTGTTCAATGTCGATTAATGCCTCTATTGGAGGTTATCACTCCATCTTTTGCGTGGTCGCCCGATACTTTTTCTACCTTTTGGTGATTTGTCCCTCGCTATTCTGACTAATCGGGTCTCTTCCATTCTGTTTATGTGTTCGTTCCATTCCTTTTTTCTGTTCAGTGTCCACTCATTTATTTCTGGTATATTGCATTTTCTTCTGATCTCTTCACTCCTCATTCGATCCCTTAGTGTGTTTCCTGTAATTCTCCTCAGTAAACGCATCTCCGCTGTTTCTAGTAGTTGCTGAGTTTTGGAGGTATCCGGTCTTGTCTCTGAAGTGTATGTCATTATTGGTCTTATTGTTGCTTTGTAGATTCTTGATTTCACGTCGGTATTAATGTGGGGATTGCGCCATATCGTGTTATTAAGACAACCTGCTATTTTATTAGCCTTTTGTACTTGATTTTTCACTTCCTTCTCCACATCTCCGTAGCTAGACAGTGTAATTCCTAGGTAATTTGTCTCCATTACTTGCTCAATGCTGATACCGTCGATTTCCAGTTTACATCTAATTGGTTCTTTACTGATTACAATTGTTTTAGTTTTCTGTGTAGAGATCACCATATTAAAGTCCTTTGCCCTTGTGTTGAATAACCTATGGGTTAGTCTTTGTAGATCGTCTTCATTGGATGCAATTAGGGCCGCATCATCTGCATAGCAGAGTATTCTGATTTCTTTGTTCCCCATTTTGTATCCTCTTCCTTTATTAATAGTATTGATGATTTCATCCATGATTAGATTGAATAGCGTTGGACTAAGCGAGTCTCCTTGTCTTATTCCATTGCCCATATCTATTGGATCTGTAAGCTGGTCATCTATTCTGACTTCCATATTGTTGTTCTGGTAAATGTTCTCTATTGTTTTTATAACATTTAGTGGAATTTCTCTATCGTAAAGAAGGTGAATTACATCTTTAAGCTTTACTTTATCGAACGCTTTCTTCAGGTCTATTAGACATATGAATGCTGGTCTGTTATACTCTAGTGCTTTCTCGGTAATCTGTTTTATGATGAATACTGCATCTGTGCACGATCTTCCTGTGCGAAAACCCTGCTGTTCATCCGCTAAGGTAATTCTCTGATTTATTTGGCCTTGCAATATTTTGGTTGTAAGCTTCAAAGTGGTGTTTAATAAGTTGATACCTCTGTAGTTTTCAGGTTGTTTTTTATCTCTTTTTTTGTATAGTAGGATAAGCTCGCTTTTCTTCCACTCTTCAGGTATTTTATTATGTTTGATGATTTTGTTAATTAGTGCTGTTAGCTGTTCTGTTAATGCTTCTCCACCATATTTCAATAATTCATTTGGAATTCCATCTTTACCTGCAGCTTTTCTGTTCTTCAGTTTTTCTAAAGTTTGTTTTACTTCTTGTACGGTTATCTCGACTTCCTCGTTTGTAATTATTTCTGGTGTTTCTGGTTCTAACATCATTTGCTGTTCATCATTATAAAGCTTCTTTAGGTATTCAATCCATGTGTCGTTATCTATGTGTTTCGGTTCGATTAAGTCTTTCATCTCTGATCTTTGGCCTCTTATGAAACGCCATATTTCCTTTTGTAGACCGTAAAAGTCGTGTTCCATTTCTTTTGAGAAGCGTTCCCAGTGTTCGTTTTTAATTTTTCTTACTAGTGCTATTGTTTCGTTTCTTATCTTTTTGTAATTGTTGTATTCTTGTGGTGTTTTGTTAGACATGTATCTTAAGTAAGCTTTCTTTTTTTCTTTGCATTTTTCTTTCACTTCTGCGCAGAACCACGGAGTTTTCCGCTTTTGGAAATATTTATTTTTAAGAATTTTCCTTTCTCCTACAGCTTCTTTTGCTGAATCTAGGATGCTTGCTTTAATTTTCGCCCAGCTTTCTTCGATTCCATCACTTTCTACGATGTGCACGTTGTCGAGTTTATCTTTGACTCTCTTTTGGTATAGAAGCTTTGTTGATTCGTTCTGCAGACTCTCAACTTTTACCTTTGTGGTGTATTCTTCTTTTTTATTTTTATTGTTTTTATTGTTACATATGCGTGTCGTCATTCTGATTTTTCCAAGTATAAGCTTATGGTCGCTTACTATTTCTGCATATGTTAGTGCTCTTATGTCCAATACTTGAGAGGGATGTATTACCCTGTTCGTCAGTATTTCTAGAGTTTACGTTTTAAAATTTTTGCTCAAGTCTAGCAGATCTTGTAACTTAGCAGCTTGGACCGGAAGTGGGCCGTTGTACAAAGCTTCGGGATGATTGTCGCTAGTAACTTCCAGAGTTGTGATATGATGAGCTTTCCTTAAATTTCATTTAGGGTTTCGTTTAATTTTGCATTCAAACAGCGAGCTTGCAAATATCCCAAAATAGGTATTCTTGTGAAAGATCAATTTAGGGGTATTTTTCCTTATTTCCAACACTCGAATTGGTCTCGTAGGCATTGGGCATTGCTTTGGATACTTGTTCGAGAAATGCTTAGTTCTGAGTTTTCGTATAAGCGTTGTAATTAATTCTCATGTTCCGGTCGCTTTCTGGGTAGGAATGTCAACTGATGGAAAAAATACTTTCACAAACTCCAACCGTTTTTCTGTCTGAACTACATAGAGAATGAAGGAACCGACAAACTGTGTAATTTTTATTTTGCCCTCCACAAGAATCCCAAAATATTATCAAATTTTGAATCTGAGATGACATTACGTTATACACAAAGTGATGAATCATCGAACACACATCGTCAGTCACCTTTTTTACTACAGATTCGTCATAAGTATAGAAAACAGAGGTAGAATCGGCAATACATGAATATTAAAGCTTAAAAAATTAAGTTGCTGTTTATAGTAGACATCATTAGAGGTCGGTAAATTTTTGGAAGTCTATTATTATGGCTTCGGTATCGATTGCTTTTGACGACAATTTTTGATATTTTCTTTTCACAGAATAAAATTTTTCATTTCTCGCAAGATAGAGTTGTTTCTCGTTGTTTTTTCTTATAATTTCTCCAAAATTTGGGTTTTATATTCATCACTGCTGTCATCAATTTCTACGAAAGGGTAGATATTTCCGCTCTTATAGTGTCACAGTAGCTACAAGTGTCTTTCCTAGGAAACCGAATATATGAAACTGTGTTTCAAAAATTTCGCGAAATTTGTCATACGATAATTTATTATCTGGATTTTTTTCTAAGTACATAGTATGGAAACTTAATTATGTTGAGTTCTTCAGGGAGATAAGTTTTCTTACTTTTTTTCCTGGAGTAATGCGATTTTCTTCCTTTCAAGGAACCAATAAATTCTGCCACTTTGACGATAGTATCTTCAGAAATTTTATGGGGCCTATTTCCGTGTTTTTCCTCTAGCGTCTAATGGTACAGTGCCGGTTGAGGCCAGTGATTCTCGAATTCTTTGCACTCGAAAAGAAGAAATTCCATAAATGGATAAGATTGCTTTGAAACATACTGCACATCACGAAAGTCTCCATCAGGGCCACTCCTCCATCCTGTACCCACTCGAATTCGTCGACGCATAACTGGTAGAACGGTTATCAGACCACCTAAATACCGATTCTGATCATCGTAACTAGCAAGTTCATACATCAAAATGCGTCGCCTTTTGGCTTCATTGACGTTCCCAAAACAACAAAAATGGTGGCACTTGGTGGCTCTCAGAAGTTTCATGTCACGAACACGCCTGTTTTTCTTCTTTTTTTAGTACCAGTCCCCACATCTACATCACTACAATCTACCACTACTTTCCATTTTAATCAGTATGTACTCGCTACTTTACTGTTGTTCAAATATAATCAACTAGCAAACTAGAATACACCAACGAAGTCGCTAAACTAAGAAAGATAATCCCATAAATGGTGCACCCAACTCGACCTGTTGAGACAGAGAGGGGGCGCCTTCGGAATTCCCTCGCAGCGCGCGGACTATGATGGTTCTTCCCCAGTACCCCGTTTTATTTAACATTTGTAATAAAAAGACTGTCAATGTTTTTCCCTTTTACTCCCTACCATTCGAAAGTGAGATGTATTCATCACTAGAAAACTTCGTCATATCAATATCGACCAAAAGTGGACTATGATTATTTTCCCTCTGACTCCTTAATTAATAGTCACCGCGAAAACCCTGAAACGTAAGTGGACGAATATCTCTGCTGGTGAGCTATCCAAATCATTTTTTCGTAACCTTTGTTTTGCGAGTACCGATCCGATAATCATGAAAATTTCTTTTTTGTTTAATAAAAAAAATTCCTGTGCTCGGAAATTTATACCAAATCATTACAGTTAGGCGATCGGTTATCTTTCATCAAGTTTTAAGTAACTTATCCCTGGTCTAAAATAAAACAAAACTTAGCTCAAGCTGTCTCTTTATTTTAAAACTTTTAGATCTATTATACGAGCGCTGTTGCCGTCGGCAATGTCATTCGTATAATTTACTTCTTGGTTGGGCCGATGCGACGCTCACGGGCGCTACTATTGCGACGACATTAGCGCTCGTATAAGAGGATTCTAAGAATATAAATTCTTCTTTTTATCTTGAGTTAAAGTTTTCATTTTTCTTTTTATGCGAAATTATTCCCATAAGAAATTATACAATAGTGTTTATTTTATGTTTATTTTTGTACAAATAGACTATTTTCTGGATTTGATTTATAAGTCTGAATAAAATGTATAATTGATTTTAATCTAGAAAGTATTTTTTAACGTGTATTTATGATCTCTTTGTTGATTGTAATATTTTGAACCTACGTCTATTTTTGTACGTGATTTTAAAAGACTAAAGTAGGCAAGTATGTACATTTTGTATTGTTTGTAAATAAATGGTTATACTTTTACTGAGTTTATTGTATTGTTTTTCCCCAAAAGTATATTAATCAATATTGGTTTGAAATTATCCTTCTCGTAATATAGTTGAAGGATTTCTCGATCACCAGAAATTATATTGTCAAAAAGGTAAGTGATAACAGATCTAAGAAAAACAGATCTTGGCCTTATTCTGGATAGATTTTGAAGTAAACATAAAAAAGATCTCATAAAATATCATGGCATCTACATACAAAAAAGAAATTTTCAGTTTGGATTACTCTAGATCTCAAAGTTAAAATTATTCAGAAAAAGAAAGGTCACAAAGAATATCTTAAAACTCAATCTCCACTCTTTTTAATGAGTTTTCTGCATTAAGGGCTCAATGTAAACGCTTAAGGCTGTTTTAACAGTTTAAGCACACTGCGATTTGAAATGGGCGTATCACTTACTTTTCTACAATGCTTACGTCAGACCATCTTTACTCAGTGCCGCCGACCAACGGTAGTTTAATGACAACAAATGCATTATTCTCCATTCAAATTAGTTTTAACACAAACTAACTGACCGTACGTTCATAAGATTTGACGTCACGAAGGCGATAACGATTAAACTAACCGCCAATGATGAGTAACACGTTTCACTATTAGACTTTAGTATTTTTTAGCAATTTTCTTCAAAGTTGGAACACGCTTTTCTTGATTATTACTGGACACAGAAAGGTGAGAAAAAAATCAACGATTACAGAAAAAAAAACTCTTTCAAGTGATGGGCGTAAAAAGTTTGGTTATAATAGAACGTTAAACAGTATAATCCAATTTTTCGACAGAAGTTTCAAAAGAATAAAAAAAGTAAAACTATCATTTTAAAGGCAACATAATTTCGAATAACGTATCCAAATTTCGAGACATTTTGTCGGTAAATAACAGAAAACAATCCCTAGGTTTTGGTGCACCGATAAAACAGCCTTAACCCATTAATGCCCAGCGTTGCGTTTTCGCAACAGTTGATATAGCCCACTATGGCGTAACTTTTGGAAAATTACATGCCTTATTCGGGCAATCAAAGTTTAAATTTATTTCATAACAGTTTCCTATGTATGTTTTAATGGGAATTGGTCCCAAAACTTGGGTTTCTATTAACAAATGGCATATTGAAAGTTGTAGATTGGATAAAAATTTGGTTTTTGGTAGCAATGTATTGTTAAAACATTGAAAAATATATATTTATCAAGATTTTATCTGTGCTAGGTGGGACATCAATTTCAATTTTTTTCAATTTGTATACAAATTGATGCGAAAACCAAAGCTATATCAACAGAGGAGTTCGCCAGGGAGATGTTATCTCTCCAAAGCTATTCACACTTGGACTTAAAGACGTGTTCAAAGACATTAACTGAGCAGGTACGGGAGTAAATGTTAGTGGAAGAAAACTGAGTCATTTAAGATACGCTGATGACATTGTAATATTCGCTACAAGTTTCGAAGAACTACAGACCATGATGACGCAACTATTTCAAGATTCGGAAAACGTAGGTACTAAGATGAACTTGGAAAAACAAAAATAATGACAAATACACCGAACATTACAAAAATAACGTTAAACGACAAATTTAGAAACAGTAAGCGAATACATCTACCTGGGACAGATAATGAAAATTAACAAAGAAAATCAAGCTGCCGAAATTACCAGAAGAATAAGGTTAGCATGGGCAGGATTTGGAAAACTGAGACGGGACACTCACCAAGTCCAATATGGATAAAATAGTAAAAGCACAAAGAGCGATGGAAAGATCAATGCTCGGGGTGAGACTTATAGACAAAAAAAAAACAAACAAATGGATTGGAAGCAAAACCAAAATAAAAGACGCAGGAGAACATGCTGCCAAATTAAAATGGAGCTTCGCAGGACACAATGCTCGATTGAAGGATAAGAGATGGAACCACAAACTACAACAGTTGAGGCCATGGTTAGGAAAGAGAAGCATAGGAAGACGACAAATGAGATGGGCTGATGATATTAAGAAGATCGGAGGACACAACTAGAAGCAAGTGGCGCAAAATAGAAGACACTGGATTTATTTGGGGGAGGCCTATGTCGAAAGTTGGATTACTTAAGGCTGAAGAAGAAGAAGAAGTTGGGACAACTTCAGTGTTGCGTTTTCTCAATATTGGGCTTAAGGCATCTTATTGGTACATAAAATAATTTTTGGTCTAGAAGGTGGAAATAAGATGTCAAATCAACTTTTCTCGACCAGTTTCGGTCGTACTAGTAATAATAGTCATAATGATTTTGTCCATGCACATTCTTATGTTCACGGATGATTTAAAACTTAAGAAGATCGTGAATATCTATGATTACCACGACCTAAAAGCGGATTTGAACCACTGGTGTGAAATAAATAGTATGGAACTCAATGCTAAAAAGAGCCAGTGAATGGTTTTTACTCGGTAACAGAAACCATACCAACCAAATATATTTAGGTGTTGTCCTTGATTCCACTATATCATTCGTATTGCACATATCGATGACTATTCCAAAGTCAATTCAAATGCTGGCCTTTATCAAACACAAGGATTTTATTAATATCCCTTCCATTAAAGTGTTAGAGGTACTGTTCACTAGCGAGACCTCACCTGGATTACTGTTTGATCCCCCCACTAGAATGTTCATATTCAGGCTATTAAGAGGGTTCAACATAAAGATTTATTTCATTTAAGGATCACTATACAGCTGACGAAATAAATTACTCCAACATTGAAAGTTCTTTCAACGTCAGAACTCTTCAGGTCAGACGGATGCATAAGGATCTAACTATGCTGTACAATATATTGCACTCCCATAATTTCAGTTCTCAACTGTTAGAAAAAATTAACGTCCATGTCCCTTTTAGACAAACCAGGCTTATTAAACCTTTCCAAATTACCCACCATCGAACAAACTATAAATATTTATCTATCTAGGTTTGCAAGTCAGTACACAGATGGGTTGGATTGCTTTGAAAAGCAAAGTATTTTTAAAGTGCAATTAATATCTTGCTCATGATTGTTTGATGCTACTAGCTGTGTAATTTAGTTTATCCATTTTAAATTGTGACCTGCCTTTTGTTTTGTTTCTTTCTTTTTTAAATAGGTAAAGAAATAATAAGTAAGACTTACTCACAATTAATTTATTTTAACTATCAGACGACTGTTTCGCTTTCTACAATATGCAAAGCATCTTCAGGTCTCGATACAAAGTTAAACAAATGCTGAAATGATAAAAACCCATATTAGGGTGTTGTCTAATAAAGATAAACAAATTAGATGTTATAAATTACAATAATTATGCCAATATTACATGTCTGTGGTTTTATTTAAATGGGTAAGTTGAATAAAAGGTATAAATTTTTTTAAAAAAGGGTAAACAGACAAGGTAAGGCCCACAAATTGTTATAAAATAGTCTCTTCGATTGTAATAAATTAATAAATGAGCAAATAAATAAATAAAATAAACATTACTTACATGCCGGTACTCTATTAATAGATGGATGGTAGAACATGTTTGAAACTACTTTATATTGTTGAATGGAGAACTTTATTTTCCAATTTGTAGTTATCAAATTACTTTGATAAAGTTCTATTGGCAATGAGTTAATTATTGGAATAGTCAATAGAACTTTATCAATGTAATTTGATAACTACAAGTTGGAAAATAATTGCACACCCACACAATTTTACATCTACACTTATTCATTGTCATAAAACTGTCACCTTCATAAAACAATTACTCAATAAATAACACACATTTCAAAAATATATCTCTGGAATAAGTATAAATAGCCTTTAATAACACAATAGTATATTACATCACTTACATTTAACAAACAATCTCACACATATCTCAAATTCATTGGATCAAATCTATCTCCTCAAGAACTTCCCGTTTACTGTCAAACAACTGCAATAATAGTATTGAGTTCTCCATTCAACAATATAAAGTAGTTTCAAACATGTTCTACCATCCATCTATTAATAGAGTACCGGCATGTAAGTAATGTTTATTTTATTTATTTATTTGCTCATTTATTAATTTATTACAATCGAAGAGACTATTTTATAACAATTTGTGGGCCTTGCCTTGTCTGTTTAACCTTTTTTAAAAAATGTTATACCTTTTATTCAACTTACCCATTTAAATAAAACCACAGACATGTAATATTGGCATAATTATTGTAATTTATAACATCTACTTTGTTTATCTTTATTAGACAACACCCTAATATGGGTTTTTATCATTTCAGCATTTGTTTAACTTTGTATCGAGACCTGAAGATGCTTTGCATATTGTAGAAAGCGAAATCGGTCGTCTGATAGTTAAATTAAATTGATTGTGAGTAAGTCTTATTTATTATTTCTTTACCTATTTGAAATGGACTCACACAAGCAACACATTCATGATTTGAATAATGCAAGACTATCTTTCTTTTTTGTCTATATTAGTTTTAAATTTTATGACATGTAATAAATTAGAGTTTTAAAATTTTATATTTAGTATTATAATATTGTAATATATTTAAATTGGGCAATTGCTCGTTGACAAATAAATAATAAAAAAAAATGCAAACATTGATAAAATGTACAGATCCCTATATATAATAATACATATTTATCATATCTCAATAATTATTTATTTTATCCAAATAAATATTTCAGTAATATTAGAAGGCAATAACATCAAACCATTGATACTCCTTCGGTTTAGATTTATCCAATTCGTAATGTTCACAGCCATATCTAGAAAAAATTAGAATTAAATGACGGCTTTAGAAAAAATTAAAAAATAATTAACTATTAGCTCATTTATTTTGTTTCGAATACCCTAATAACTTTCTTGTGGTTCGAGCATACTGCCAGGCGGGGAGTTTGATTGGGGCGTTACATTTGTACATGAATAATGTTACTGTTCTAAACAAGGATAGACATCTAGCGTACCTTAAAATGGCCAAAGCTGACATGACACTCATGTTTAGTATTTAGACTAAAAAAACAAATGACCGTTAAATCTGAGATTTTTCTCTTTAATTAATACTAACCGCAATCTGAATCATCTCCTATATTGTTTATCACCGGTTCAATATCTTCCTACAAATTGTCCACCGCAAACATTTTTTACCTGCTCTTTAGATACGCTTTGGTAAGCTTCTTTTATCAAGCATTCTACCGTTTTTTTCTTTAAAATCGACGTTGTCAAACAACCACATGCCTTTTTACTTGACTCCATACAATTTCAATCGGTTTCAGCTCGCAATGGTAAGGCGGCAGTTTTAAAATCTTAACGCCACATTCTGTTACTTTCATAATTTTTCCTAGGATGATATTCAATTTTAAGGATAATTCAAATACATTTAACTACTGCCTTAACTAATAGATAGTTGTGTTAATTTCAGATATAGTAACCTTGGCCATAGCCATCAAAATAATATATGGTCTTATGTATGTTATCAGTAACATAAACTTAACATAAATTACGATTTATTATTATATATTTCCTATGAATACATTGAATAAATAATAGTATTTTATAGATATTTAAAATGAAAAGATAAATAGGATTAGTAAAGAAAATAGTAATTTTGTATTATATAAACAAAACAAGCTAACAATTCAGATTAAGAAAATAGAAATCTTCACTAGAGGAGATTGTTTTTCATCAATATCTTCCTCAGTCATTTTCACTGCTCTAGAAAGGTAATTCCCGTTTAAAATTATCTTCTTTTTCATTCCAATGTTTAAATTAACTTCGCCTGGGGTAGTGATATAGCTTGTGAGGTTCATTTTTCTCTAACTGAAACTCGACAGGGTTTTAATTCACCATTATTCACTCAGAAAAACACAGCTATTACTCTTTGTACTTTAATATAATTCTAATGCTTTGACATTGTTGTAGATTGAGATGCGTTGGGTAACTAACCCCTGTCAGTAAATAGTTCTTTTTCAATTTTCACAATTGAAACGTCAATAAACGTACTTTAACCTTTAATTGTGGCTTATTCCCAGTTAAATAGTAATTAATTTAAAATGCCACAAGAAAATAGCTTCAGAACAATATTAAAATTGTTTTACTAATAACTCTTTTATAGTCGAAAAGATAATTGTAAAAATCCGTCATATGAAATTATTTGAAAACGAGAAGTATCTAGAATAAAAATTAAACAGATGATTTGAGAACCCTAGAAGTAAAGGGGATCAGTGACAAGAAAAAAGTTTTAAGTAAATGGCTTTTAAAATTGAGCCTTCATTGTAATTGCCATGATTTTTTAATGCAGAATATAAACACATGACACCTCTTTGTTGCTAACTGCATTTAGTTATTTTCTTTGTATGGACTTAGTCTGTATAAATCGATTTATAAAAACTGTTTGGGAGATTCGAGTGACCAATGCTCAATACTCTTTAAAAAATGTGTTTTTTTGTCCATGTAAGCTTCACCTAAATTTCTTGCTATATAGCCCTGTTTTTTACACTTATTTGGCCTCCGAATCCTTTTCTTGCCTGTCTGCTTTGGTGGTGGAAACGCATTAGCAGATAAATCATCTATCTTCCTCCTCCTCAGTCCTAATTCCTTTTGGGATGTGGTGACAGCATCAGGCCTTTACAGTTTTTTCACGATTTCCCTCCATCCTTCTCTGTCGTGGGCTAGTTGTTCGGCTTCATGTAACCCATGGTTAATTAATATTTTTGTTAGATCTACCCAACGGCTTGGAGATCTTCCCCTAGGTCTCTTTCCTTCAACTCTACCCTCGACTATCAGTTTTTCCATCATACCTGTTCTTCTAGCAATGTGTCCAAAATACTGCAAATATCTCTGTTGTATTTGTTTAAGCAATCTATCCTTTACTTTAAGTTGTTCTAATATCGATACCTTAGTGCGATGATCAATCCAGGATATTCTTAACATGCGGCGGTATACCCACATTTCAAAAGCGTCTAGTTTATTTTTATCCGCTTTCTTTAAGGTCCACGTTTCGGATGCATATGTGGCTATGGGAAAAATGAGTGCTCTTGCCAGCCTTAGTTTTGTGTGTATTGTTATGCTAGAATTTTTCCAAATTGTTACCAGTTTCATCATAGCTGTTCTAGCAATAGTCAACCTTCTACGTATCTCTCTGTCACACCCTCCGTAATTTGTTATTAGGGACCGCAGGTATATGAAACTATTTACTATTTCAAAGCTCCCAATTTCTATAATGTGTTGAAGATTATTCCGAGCTCTGTCTACTATCATGATCTTTGTCTTACTCCTATTTAGCTTTTCTCCTCCAGACATCTCATTATGTCTTCCATTTCTTCTTGATTTGCCGCGATTATTAAAGTGTCATTAGCATATTTTAAGTTACAGATTTTTTTTTTACCTTCTACTGATATTCCACCCTTCCATCAGTCTAGTAACTTTCGCATAATGTGTTCGCTGTATATATTAAATAGAGTTGGCGAGATTATGCATCCTGCCTGACACCTGCCTCTTTTCTGAAATGATCGAAATGGGTATTGTTTATTTTTACTGTGTACTTATTATTTTCATATAGACTTCTAATTAATTAAAATAAGTGGTGGGGTGTTCCCATTTCCACTAGTATGGACCATAGCTCCATAATCCATTAATCAATAATCCACAAAGCACATAAGCATAGGAGTATTGAATTCACGAGTTTTTTCGATTAGCTGTCTGACATTAATGTGTTCTCTTGTGCCTTTTCCTGCGACAAATCAGGATTGTTCTTCTGATATCTGAGGGAATAGAAAAGCTTTTAGTCTTTCATGTATTACATGAAGTAGAACCTTGCTTGCATGAGTTCCTTTTTTGAATATAGGGATGAAAGTGGATGTTGTTCAGTCGTTGGGCCACTCTCCGGTTTTCCAAATCTTTTTGCAGATCATATGGATAACATTTACTCCCACATCTCTAGTCTATTTTAAAACTTCTGCGGTGATCTGGTCTGCGCCAGTAGATTTTCTATTTTTCAACTTTTTGATTTCTTCTTTTGAAAAGAATTTGGAGAAGAACTTCAGGAAGAATATATAACAAATAATAGAAACTTTTGGACAATAATACGACACATAAGGCAAGGAGGACGAAAGGAAATAAACGCAGTAAGAGATACTTCAAACCAAATACAAATAATAAATGAAATGAGGTTGAATGTTCGAGCAAATACAAATAAGCCCAGAACAAGTAGCTAGGGTATGGAAAGAATATTATGAGAAAAAAATTGATACCGAAGTAATAAATGAAGACAATATAAACAATGAAGGCGAAGAAAACACAGAGCTAGAGCAAATGAGTAGAGAAGAAGTAATAGAAGGATTATCAAATATAAAAATAGGCAAGGTAGGTGGAGACGATGAAATTAAACCGGAAATGGTAAAATACATGGGAGAAGAAGGAATAAACTGGCTATGGAAAATATATAAAGAGGCGTGGGAAAAACAAACAATACCTAAAGACTGGCAGAAGAATATCATCGTGCCAATATACAAAGAAGGAGAACATGTAAACTGCGACAACTATAGAGCAATATGTCTGTCATCGGTATGTTTTAAAATATATACGAAAATAATAGAGAAGAGACTGAGACAAGAAGTAGAAATGGTATTGGGAGAAGAACAAACGGCATTTAGACCGGGAAGACAGACAAATGACAACATATATATATATATATATATATATATATATATATTATATATATATATATATATATATATATATCATTAGAAACCTAATAGAAAGAAGCATAGATACGGGCGAAAAACTTGTATTAGCATTCATAGACCTAAGAGCAGCATTTGACACGATAGAAAGACATATTATAGGGAAATGCTTGAGAAAAATAAATGTACCTAATGCATTGATAAAAATTATAGAAAGTACTTACAAAGAGGTAAAAGGAAGGGTACAAATAACAGGGGAAAGATCGGAAGCATTTAATTGGAAGAGAGGTATTAAACAAGGAGATAGTCTCAGCCCTTTGCTATTCATAATAGTAATGAACGAATTGTTAAGAAACACTAGAATCAGAACCAATCAACTACAGACAATAATAGGCTACCACAGATTACAACCGGTAACAATAGAGTCCTTAATGTATGCAGACGACATAGTACTAATAGCAGATTCCGAGAATAAAATGCAGAAACTAATGGATATATGGGTAGAACAAATAGAAGAACTAAAAATGGAGATAAACTTACGAATACCTGGGAAGTATAATAACTAATGATGGAAAAATAGACTGGGAAATAACAAATAGAGCAAAGAAATCAAACAAGTTATACTATGCGTTAGCCCCAATAATGGGAAAAAGAGAACTTACACGAGAAACAAGAATAAAAACCGTGTGAAAAACCGAGAAAAAAAAAAGACTGTGCTCTATGTAAGTGAAAACTGGACAATTCTTAAAAAACATAAGAGCAGGATAAACGCAATGGAGATGAGACATCTAAGAAGGATAGTTGGAAAGACAAAATGGGATAGATTAAGCAACGAGACTATTAGGAGAATGGCCAACCAGGAACCGATAATGAACAAAATAGCAAAGAGACAAATGAACTGGTATGGGCATCTGACGAGGATGCAATCCAATAGAATAACAAAAAAAGTTTATGAAGCAAAAAATACCGGAAAAATAAAAAGAGGTAGACCAAGAAAAAAATGGATACAGCAAGTAGTAGAGGCGGGAAAATTTAAACAAAAATCACTCAAGGAATTGAAAATAATGGCAGGAAACAGAAAAGAATGGAAGAGGTGGGTAAATGGAAATTAAAATAGCTAGCGTAAATCCGACACCCTGATAGGGTAAAAGGAAGGGGAGAAAGAAAGAAAGAAAGATTTCTTCTTTACCTCTGACTTTAGAATGTTTGGTTCTCTCTGTGCAGTGAACTCATCGTGATTTGCATTCTGGGGATCATCTGCATATAGACTTTGACAATATTTTCTCCATACCTCCGCAATCCGTTTCTCGCCATTTATAATATTTTTGATCCATTATTGTTTGTGTGATTGGTTTAAATTCCCTGAATAGATATCGGACTTTGTTATATAGGTCATGGGATTTATACCGGTTTGCATATCTCTCTAGTTCTTCACGTTCTTCATTTATATGTTTCTCTATTTAATCTTGCTAATTCGTTTTGTTGCTGTCGTTTTGATATATGAGAGATTTGATTATTCTTCGCTCTTCGAGAAGTTGCAGCGTTCTGTCTTTCATCCAGTGTTTTATCTTGTTGATCTTTTTTTCGGTTGTGGTTCTTTCTACAGAGGTTTCTATGGCATGTCTAAAACCTTTCCACATTTCTTCTGGGTTATCTTGTATGTTCAACATACTAGTTTCCTTTAAGGCATCTCTAAATGTTTTCGGATTTGAAATCTCCAGCCTGTTTTGATTTTGGTGCAGCATTGTTCTTTTTAGCCTCATCTTGAAGCAAGCCCATAACAATTTATGATCGGATCCACATTCAGCTCTTACGACGGGCATGATATTTGAACATTGTGTTTACAATGGCCAAACTGTTTTCCGTTGCAAAATCTATTAAACGTTCGGTTCGACTATTTCTAAGACCTAACCCATAGTTTCCGACATTTTTAATGTTATCATTTCTTGTTTCTCATACCTTAACGTTAAAATCGCTCATGATTATGAGTGGTTCTTTAGATGAAATATTTCTTATTGTGTCTTCAATAATGGAGTATACGTCTTCCACTTCATTGTATTCCGCAAAAAACGCAGCAGTTTACATTAAAGTATTACTAAGGAGTAGTACCACTACCCATCCAAAATGATAGCAAACTCAACTAACAGTCTAACACAGTGGAACAGAGGTACAAGTGCTCTTGTATCTCTTCTCTTCCAAGCCCTACTCATAGTTGGTTTGGAGCCTAAGTAACTTGCCGCCGGAAAGCAGCACCTGTTAGACTTCTCGCCTAGATCTCTTTACCTCGAAATAGAATGTAAGATTTCCAGTTCAGCGGTGCAGTTTTCTCAATATTTACAAAAACGTTACTTATACCCCTTTACTTTTAGTGTCCTCATTTAATATTACTATTAATTGGATAACATTTATGGTGACTTTTAAATTTTGACTATTGAAAAGTTCTTAGTGAGTTCATTTTGTATTCTGATAGTTGCTGTTGACAAGTACATTGTTGCTTTTATTAGTCAAATGTATTTTTGGGGGATGTTAAATAAATTTGATATCAAAACATTAAACTAATATGTACTACTTGAATTTATTTGCATCGGAACTTTTTACAAAAATTACAGATCCTCCCAAAATTTGTTCACTAATTTTGTGGACCACAAAAAATTCCTAATTTTTAGGTTTAGCAAAAAAATACTTACTTAGTTATTTCTGTACAGCGTAAAACTGGGTGTTCTTTTTTAAAACATTGTGTATGTAAAACTTTAAAATAGATGGCAGATACTTCGATTGAAGATAACTTCCCTGTCGATTTAAGACAGTCATAAAATTTTGCATCACAATCACAATGTACCCTAAAATATAGATTCATTATAATATTTAAATATATATGGCATTATTGTAAGTATATAATAAGGTCGAGATGCGACACATGAACTCGTCAACTATTTGATCGATAATCTTACGTTTCTGCGGTAACGCCTATTTGAGACAAACAAGACACCGGTTTTCTGAGTAAATTGTTTTTACGATTTACGATCAGTATACATTGATATTACTAACACACTATGAGTAGATACCCCTGATTGCGGTCCTGTGCCTTAGAGAATTCTACCGCCGAAATATTCCAGTAATTCTGATAAAATGATGACCTTCGAGAATTTATGGGTTCTGGAATTATTTGTAGTAAGTAATTAAGTGAGTTTTTGAGTTAAATAAAGTCAGTTAAACCAAGTTGTGCTTCACTTAATATCTGAACTCACACAACTACGGAACAATTAGTGTCAGAAGTAGGATTCAGTGAAAAAAAGTTATTTTCGAGAATTTGTATGGTTAAAACCAGAAGTGAGACCATGTAGGAGGAAATTTGAGATATGATTGCCACAATGGAACAAAGTCGAAGAGAAAAAAAGAGGGTGATAAAAAACATCAAGAAGAAAAAGAAAAACGTTGACAAGAAGCTGAAGGGAAACGTCTTTAGGAAGAAAAGGAAGCTGAAGTGAAACATCTTCTGGAAGAAAAAGAACAACTGAAGAGAGATATCGTTAGAAGAAAAATAGAGAGAAGTTGCTCATGAAATCTTATATAAAATATAAAAAAAGAAGCCTTAAAAAGAGATCAAAGAAAGTTGAAAGGGACAAATGAAGACATGATTAAAGAAATTTAAGTGAACAAGACATGATGAGGTAACGAAAGACTCTTAAAAATATCCCTCCTACAAATTGACGACCAAGCAACTGTAGTTGAAGGTAAACCAGAAGAGATTTGTTCCCCTGCCAACGGAGTACTTAAGCGTTCTACATTTGACAGCGAGATTTCCTGGCCTGTATAAGAAAGCAATTCGAGGCCCCTATGCAAAATAATTGAAGAGCGAATGAGCAGAAGGATACAGCCCGAAGTGCTAATAATCGAGATAAAGCTGTGAAATCCTCTAGAACATCTCATAGAATGCACAAAACAGTGAGACTATCAGTCTAGAACTGAAAGTGCGTATTAAAGGCTTCAATGAATCTGTGCAAGAATATACCATCCGATGCTTGCTCGAAGGCATGCGCAATTTAGACTTCCAGCAGACGTTACCAAATATTAAAGAATTCCATTGTCGCAGACTTGGAGTATGAAACCATAAGGAATGTGTCCCATCACCAACGCAAATATCATCAAATAAGAGATATTATCGAAGTGTGATCTAAATGCGTACGAGTTGCCGCCAATTGAGAAGTATATTGGCCCAATAGCTGATTCTTTGAAACAAAAACATCAAGGGTGGTCAAAGTATTACAATTGTGGATTGATAAGCAACCTTCAACGGAATTGCAGATAGCGTACAAGAACCAGAAAAGCAGGATCATAAAAGTGTCGTTGTGGCTAGATGTTGGTAGATGAGAAAGGAAAAACATTCCAGTAAGAATCAAAAGTTCTGTTGAACTACTGATGATGATGATGATTAAAACATATCAATGAAGCATATTCATTATACATTAATATATTTATGATAACTAACTAGATAATTTAGGACCCGTAAATACAAAAATACTTCATCATATTCATCACCCAGCGCTTTGCGTTCACTGCTGGACAGAGGCCTCCCCCATTTTTGTCCATCCTATCTTGAGCACTTTTCATCCAATGTCTTGACATGTTCTTGAGATCATCAGTCCAACGAGTAGGGGGTCTTCCTCTACTTCTTTTGTCTAACCTCGGCCTTCACTCAAGCAATCTCTTCATCCACCTTTCATCACTGATTCGGACAACGTGTCCGGACAGTTCAATTTTAGTGTGGCAATTCGGGAAATTCGGAAAACTCTCATATACTATCAAAAACCAAAAAATACCTTTAAAATTAAGAACGAAGGTATTTAATGCATGCGTCCTACCTGTTCTAACATATGGTGCCCAGACGTGGACGTGTACCAAGAGCAACTTAGATAGAATAAAGAAAACTCAAAGAGCTATGGAAAGACAAATGTTGGGAATATCGTTGAGAGATAAAAAGAGGAACGAGTGGATAAGATGCAAAACCGAAACAACAGACGCTGTCGAACATGCATTGAAATTAAAATGGAAATGGGCTGGGCATAACGAAAGATATCAGGATGGAAGATGGAATAAAGAAATTGGGCGCTGGAGACCATATACTGCAAAAAGGTCAAGAGGTCGACCGCAAATGAGATGGAAAGATGACATTGAGCAAAGCGCAGGTCCAATGTAGAAAAGACGGAATGAATAGATTTTGGGCTATAGATAGAATTCGGGAAATTACATCGGTAACTCCTGTTCTTCATCTTCAACTCCAAATCTTCATTTCTAACTTGGTCACGAAGCTATATTCTCAGCATTGACCTTTCCATTTTACTGTGAGCTATTTGCAGTGTTTTAGAAGTTTTAGCTGTCAATATCAAAGTGTTGGCACCATAGGTCATCACAGGCAACACACATTGGTATAATGTTTTACGTTTTAAAGAAATAGGTATATCGCTTTTAAAGATGTCTTTGGGTTTTCCATAGGCTGCCCATGCTAGGTTTATTTTTCTTCGTAGTTCGCATGTTTGGTTGTCTCCTGTGATCTTTATTTCGTGTTCAAGTTATATGTATTTTTCCACCAGCAATATTTATTTTAAGACTTACACTGGCACACACTAAGTGAAGTTCATGTAGCATTGTACATATCTCCTTGACGTTGTCCGAGAACAAAACTATGTGGTCTGCCAATTTCAAATTTGTTAATCTTCTACCGTCAATGCTCAGGCCTTTCTCTTCCCAGTTAAGGTTTTTACAAACATCTTCTAGTATTGCGGTAAACAGTTTAGGCGATAAGGTATCATCCTGCCGGACTCTACCAAATTCTACCATGTCAAAGGCTTTATGGAAATCTATAAAAGCCAGAACGAGTGGTCGATTATATTCGATAGTCTTTTCTATTACTGTTTCAATACTTTGTAGTTGATCATATGTTCCAAATCCGGTACGAAATCCCGCTTACAGGTCTGTAGTTTTCTAATTCATGGGATCTCCTTTTTTGTACAATTGAATTACCTCAGTATTGTGCCATTTGTCGGGTATATTACTGTCCAAAAGGCACATGTAAAAAGGTTTTTTATTTTCTTAAGTAGGCAAGTGCCTCCTATTTTCATTGCACCAGTAATCTTCACAATACACAATCTTCGCCTGGAGATTTGTTATTCTTAGCTTTTCTTAGGGTTTACGTTTTTGATTTCCGGTAGTAGTTCTGATCCTTGGTTGACAATGCCCCTTCTTCTTAATAATATTTCTATAACAATATTTACCTTGTATAAAAAGTAGGATTGGTTAATCCATGTTTGGTACTAAATCCCTTAATAATATCCGGACAGTTGTCGTGTTCCCGACAACATTTGTCGGTTTCTTCCTCCATTCCCAAATCATCGTAATTTTCTGCAATGCTACCTACACCACACCATTTGGTTCCTATAATAAATAAATAGAATTATATATCTCGTCAAAAGAATAGACTTTCAAAATCACCTTTCTGGAAAAAATGTAGGTAAATATTGAATTTAGTTTTAATTTTTTTTTTCGGGAAATCTTTATAATACATAGATAACATAATAGGAAACAAATATTAATGAAGATAATGAATACAAAACAGCAAATACCGCAGACCCGGACACCTATAGAAGAAATGAAATAAAACAGTTGGTAAGAAGAACAAAAATTGAACACTGGGAACAGTTTACAAAAGGACGGAAAGTGATTTCTACGGTACACAAAAACAAAAATGGAGATTCATAAGAAACCAACAAAAAGAAATGGCAAAATTGAAGGAAAACAATAACATACCAGCAAACGCATGGGAAAGATACCTGACGAAACTGTTTAAAGAAAAATAATAATCAAAACATAACGTACCTGAATTAGAAAGTACCAGGTACCAGGAAGTAGAGATAACCATAAATTCACTCAAAAATAGAAAGTCACCAGGACCAGACGGAACAACCAAAGAGCTTCTAAAACACGGAGGAGTAAGTATAACCCTAGAGATGATAAAACTTATACAGCAACTAATATTACACTGCAAGATATTAGACGCACGAAGAAACGGCATAATGGTACCAATGTTTAAGAAAGGAGATTAAGAATACCCCAACAATTATCGAGGTATAAATCTACTGAACACCGCACTTAATCTTATCACAAAAGTCCTAACCAAAAAAATCAATAAACTAACAACTTTATCAGATTAATAACAAGAATTCATATCCGGACGATCCTGCGTAGAAGCCGTATTTATATCCAAGAAGCCATCGAGTACAATAAACCAGCATATCTACGTTATATAGTCTACGTCTTATACCTACTGTATATAAGAAACATACCAATCAATGTTGTACAAACCATCGAAAAAATCTACTTCTATAATCGAATACAGGCAAAGTTAAATGGAAAACTAACAGAGTGTGTATACCAGTACAAAGCGGAATCAGCCAGAGTGACTCGTTAAGCCCACATCTCTTTAATACAGTAAGGAACGTAATAATACAAGCAGTACGTAAATGTCATGGTTACAGAATGGGGATCAAAGAAATATAAATATTATGTTATGCAGACGATGCCGCATTAATGACCGAGACAGAAGACGAGCTCTAAAGATTAATGCACATCTTCAATACAACAGCCAAGAAATACAATATGCAATACAAGATGATATCAGCAGAAAAAACTAAATGTATCACAACATCTAAATATCCACTACGATGTAAAATCGAAATTGATAGGAAAATAATAAAGCAGGAAGCAATGTTTAGATATCTAGGAATAGATCTAACTAGTTACGGACATGTTGAAGAAGAAATACGACAACAAAGCTTAAAAGCAAGTAAAGCTGTGGGATCTTTTAATCACCATCTGGAAGAACAAACACCTAAGACAAGACACAAAAACAAGAATCTATAAAGCAGCAATTAGACCTAATTAACATACACGGCGGAGACACGACCTGACACATCTAAAACGAGACGATTACTAGAAACAGCAGAGATGAAAATACTCGGACGAATATTAGGGAAAAGTCTGTTGAATAGGAAGAGAAGCGACGACATAAAAAGAGCATGCAATATAGAAGATATAAATGGACGGGCGACAAAACGGAAACAGGACTGGAGCAAACACAGTAGAATGACAGAGGATAGTGTTACGATAAATAAAATATAAATAATGAATATATTATGACGTGTAAAAACTGTAAATACATTATGACTAATCACGTATTTTCTAGATCACGAACCGGCCGAGACGCAGGTAAAAAACCTACCTGAGACTATGGGTCCCCCTTCAATATGAAAGCGGTCAACTACTACTCGATCTTTCTGGAAAAAGGTTCGAGACTTTTCAGGTCAACTTTCGTGTACTTCACGCCAGATCCTTCCAGATAACGGTGTTTCAAATCAATAACGGCGATTCTCATTGAGGACAGTCAGTCAAAAAGAACATTGCGATCTCGCGTTAAATTGTAACGGATGCAAATAAATTATTTGTAACTATTAAGTGTAAAATAAAGACTTTTGATAAATTATCGTGAGTTTTAAATAAATTAGAATAAAGACAATAAATTAGGACTAATAAAATCATTATAATATGATAGTACGAATAGCACGGGGTAAGTGACCAAATGGACGAAGAAGTATTGGCAGACCAAGAACAAGATGGTGCGATAATTTAAACAATTTAGGAGGCTAATATTGAAGAAGAAACAGGCTTTAAAGCCTACATACAAGAAGGAAGAATAAGAAGAATGAATACACTAAAGAAATTAAAACAATAATGGGCCAAATAACAAATGCGTTTAGAAAATGAAGATTATTATGTAGCAAAGATCAAATTTTGAATACAATTAAGATCAGAAATTTATTATATCTAATCTATAGCAAGAGAGGCGAGGGCTAAAACAGGCTTCAAGTAATAAAGCAAGGAAAAAGAAGTCGAAGGGGAATTGTATTTTTTGGTTGAACAACCAGAGAACTTAGTTTGGATGCAATTGCGTTGACTTGTTCAGGACAGTGTTAAATAAAGAGCAGTTGTCCATGATAATTGTCAATTTTCTAAGGTTAGCATATAAAGGGGAAGTAGGCTTACGGTCGGAATTTTATAATATATTCGTTGTTTTCTGGATTTATAGTCCGTGGTCTTAAATTCTTTCTATCTAATTTATTGCGTTCTCTGTAGTTATGGTTCAGTGTATATTGGAACCAGAAAAAATTATGTAAAAAGACGTTTGGATAGATACAACTGTCGCCTTTCAACTGTTGCAGAACACACCATTACACAAGACAACTACCAAATTTGATTAAAAGAAAAATTGGTGATTCTATATTATTAATTACTATTTAACTGGGAATAAGCCACAATTAAAGATAAACATACGTTTATTGACGTTTCAATTTCCACTTCGGAAATCGTTCTCAAAATACAAACAGTAAATTAAACAAATTTTGTTTTTTGTTACATAGTGAAATATTCTTCTAATAATTTAATTTTATCCGACTCATTTATATTGACAATTCAGACATACATTATGCATTTTAAAGTAGACGACTTTAAAATGATATTGCCAATATTGTTGAGTTGCGCTCCTGGGACGACTTTACTTATAAGATAGTTCATTCGATTACATGAAATCAACTTTAACTTGAGAATATCCGTCAGAAAAAATCATAGCATATAATTCGTCTTTAAAAAGACAAACACATGACATGATGACAGTAAAATTCTCCCGTTAGTGATTCCATAGTAAATTATGAGGAAAAAACCAGGAAAAAAACTTCATAATACTATCCCGACATGTTAAGTATTTGTTCGTGCATTTAGTTTACCTTCAATAAACACCAAAATTCTGATTTTATATGTTTCGTTATTTAAAAAACATAAATGATGTATCCTCTATATGTTACTGACTTACTAATACTGATATTTTTTATTAATAACTTCCTCTTTCAATATTGGTAACAAGATCCTACCACATTCTGCCGAGGAATTTGCTACACAATTGGCCTCATTTAGCATAATTAAAGCCGCTTCTTTGATTTTTCTTTTCTTACCAATAATTTTTTTTATAACAATATTGGCAATATCATTTTAAAGTCGTCTACTTTAAAATGCATAATGTATGTCTGAATTGTCAATATAAATGAGTCAGATAAAATTAAATTATTAGAAGAATTTTTCACTATGTAACAAAAAACAAAATTTGTTTAATTTACTGTTTGTATTTTGAGAACGATTTCCGAAGTGGAAATTGAAACGTCAATAAACGTATTTTTATCTTTAATTGTGGCTTATTTCCAGTTAAATAGTAATTAATTTAAAATGCCACAAGAAAATAGCTTCAGATCTATATTATTAAGCTACTTTCCATGGTTTATAGAGTTTATCTACATCCTAAACAGCCCATAGACTTTAATATTAAACAAATAAAAAGTATGAAAAACAGAACCTCTTTCCAGATGCATCGAAAATACAAATACAGATTCTGACTTTTTACTTTTTCCTGTAATATTGCCAATATTTGAGGAAGAATATCAGTGAGCATAGACAGTTACGTCCGTTGTCCTATTCTCTTTCATGGGTGGATCGTTAATCAAACAGCGAAGTCATGAGAAGACTCAAGTAGAAGCGGATTATCAGAAAGTAAACTTATTGCTGCCTTAGAGGAAGATTGGTCTGATGTTGATCTCGACTTTGATGCTGATGATGATATTTTTATACCATCCCCATCTACTTTTGTTTGCGGTAAGCCCGATGAAGATGTTATTGATAGCAGAATAAGGCAATTGTGAAGCTGGTGAAGCTGTTCCTTCTACATCCGTTGATGTAAATTTCACAACAGAAAGAACATCTAAGAATGACCCACAAGAAAATCAAAGTGTCTTGGAAGAACAGAAAATTACAAAAACACTAGCCAAGAAGAAATAACGGCATTGCTAGGTGTTTTTATTTTAATATGACTGTACCCTTGACCAGACACAGATTTATATTGGTCAACTGCCTTTTGCCTGGCTGGTTCAGTGTCACAAACAGGGTACTTTTTGTTGCTTATTTCCCTGGTTTATGTAAGAAAAATCAAGTAGTTGAATGACGTTTACTTACCAGGAAAAATGAGTAGTGATTGAAGTAATTGTGCAGGACTTCCATCTGCCTTTTGGGTATGAATAACTAAATTAAACGCAGATATAAAAACGATTTTAAGTATTAAACATTCCATTTTTGCATGAAAAACTTCCCTTTCTAACTAGAGAATGATATTTAAACATATCCAATATCTTTTCACTTTGTTTATCACGTTTGTGCTATTATTTAAATCAGTTTAAGATTTATAAACAATTTAAAAATAAAAATCTTTTAATTATAGTAAATAATTTATAATGTTTCACGTACAGTAACTGTAATAGATAGAAAATGTGTATTCACATAAAACATGCAGTTCTAATTACCTAACCATAAATAAAAATATCGGGATATTTTCACTCATCACAAAAATTAAAATTATCGCATTGTGATTTTTAACACAGCTGTTAGTTTTGTGTACATCTTAATGGAATTTAACATTTTAATACAGTATGATCCATTTAGATTGGAAACAACTACAGTAGGGCCTCGTTAATCCGGAGAGGCAAAACAAGACCCTTTGCGTATTATCGAGGCATCCGGATTATAATATGCCATATTTAATGGTAATAAAACATAATGTTTAACTTTAGTTTCTTTATTCGATTTTTAAATTATAGTATAAAAAAATGTAAATATTTAAAATTACAACCATGTAAGAAAAACAGTGATTTCAAATAAAACATTAGTTAATTTTTCTTGAAATAGTCTGTAATGCTCTTCCGGACGTTGTTTCAAAAGCCCGATATCTAAGCAAACGGAGAAACATAGCTTTGTCTTTTCTTCATCAAATTCGTTTCCTTCAGCCTATTTTAAAACTGTGTTGAAAGCTCCTACTGCCTCTGAACTATCTACTTTTTCTGCGGCAAGAACTTCAATGCTACAGTAGTCTCTCTTTATAACGATTCCCTATATAACGATGAAAATAGTGAACGTTGGTTGGGTCGTCATGAGGACAACGTATTAATTCTTTCTCTATACCGATATCGTTCTCTCTTTATAGCGATGACTTTTTGGCGTTTTAGTAGTATGTGACAAATGTGTTATTGTGTTTTAAGTTCAGACTACCTGAGTCAAGAGTGGTGAGGTCATTGTCCAGCGGTTGTTTTGTTTTTGAAAGGAGAAAAAGTTGCGGAAACCTCAGCACGAAAATTAAGATCGCGCTATGCTACAGTGGTTCCAGCAGCAGTGTATGAACCATATTCCACTTTCTGGGCCTGTGGTCAGGACAAAAGCTGTGCTTTTTTGCAACTGATCTTGGAATTGAGAATTTCAAGGTATCTGAGGGTTGGCTGAGCAAGTGGAAGCTGCGGCACAAGATCAACTATGGGCAAATCAGCGGAGAAGCGCGCACGATGAACAAAAATATAAAGGATGAATGGCTAGAAAACGTGTGGCTCGGACTGAAGGCACGATATGCGTCAGACAACATTTTAAATGCTGATGAGACTGGATTGTTTTTTAAAAATGAGACCAACCAGAACTTTAAAATTTAAATCGGAAAAGTGCATTGGTGGAAAGCTCTCTAAGAAACGCATTACAGTTTTAGGTTCCGCTAACACGACAGGTTCGGTGAAGCGAAAATTTGTTAGTGATAGGGAAGATGAAAACCCACGTTGCTTTAAAAACATAAAAAATCCACAGGTGACCTATAAAGCAAACAAGAGTCGTGGATGACTTTGGCAATTTTTGAAGAAGCGATAAGAAAGTGGGATGTCGAGTTTAACGAGAAAAAAATTCTTTTGCTGGTAGACAATTGTCCTGCTCATCCTGTGCTGTGCGACCTTTAAAACATTGATCTTTGTTTTCTGCCAGCAAACACAACGAGTGTCCTTCAGCCGATGGATCAAAGTATCATCAAGAGTTTAAAAAGTCACTACAGGAGAAGACTTTTGATAGAATTGGTTGAGAACAAAGGCGATCTTAAACTAAACATTCTTGATGCAATCCTAATGATTAGTAAATCCTGGGAGGAGGTGACGAGCAGTACAATAAAACATTCCTTCAAACACGCAGGATGGCTGTAAGATCAAGGAATGGCCGATGATGAAAATGACCTGCCATTAGATGTTTGGGCCAGACAGTTTGAACTTATCACCTACAGATCGGAAGAGCTAACAGATTTTGAAGAAGTTGATGAAAATGTAGCTACATCTGGATTGTCTGACGAGAACATCCTACAAGCAGTTCGTGTAGAGGAAGACGAAAACAGTGACCCGGAAGTAGGAATTGGATACACTAAAAGTATTGCATCGATTCTTCATTCACTAGGAAGACGATATGAGTACTGTGGAGTATTATATGCCTCTTCAGGACAGGGTCAGGTCAGTTCTGTGGAAAGGGAAAAGGAAACAGACCAAGGTGACAGAGTTTTTTGGTAATGTAGGCTAAATATATTTTACAGTAGCATATTATTTTTTATTGTACAGTACACATGTATTAATTGTACAGTCATTTTTTTATACTGCATTGCTTATATTACTCTTTAATAAATCTGTGGTGTACAATACAGTGTTAATTCAACTATATTCGTTTTGACAAATTTTTAAATTAAAATATGTAGTTTATTTAGTAAAGTAATATTAATATTACAGTACCGAATTTTGTCTCTCTCTGTATAACGATCTCTCCTTATAACGATGAAAATTCCCGGTCCCCTGAATATCGTTATAGAGAGGGAGGACTGTATTTTCCTTATCTTGTTCATTGTCCTCACACAGCCGCTCGCACAATCTCCTATCAGTTAACATCTTTGTATCTCACTTTCGGCACCACCAGCCAATTATTGAGCTTCTGCATCACTCATTTGAGGATTATTGGGTCCTTTCAACCTATTAAAATCTGGCCTAAGGGAACATCATCTTCTGGTTTATCACTATCAGTGAAAAATTCAGGATGCAAATTCTTCCATAATTTGTTAATTAGAGATATCTTAACATCGGCCCAGCAATTACCAAGAAGAAAAACATTGTCCTTTAAATATATCGAGTTTAACGTGCCGATGAGGTTGTCAGAACATAATGCAATACAATTAACCAAAAGGATTGTGGTAATTTAACTTCACATTTTCATAACGTTCTGATCCATTGGTTGTATACAGGCCGTGGTATTAGCTGAAAGGAACATTGCAAAATTATTGCAGTCTTCAGAGATAACTTCATCTGCTGATGGATGTCCAGGACAATTATCTAACAATAAAAGTGCCCGAGAAGGCAAATTAAGAGACAAAAGATAACGACGGACCGCGGGAAAAAATTTTCGTTTTAAACGTCTCTAAAAACAAGTCTTTCGTAACCAAAGCATTTTTTTTTGTGCCCGATAACAAACAGGAAGACGTGTTGATTTAAATGCCCGTGGGTTTTTTGATTTTCCGACAACAAGCAATTGAAGTTTATGAATTCCAGCCGCATTTGCACAAGGCATGAATATCACTCTCATGTTCATCATTTTCCTTCCGGAAGCTGACTTCTCATTGGCAGAGGCTAAAGTATGATCGTACAATAATCGCCAGTACAAACCAGTTTCGTCAGCATTGTACACTTGTTCCGCTGTTATTTTTTTTCACTAATAACTTTCTGTAACTCTAGTTGGAATGGTCCGATAGCAGATTCATCATTGGATAGTTGTTCACCGGCCATTTTTAAACGTCTTATTCCGTGGCGTTTTTTAAATTTGTCTCCTCCGCTTGCATTAAACTCGATATTGGAATTTGTAATCTGGCGATGAAAAACACGAGCTTTTCTCACAAATCATATCACTACTTACAGGAACATGTAATTGTCTTTGTTGCAAAAACCACCGTAAACAAAACATCTTCTAAAACGGGATTTTCCGAATTCTTCAGTGTTTTTCGTACACCGTTAACTTGCCTCTACCAAACCTAGCAATGATGGAGTAGCTGTCACCTTTATCTAACACTTCTACTACACGTTCGTGAGAACGCTAAGTTGACGCTGTACCAAGACGAAAGGCGATAAACAAAAGACTGACGACAGATTGGGTCACCTCACGACAGCCCCCGCACTTACATTTGCGCGCGAATCCCATTGCCCGGTCGGATTACAGCGATCACCAAACCAGAAGGAGTCCGGATTATCGAGGCCCTACTGTAATTATTAAAATTTGATTTGCTGTACTTTCAAAAACGTCTAAGCCTCTGAAAATGCCAACTTTAATAGATTTATCATTTGTTTAAATTGATCTTTCCTGTTTTATTTGAGATCTAACATCTAAGTCAGGATCTAAGTTCAATAATAGACAGGAACCCAAACCCAGGTATTGTGAACAATTTCTTCGTATTACTCGTCTGTCTGGTTTTAGTGACCTTCTTTCCTGAATTACCTGGATGAGAATTTGTTGAGGAACTTTCTGAGGGGAGAAAACCTCTACGCACGGAGAACAGCTGGAAACTGTTGCTAATTCAGTTTCCAGTTGTTAAGGGTTTTTAAATAAATATACCCACTTACGAAGACTAACTTTTTTTTTTACTTTTTTTTTTATTTATTTCGTCAGTAAGACCTTTGGCTTTACCCTTGCGCCTGGAAGGTGGGTAATAATATTTCTCGAAAAGGAGTTCGAGAGTGTATACTACTCAATGGAATGTCAGTCCAAATTATTTCATTGTCTGTACCCAAAAAAGTTTCTCTCATCTAGTGGTTCATTTGCTAAAGGTACTTCTTCCATACCTTCGTCATTTTCATCACACTAGATATCCTCATAGTCATGATCCGATAAAATATTGTCGTCAATTTCACTTACACTGCCATCTATGAATGAATCGCTTTCTCCATCTTCTATTTTAGAAATTTCGTCCAAAATCTCCTTTTCAGATAAATATCTTCGATTAAATTCAATTTTCTAAAAAATGGAAACCACGCGGTAACGTCTTATCCGACATCAACGCGTAATAAAATCCGAATGAAAAACGTTTGACCCATCTTACTTCGTGGGTACCAAGAGAAGGACTACTTAGGAGGGTACTAGGTTCGTAGTTCTCTGGTACTAGCTGGTACTAGACGGCAGTAGACGCTAACCCAACCCCACTACCTTCTTCTTCTTCTTCTGGTAGCACTACAACCCGGGGTGGGTCTTGGCTGACTGCACAACCTGCTTCCATCTCGAACGGTCGTCCATGATGTTTAAGTCAGTGGGTAGCCCCATTGTTCTCAAATCTGACCATATATTATCTCTCCATCGCATTCGTGGACGTCCTAAGGGCCTTCTCCCTGTCGGGTCTTCTTCCTTCCCAGATTAACTTGGTAAGGCGGTTATTAGGGAGCCTATGAACATGGCCAGCCCATCTAAGTGTACACCCACATTGGAACCGTATTTCTCCCGATCCGATATCGGGCGACGTCGGCCGACGTCGGATTGAAAACAAACTCAAGGTATTAAATCATAGTGCCTATACTGCTTCCGAGACGAATGAGTTTTAATTGAACACGCGTATATGATTTGTGTAATATCAGTTTTAGTTCGTAGATATTGGCTTCTAACCTTGTTTTATAGCATAAATCCTATCATTGTTTGTTCCATTATTAGTTGTGCTAACCTTAGTCTCGAAACGTTGTATTTGTAAATGAGAAAGTCTGACGATACGATAGTTTCTACTCTACTTCAACACATACGGTATCTAAATCTTCTATGATCATATGGATGTCTTCTAGTTGGCCTGCCATTAAAACTATACTCCGTTGTAACTTAAATACGATTTAGGATTAACTACCCTTAATTTATCACTATTGTAACTATGATGTCCAGCTCTCGTACGATCGTTTTCGAAGATCTTCCAGGTCTTGATCTGTTGGATATATTGGGTTTTTCAGACCTAGCAATTTTGCAAGGGTCTCATAGTCCATTCTACTGATATGATCTCTTCATTCCCTGCCCTGTCTAGTCGATTATATTCGTTTAAAGTTCTAAATCTGATTTCTCAGACTCCTCATTCAGTGGTTGAAAAATTGCAGTGACAATTTCCAGAGGTTTGTCACTGTGCAGATATTAGCAGATTACCAAGATCCCTTACCTGACTGACTTCTTTTGACATATTTTATTACGTATCATTATTCCAATATAAATGAGTTACACTATATGTTGGATAACGTTAACATAATTTTTTGGTTATATTTTCATAATTGGGTCTGTAATCTCTACATTTTTTAGATAATTTTAATATGTATTAAAACAGTTTGATATGTAAATAATTAAAGTGACAATATAAGTAAAACTAAATTTAAAACTAAATACATGTCACTTCTTGCATTAACTACTCTAAAATCTTATCAGCACGTTTCAAATTTAATCTGTAATCAGATTTTTTAAACAAAATTGTACATTTCATAAAATATGTTAATGTATAGGGTTAAAATATAAAACAAAAAATAGAAAAGGCCAGTAAAAACACAAAGAAAGTGTCTAATTTACATTTATTACATGAAGAGTCTATATAAGAGTAATATTAAAGGCAAATCCGATGCTAGAGTCCGCCGCCCGCGTGCTTAGTCCTAATGTGCCGCCCCCCTTACAGCATGTTTCATATTAGAAATTTAAAACAACCGGATACAACGAACAAACAATTAATAAAATGTTAAATCAAAAACTACACAAGAAAGCCCTGAAATTAGTATTTCCACCACCAGAGAAAAAACCCAGTACCTTCTGCTCGATTATATATACAGGCAAAATAACAACAAAAATTGCCAAACATAAAAAAGAAAGGAATAACACCAGCTTTCCGAACAAATAACAACCTAGGCAAATATATTAAAAATAACAAGAGCCAAAATAAAAAACACTTAAATAGTGGTGTGTACAAACTTCAATGTGGCGACTACCCAAAAACTTACATCGGTCAAACTGGTAGAAACTTTGATAAACGAATAGCAGAACATAAAAGGGCTTTCAAGAATAGAAAAACAGATTCGACGTACGCACTTCATCTTCTAGATCATAATCATTCTTTTAATGACAAATTTAAAATTCTTCACATTCAAAATAAAGGCCTTAAGCTATATTTGCTAGAATCTATGGAAATCAACAAATTAAAAAACACAGATATAATTCTGAATGACCAACTTGAGACAAACAGTTCTCCCCTCCTCAACCTATTTCATTAGAGACTATAAATTTGTAAACCCAAGCCAAAAATAGATCACTTGAGAAAGGCAATCAGCCGAAACAGCTGTAGTGATAAGATTTAAAATAAATTTTGTGGAAGTTTAAAAACAATGTTTTCAGTATTTTATTGTTACATAAAACAACCGTATTTAGTCAGAAAATACAATCTAATAACAAAAAGTGCTTAACAACAATGTTTTCAGAGAATTCGCATTCGATAAAGATAATGACCAAACGATTTAACAGAGGTAGCTCAAATTTGGTATAGAACATCATACCGATGAAACTCGATGGATATATTCGTATTTCTATCAACCTGAAACGAAAAACCAATCAACGACATGAGTGATTCAAGACAAGCCAAAGCGAAATGGATTTTGTGCTTGTCACTATAAAAAGGTCAGTTTTATATATAATCCCTTTATTTGTTTCTTAAATTCAATAGTTTCAAAAAATAGTTTAACATCAAAACCGAGGTACTTCAAACCATTGGTACTTCTTCTCCTGAGTAGTATCAACTTTATATCTTGCACATACACCATACCTGAAATATATACAAATCAATTAAGAATTAAAAATTATGCATAACATAGGATATAAGTAAAAAATAATCTAGTAATCCAGTTTATGTGATAAGAAATGAACCGGGTATACATAAGCAAAACAAAAATCGACGGACGGAGATGCATATCCCTTGCATTGTTATGTATTCCTAAATGGTTTTCGTTGTCTTATTTTCTGTCTTCTAAGGCTAAGGTGTCGGAGGGAATAGGAGAATTACAATTACCTCGTGCGTGGCAAATTTCCCCATTTTAGCGCTTTATGTAGTTTTCAATATCTAATCCAAAACTTAACGTACTGTATATTAAGAATAAATGAACTAAAGATAAATAAGTGAAAAGAGAAATTCATTCGTGGTATTATCATATTAAGAATAACTGAAATAAAGATAAAGAAATAAAGAGAAATTTATATCTCAACTGATAGATTTAGGTGCCCTTCGTTGCAAGAGAAATTAGATAAAAACAAATACTTACCATGTGTATTGTACACAGATATGTGGATGGTCTTTTTTAAAACACTTGTTTCTCAAGCCACTAAAATATAGTTTTCCAACTTTTCTGGACGATCTCCTGTTTATTAATTTTAAACAGTTATAAAATGCCATATCACAGTCACAGTTTAACCTAAAAATAAACAATATTCAATTATTTGATGATCATTGTAGATAGTCTGAAAGAAAACAGCACTTTACAGAGCATATACCATAGCAGTTATATAGTAACAACATAATACCATGAGAACTATGTAAGTAATACATCAAAAATATGTCTCTCAAGAATATGATTCGACAGTTTTTCTACTTTTGTTTTATATCGATATTTATCGAGTCGTAAGGGCCCTGTCATACGAGCGCTAATATCGTCGCGTTGCATGAGCGTCGACGCTACATTAGCGTCAGCCCAACCAGACAATCGCTTTACCATAAAGTAAATTATACGAACAGCAATGTTGTTCGTATAATTTACCTCCATGGTAGTGACATAGGATACGTATGGTAGGGTGCCGGGTAGATACTTTTTTACGTTCCTAGTAGAAGATAGATCTACTTTAGGGATACGACCCTACCCACGTGAGCCATAATTATGTCCTACCTTCATAAGTTTCCCTTCATATGTCCTACTCCGATGTTGGGCAGCGGCATCACCAGTACCAAGATAGAACATAAGGGAAATAATACTGGATCGGTCTATTATTGGATACTACAAGTTTTAAATTAACCGAACGATTACCGGTTTAAGTAATCCCCACTTGGGAGATTACTTATACCGGTAGTAACTTTTAGTAACTGTTACGGTATACCGTAACATTGTACAACTGTTACGGGTGGAAGAACCGAAACGTGGTAGGGCACTTCATTGTCCTGGAGCTGAGAAATTAACTCCGAAGGCGGAAGGGAAGAGCTAAATTAGTCAACGGCATTGAGATGTGTCAATGGAAAGCCCTGGACCTGATGAAGTTTATCCTGAAATACTTAAATTGATCGAAAGTAATAACATTGATTTGTTAGTAATTTTGTTTAATACAATCTACGATACTGGGGAAATACCAGAGGAATGGTTAGAATCTATTTTTATTCCCATTCCAAAACAAGCTAACTCCAGGCGATGCGCAGATTTTAGATTAATAAGTCTTATGAGCCAAGTGCTTAAAATTCTATTAAAAATACTTCACACTAGGGTATACAAAAGGTGTGAAAAAGAAGTTGGATACGATCAATTTGGATTCAGAGCCGGAATGGGGACCAGAGAGGCCTTGTTTTCACTACAAGTACTGCTGCAGAAGTGTTACGACCAACAAAAGGATGTCTTTCTATGTTTTGTAGACTTTGAAAAGGCATTTGATCGCGTGAACCATAATAAAATGTTAAATTCCTTGCAGAGCATCAACTTGGATAGTAAAGATCTCCGATTAATTAAGAACTTATATTGGAGGCAGAGTGCCAAGATTAGGATCGACGATCATACATCTAGAAATATTAGTATAAATAAAGGAGTAAGGCAAGGATGCATACTATCCCCTATGCTGTTCAATCTTTACTCGGAACTACTATTCAAGCAAGCCTTGGAAAACCTTTCCACAGGAATAAAAATTAATGGGCAACCAATATCTAGCATAATGTATGCAGATGACACTGTCCTACTGGCTGATACAGACACAAACTTACAGGGGGTTATAGACCACCTTAGGATGCTTGTCGAGAGTTTGGAATGAAGATCAACGAAAAAAAAAACCAAAAGTAATGGTGATCCAAAGAAAACAGAATATCCCCTTACCTATAAAAATAAATGGGAATATTTTAGAACAGGTAAACCAATACAAATACCTTGGCTGTTGGATTAATTGCAAGCTGGACCCAGAACAAGAAATTAAAGCGAGAATTGCTCAAGCTAGGGATAGTTTCTTTAAGATGCGCGTTCTATTCTGCGATACACATATAAATATTAAATTGAGATTAAAACTTGTAAAATGTTTTATCTGGTCTGTTCTTCTCTACGGAGTCGAAACGTGGACTTTAAAAATAAAGAGCCTGAATAGAATCGAGGCATTTGAAATGTGGGTGTACCGTAGAATTTTAAAAATTCCTTGGACAGCACGAAAAACAAATGAAGAAGTACTAGCTAGACTCAATTTAGAAAAAGAACTATTGAGAACAGTCAAAAGAAGAAAAACCAGTTATTTAGGGCATTTGTTGCGCAACGAGAAATACTACATCCCTCAGTTGATAATAAAAGGCAAAATAGAAGGAAAGCGAGGAATTGGAAGAAAAAAATTGTCCTGGTTACGTAATATCAGAAACTGGACAGGACTTGGATTTGAGGAACTCTTAAGAGCAGCTGAAGATAGACAAACGTTTGCCACCATAACCGCTAACCTCCGCTTGATAGAGACGGCACTTGAAGAAGAAGATTGAGATGTGTAAAGCCACGGGATGACTACCACCTGAAAGATTCGCATGGATATCCTTAGTAAATATCATCATGGATCCACTAGTAGATAATGTACTCAATGACGATGGAGCTTGAAATCCAAGATCCGGCAGGGGAGGACAATTAGATTTAGATGACAAGGCCTCTCAGGTCGTCATCAAGGTAAATCCCTATAAAACAAATAAGAATAACTCTATAGCCTATAAGAAGTTTATACCAATCTGTCAAACTAGATAACACTGGGTAGAAAGGTGCAGAATGAAGATTAACATACTAGGGTTTAGCGCCGTAGCGCAACTAGAATTTTGCTCTGGGGGGGGGGGGGTTGTCAGGCACCGAAATTTTTTATGCTACCTCCACCATTTTAAGTCCTTAACATTTGTGAATAACAGTCTCGGAATAGGATCCTGGGGGGGGTTTAACCCCCAAAACCCAACCTGGGTGCGCCACTTGTTTAGTGACATACAACGGCCTGAATCAGGAAAATGTAACAATAAAAATGGAACTATGTATTATTCCGGTAAAAACAACTCCAATAACAGGTAGGGAGTTGGCATAAGAATTCTCAAAAAGCTGTTCATAATTTTGTTCCCTATACTGATCGAGTGTTGATGCTGTCTCTCAACTCTCGTTTAAAACGTAAAATAAATCGACTGGTCCAACGAAGACTGTAGTAACTCATTTTTTATGTAATTGAGATAATTATAAAAATGTATTCACACTGTTACCAAAATTCATTAATCTATTAAATGGATGTTTTTATAGCATTAAGTGATACTTTTAATAATGATCTTACAAGGGTAAAACAGATTTAAGACAGAAATGGTCATAAGTGACTTTTGAATATATTTGAGATATTTTTAAAGTAATAAATACCAGAATTATTTGTTTCTTAACTTTATTTATATAAAATGCTACATTTTGAAGAAGCTACTGATATAATTTGCGTTTTATATATTCAATTTTCCTCATCCGACTCTTCTTCGCTCTCAACTGAATCAACTTCGAGCTCGACTTTAGGAGGTACATAACTCTTTGAATTAAGATTTTTTATAAAATCCATGGTACATTGTGGGTATTTTGCCGGTATTACACAGCCACAGTAATCCTTTTAGCTTTTTTTCTTCAATTGGTAATGGTGCATCATACAGTTTCGGTGGAAATTTGATAGTAGTGGAAGGCCGTCCTCTGCATTTTCGATTTAATTTTATGTCACAACCTCTAAAACCATCATCGAATTCGTATTTAAACATTATAGAATTTTGGTGTTCATGCGAAAATTTTATTTCTCGTATTTTGCTAACTTTTATTGATTTCTTTTCGTTGTCAAGTTTCCAATTCTCGGTATCAGTCAGTTTTTTAAAATTAAAAAAATTATCTTGGGACATTTCCGTAACATCATAAACTCTTCCTGTAGTTTTAGCCATTCTAATTAATGTAACCCACTGTTCTGGCACATATACAACCGATTGCCTTTTCTTTGCATTTTCGATAACAGCATGCATACTGTCACCCTCGTTCTGAGTGTGGCCTTTTTCCAGAAATCTGTGAACAATATCAATATGAAAATGAGCCTTTTAGCCACCTGCTCGTGCCATACATAGCAGTAACCCTAATTATTTCCAACATCATAAACTGTAAAGTTATATGTAGAGTATTTGCTTTTGTAGTAACAATCACTTACGTTAAACAAAGGGGTAGTTAAAACCTTTTGAAGGTCAAAGCAAGCCACACACAAGCTCTTATCATCTAGTGCAAGCTGTTTGTCTATGTCTTTTAAGTTTCTGATAACTTCTTTGTTTTTCATATGGGACTCATATTGTTCGAGCAATTTTGCTTTTTCAGCATCACTAGCCATATTAAAAACAGAACAAACAGTACACTGGTCCTTTTGTGGTTTAAAGAATCCAATATTGAACTGTTCATTGAAAATATCTCTATACTGGCGTGACGTGGCAGCTGTAGTGATGTTATTTTTTTCACAATGCTCGTTGTACAATCGGTACATTTTCTGGATAGTTAGCCCTTCTTCAAGGTACATCTTCATCGTATTCTTACGGGTATAATGGGAAGGTACGATGGGACGTTGTCTATAAGTTCTGGTGATAGTTTATGTGGTCTGTTAGTGTGCTTTCCACGTTTATCTTCCTCTAATGATCCACCATCTTTCAGTTTCCTTAATGCTGTAGTGATCCAAGTTTCTGAAACGTTGAGTGTTTCCAAAAACATAGTTTTGCAAACACGTTGTTTTTCATTGCGAATGTAGAAGTAATATTCTCGAGAGCAATTTCTTCGAGACCGTTGTTCTGCAGTAATAGTTACTTGTTTTTTGGCAACCTGTCTCACATGACGAGCAATAAAATCCACTTTCTCGTATGATCTTTTAACTTCATAAATTCATTGAAAAAAAGGTCTCTATCTTCTTTAGCTATTTTGGTAGCACATTTTAGTCTACATGTGTTTGCGCATGGTGCACCCATCTGTCTTCCTTTAATTTGAATACCTTTTCGATTTTCATGTTCAAGTCCCAGGTTTAGACTTGTTTTAGATTTTTCATCCGCCCACTTACTAACGTCTCTAATTCTTTTCCTACTTACTCTCTCTATATTGCCTCTGCTTCTTCTCTTTCTATTTGTGGTTGCTTCAGTTATATTCTTATTAGGTTCAATTATTACTTCAGGGATGTTTTTGTCTTCTGTCGGAATGTAATCTGGGTCAGTATCAGAGTCTGCATGAAATGATTCCTCATCGCTTTCCTTCTCAATTATTTCATTTTCATTCCTATTGGCCTCATTCTCTTCTAAGTTTACTAAAATTAAACAAAAATGAGGTAAATGCCTATGTAATATTTTTTCATGCGGAATTTAAACCAACCTGTAGAACATTCAGGATTAATATTAGTCTCGTGGTCACCAGGATCCTCATTCGCCTTTTTGTATTTGCTTTCTTCTACAATACTTTCAGCAATATGTTTACCTTAAAAAATAAGTAGGTTTTTACTTTGCTGTTATTTTTAAATAAAGTTTATTATAAATTTACCTTCAAAAGAATGATAAGAAATATCCGTTTCAGTGTTTTTATACGCTTTCTCAGCTAATTCCAATATTAACTCACTTCTGGAACACATTATGGCAATTATAACAAAACTAAACTTTTGAACATAACCTTAAACTAACGCCGAATACCGTAGTAACACATATTACGATACCTATGCGATCGCATCGCCTCAGATAACACGAAGACTATTGTAACTCAAGATACGATGATTTTCTACGGTTGTTTTTCATAAATCGGAGATACTATAAAACTCTTACACGTAATATTGGTTGCATAACTACGTTTACTGAGATACGATTCTTTCCTGGGGAAGATATCATTATGTTTTATTGTTTTGCGCTCGTAACTCAAAAAGTGGAAAATTTGAGTTACTACAGTCTTCGTTGGACCAGTCGAAATATAGTCCAAGTATATGAATCCACTGCAGACAAGGATGAAGACATCATAGATAACTTCTATGAACGAATTGCCATTATCTTAAAGTTGACTAAAAGACATGATATAAATATTATATTGGGAGATTTAAACGCTAAAGTGGGCCAAAGAGAAATGGAAGTGTGGGCGATATGAACTCGGAGAGAGAAATAAACATAGAGATCGGCTGGTTGATTTCGGTATTAATGAGGAACTCACAATTGCAAATACCTTGTTAAACCTTCCTAAACGTAGATTATACACATAAAGATCACCAGCTGACAATAACAAAAAATAGTCAGTAATCAAATAGATTATATTATTGTCAACAGAAGATATAGAAATTCTATAATATCATCCAAAACTTATCCAGTAGCGGACATATTCTCCGATCACAATCCGGTTGTTTTGTCGATGAGAGTAAAACTAAAAAACGAAAAGCACCAAGCCTAGCTCCAAGAAAATCATGGATACAAGGCGGCTCAGAAGATACTACAGAAATTCTAATTATTGCCCAAAAATGGTGGAAAATTCAACAAATTCAAAATTCAAAATCCCTCAAACCACTTGAGAAAAAACCAAATCTTGGATGACAGTAGAAATTCTTGAACTTATGGAAGAACGAAGAAAACATAAAGCAAAAGACCTGAATAAATACAAAGAAATTCAGTAAAACATTAGAAAGAAAATTCGATAGGCAAAATAGTGGTGGAAATAGAAGATCTTGATAAAAGTATGATAGCTTTAATTTACACAAGAAAATCAAAGAAACGACAGGTTCTAAAAAGCACAAGAACGAATATTCTTAAAAATTATAAAGGAGGTATTATTACTGATATGAAGAAAATATTGTGTCACTGGACCAATTACATCCAAAAGCTATTTAATGATGAAAGAGAAGAGCTAGTAGAAGAAACCACATATGATACCGGACCACCAATATTACGGGAAGAAGTCATCTATGCCAACAAAAACAAAAAAGAGGACAAAGAGAGATGAAGATGTTATTCATGTAATGGTTGAACTCTTTAATCTAATATATCAGACTGCCACAATACCCAGACAATATCTGCAGTCGACAAGTGCAATATCCTGCTCAGATCACAGACCAATAGCTTTAATGAGTCACATACTTAAAACGTTTTTGAAACCAATACACAGCAGAATTGTTAAAACTCTTAAATATGAAATTAGTGATACATAATTTGGCTTTAGAAATGGTATGGGCACAATAGATGCTTTGTTCGGCTTGAATATGCTGGCCTAGAGATGCATGGAAATAAATCAGGATTTGTACTTATGTTTTGTAGATTTTGAAAATACATTTGATAAGGTCCAACAAAAAAGCTTGTCGAAATATTAAACAGCAAACATATTGACTATAAAAATACAGAGAGAAGTCCGCCAGTTGTACTCTTCAATGTCTACAGTGAAGCGGTATTTACAGTAGCGCTCTCAGATTCAATAGACTGGTTGCAATACTTACTGGTTGCAGATACAGACTGGTTCCAATAGGGGTGCAATACGTTGGTTTTGGGGCCGGGTACAAGCACGAAAATTACACAGGAACAATAGTCACTAGAGACCCGACTCAATCGCATCTAGCTCAAAAAACATACACACTCACTCTGGAGAGAACATCACAATCCAGACAAGCCTTTCAGCCCTGATTCGAATAGTGATTCCATCTCAGCAGCCTCCAAGATGCTCCATCAGAAGACAAATGCTAACACCCCAGTGGTTTCTAGGACTGTTTGCCTTTGTTTTGCTTTTCTCAATACATTCAAACCCAAGCCTGAAGAGGATCGATCGATTCTAAACGGGTACAAATATGTTCACTCCTCTCGAAATAAAGTATCCTTACCCTATCCCGCAAAATGAACATTGGATGATGATGATTTAATAGAAGGTATATCTGTCAATAGAGAAGTTTGAATAACTTACGTTTTGCAGACGATACTGTAATGATGATGGATAACAACAATGATTTACAGAACGTAATGCAACGACTTAATGAATGCTGTCATGAATACAGACTAAGAATGAATCTGAAATAAACTAAATGCATGATCGTCACTACATCAACAGATGCAAACATCCAATTGATTGTTGAGGATACTGTAATTGAAAGTGTATATACCTACAAATACTTAGAAACATGGATAACATCAAATGTAGACCAAACCAAAAATTAAGACACGTATTGAAATAGCTTGTGCATCATTCGTTAAAATGTTTTTATTGTCTTGACATAAGGTTAGAAATGTCTAAGAATGCTTCGGTGTTACGTATTCACTATTCTTCTTTATGGCTTGGAAGCATGAACATTAAAACAAATGCATCTAAATAAGTTGACCGCCTTTGAATTTTGGTGTTACAGAAGAACCCTACGAATATCATGGACTCAAAGAATGTCAAACGCAGAAGTTATTAGAAGAATATGAAATTAAGCTCAAAATAATATTGACTATCAAAAGAAGAAAACTTGAGTACTTAGGCCATGTTATGAGCGGGCAAAGGTACTCATTATTGCAGCTTGTTATGAAAGGCAAAATTCGAGGAAATCGAAATGTGGGAAGACCAAACATATCGTGGCATAAAAACTTGTGGGAATGATTTCAATGCAGCAATGCAGAAGATGGAACTTAAAGAAGAAGTGATATTGTCCGGTTGGGCTGACGCTAACGCAGCGCTGTTAACGTGACAATATTAGTGCTCTTATTACAGGGCCCTTCTCTTAGGTTATTACTTTTTCGTCATATCCAAAACCGTAACATTTGTCTGCAACACTATTGGTGTTTAGGTCCATTAAATAAAGATAAGAATTTCTGGTTTTTATTGACAGATAACAAAAAATGGTGTGAGAATAATAAGAAGTTTTGTTAAAGTTTAAATAAATATTTAATTAATTCTTAAACAGTTTGTTTTTATAATCATCAATATTGTTTATTCATCAGTGTATATTTCCTATCCTTAGTATTCAGATTATCACAAATTTACGTTTTAAAACTTAATTACAGTCCTCTCTCTCTATAACGATATGCAAGGGACCGGGAATTTTCATCGTTATAAGGAGAGATCGTTATACAGAGAGAGACAAAATTCGGTACTGTAATATTAATAATACTGTACTAAATAACCTATTTTAATTTAAAAAAATTATCAAAACGAATATAAATGACTTAACATTGTATTCCACATAGATTTATTAACGAATAATATAAGCAATACAGTATAAAAAATGACTGTGCAATTAAAACATGTGTACTGTACAATAAAAAAATAAAATGCTACTGTAAAATATATTTAGCCTACATTATCAAAAAAATCTGTCACCCTGCTCTGTCTTCTTTTCCCTTTCCACAGAACTGACCTGACCTTGTCCTGAAGACGCATCGAATCTTCTACAGCACTCATATCGTCTTCCTGGTGGATGAAAAATCGATGCAGTACTTTTTCCGCATCCAATGCCTGCTGAGGGGTCGGAGCTGGTTCTGACTCTACTTCCACTTCAGAGTCACTGTTTTCTTCTTCTTCTACACGAACTGCTTGCAGGATGTCCTCGTCAGAAAGTCCAGATGTTGTAGCTACATTTTTATCAACTTCTTTAAAATCTGTTAGCTCTTCCGGTCCGTAGGTGATAGTAAATTCAAACTGTCTGGCCCAAACATCTAATGGCAGGTCATCTTCATCATAAGCCAATCCTTGATCTTCCAGCCATCCTGCGTGTTTGAAGGAATGTTGTATTGTATTACTCGTCACCTCGTCCCAGGATTTACTAATCATTAGGATGGCGTCAAGAATGTTTAGTTTAAGATCGCCATTATTCTCAACCAATTCCATCAAAAGTCTTCTCCTGTAATGGTTTTTTAAACTCTTGATGACACTTTGGTCCATGGGCTGAAGGACACTCGTTGTGTTTGCTGGCAGAAAACAGAGTTCGATGTTTTGAAGGTCGTGCAATACAGGATGAGCAGGACAATTGTCTACAAGCAAAATAATTTTTTTCCCTTTAAGCTCGATATCCCACTTTCTTATCGCTTCTTCAAACATTTCCGAGGTCATCCACGCACTCTTGTTTGCTTTATATGTCACCGGTAGATTTTTTTATGTTTTTAAAGCAACGCGGGTTTTTCGACTTCCCTATCACTAACAATTTTCGCTTCACCGAACCTGTCATGTTAGCGGCTACTAAAACTGTAATGCGTTCCTTAGAGAGCTTTCCACCAACGCACTTTTCCAATTTAAATTTTAAAGTTCTGTTGGGTGTCATTTTAAAAAACAATCCAGTCTCATCCGCATTGAAAATGTGGTCTGACGCATATCGTGCCTTCAGTCCAGGCTACACGTTTTCTAGCCAATGATCCGTTACGTTTTTGTTAACATCGCGAGCCTCTCCGCTGATTTGGCCGTAGTTGATCTTGTGCCGCATCTTCCACTTGCTCAGCCAACCCTCAGATGCCTTAAAATTCTCAATTCCAAGTTCAGTTGCAAAAAATTCAGCTTTTGTCCTGACCACAGGCTCAGAAAGTGGAATATGGTTCATACGCTGCTGCTGGAACCACTGAAGCATAGCGCGATCTAAATCTTCGTGCTGAGGTTTCCGCAACTTCTTCCTGCTACCGCCCTCCATCTCCGCTTTAAGCCACTTTTTTCTGTCCTTCCATATCGTAGCCACAGTTGACTGAGACAGCCCCGTCCGGCGAACGACATCCGATTGCTTTTCACCTTTCTGTATTGCTCGAGTTATCGATAGTTTTTCCTCCACCAAGAGCACTTTACGCTTTTTTGAAAACATGTTGACTGTTGGCACACTAAGACGCAACTCAAACTGGAAATTAAAAGTCGTCAATAGATGACAACATCTGTGTGATAACAGTAAATTACGCCGCCCGAACAATGAACGTCACTTAACCCTCTGATAAGAAAGAGTGTATGCCGCATTCCTTAAACGCAAAAAAAAACAACCGCTGAACAATGACCTTTTCATTCGTGACTCAGGTAGTCTGAACTTTAAATACAATAACACATTTGTCATCAACTATTGAATGCTAAAAAAGTTATCGCTATAAAGAGAGAACGATATCGGTATAGAGAAAGAATTAATACATTGTTCTTATGACGAACCAACCAACGTTTACTATTTTCATCGTTATAGAGGAATTATCGTTATATAGGAATCGTTATAGAGAGAGACTACTGTATCAATTTTGCAGCCCAACAAAAACAACACGTGTCAACTATACAGTACACACGGTTCAAAGGATTGTCGAATACTCACAAATAACCCACACAAACAGATGAAAATGATGGATGATAACAACAAGAGATTAGTCAAAATCGAATATATGCAGTAGTGGAGTAGACAGGAGAGTGTTCAGGGGGTCCGGACACCCAGCGAAATATTATCAAATATTAATAATTTTACCTGTTATAAACTACCCAAGCGACGACTATACACTTGGAAAGCCCCATTTGATGATAACATAACCCTAAGTCCTCAAGAAATTAAAAATAGACTATTTACTTGTAAATGAGAGTTTCCGAGAAGCCGTCAAAAAAGTCACTACATTCTCTGGGGCAGATATTGGATCTTATCATCAACCACTTGTAGCAGATATTAAACTAAGGTTAAAACGGATTCAGCGACAAAAACCAAAAACCAATGTACTTAACTTTGATGATATAAACATAACATTACAAAAGAATTTAACAATAGAATAAAAAACATCGGAGAACAACTAGAAGAAAGAACAACAACCAGAAAAACTATGGAGTGATTTTAAAAACCAAGTTAACGAAATCTCCACAAATAATGATTATAGAAAAAACCTAATTAAGAAAAATAAATGAATGACAGACGACATCTTAAAAACACAATCCGAGAAAATGCTTAGAATATCGATTAATTAGCCTAATGGGCCAGACTCTTAAAATTTTCCTAAGAACACTTCACAACAGAAGACGAAAATGTGAAGAAGATCTCGAAGATACCCAATTTAGTTTTAGAAATGCTATGGGAACCAGGGAGGCACTTTTTGCGCTTAACATCCTATTACTAAAATGCCGTGAACAAAGAAAAGATGTATTTGCATGTTTCGTGAACTTCGAAAAGACATTCGATAAAGTACAGCATGTAAAATTAATGCAAATACTGAAAAATATCTGAATAGATGACAAGGATCTTCGTCATTAAAAATTTGTACTAGAATGAAACTGCTATCGTAAAAATGGAGATATCTACACCGATGAAATCTCCATACAACAAGAAATCAGACAAGGTTGCATTTTGTCGCCAACATTGTTCAATATTGACTCGGACCAGTTATTTAAAAAGACACTTGAGCGACAACCATATGAAATAAAAATCAACGGGAAACTACTTAATGTGATTAGATGTGCAGACGATATCTACAGTAATTCTGTCAGATAATATTGAAGGTCTCCAAATTCTGCTTGATCGTATTCACGATTTAGGAGAGGAAATGGGTATTAAAATAAACTCAAACAAAACCAAATTTTTAGTGTTTGATCGTGACCCACATCCCGATGCAAAGCTTCAATTAAACGGAATCCAAGTTGACATATTTGGGAAATTTGATAACGGACCAACTAAATCCAGACATAGAAATAAAATGTAGACTAGCAATGACTAAAACTACTTTTATCAAAAAGGAAGTATAATTTATTTGCAATAATCAACTCAGTTTAGAACTAAGACAAAGAATGGTTAAGTGCTATGGTTGGTCCGTACTTTTGTATAGTGTAGAAGTGTGGACGCTAAAAGTATCGATCATGAACAAAATTGAAGCATTGGAAATGTGGGCTCATAGACGAAAGCTGAAGATACCTTGAACAACAAGGAAAACTAATGAAGAAGTACTAAGGAGCGTCAACAAAGATAGAGAACTAGAGAACTGCTAAAGACTGTTAAACATCGAAAAATGTCTTATCTGGTAATATAGTAAGGGGAAGTCGATATCAAATATTACAACTGATCCGTAAAAGCAAAATAGAGGGGCGTAGAGGTGTAGGAAGGAAACAGGTTTCTTGGTTGAGGAATATTCGTGAATGGACACGAATATCAAATGCGGGATAATTATTCCATATGCAGAAGATCGAGAAGCCTTCGCAATGGTGATAGCCAACATCAGATAATTCTGATATAGTACATGAAGAAGATTGATAATTTTAAAATTTAATACTAAAAAAATATTAAATTGGACAATTTTATTTTAAATTTAACAAATATTTTAATTTTTTTTTAAACAAGTCACCTATCACAATAAGATCCTGGCTACGTCCTGGCCACATCCTGGCAAAGAGGAATGAATCATTAATGGAGTTAAGATAATTGAGAATTGGGAATCCTTAACTTGGATGGAAATAGTATTATTGACAAACATAATGAACTGTAATACTCCCCAATATGTGTGAAATTGATGCGGGACTGATTAAAGAAAGTCATCTGGTAAAGAAATCATATACCTACTTATGAAGATCCGTAAACGGATACAAAACTTATTTAAGTGAAAGAGATAATGATATAAAAATTATAGCTATAGATAATCAAAGAAAGAAAATATCTATGTGTAGGCTCTCAGAGCGAAAATTTGGAGTTGGACAACGGTCAAGAAATTCTGCAATGTCAAGAATATGAATATTTAGGTATCACATTCGACAATACCGGAACAGATGTGAAAGAGATAGAAAAACTATTAGTAACAGCTAAAAAGGTAATACGATGTCTGAATGGCATCTTGTGCAGTAAGGAGATAACAAAAAGGAGAAAATTTAATATATACGAGACAATGGTTAAGAGCAGCCTATTGTATGGAGCGGAAACATGGAGAATTCCAGACAGACAAAAAAAGAAGGTAGAGGCAGTCGAAATGGACGCTATAAGAAGATCTATGCGAGTCTCACGAAGAGAAAGAATGAGGAATGACCATATAAAACAACGAATGGGAATAGAAGGTACGTTAATTCAGGATATCGAAAAGAAACAACTTACCTGGTACGGACACGTAGAGCGAATGCAAAATACTAGATGGCCCAAAAAAATACTGAACTGGAACCCAATAGGGAATAGAAAGCGAGGAAGACCCAAACTAGAGTGGCAGCAAAACATAAAAAAGTCAATGAGCGAACGGAATCTATCAACGGAAGATTGCCACGATAGAAGAGGATGGAAGTTAGGTGTCGGACAACGGAGAAGGACGTTCCAAAACGGCATATATATATATATATATATATATATATATATATATATATATATATATATATATTTTTATAAAGAAAGAAAGAAAGCTTTAAATTACATACCACAACAAAGAAGAAGAAGAGGAAGGCCTTCAGTTGCCTGGGAAGATAATGTACGGCACATAATGAGAGATAGAGCCATCAGAGAAGACGAATGGATGGACAGAAAACGATGGCGGTCGAAATGCGAGAAACGGCAGAGGCTGTAGGAACCTCGCTTATATATATATATATATATATATATATAATATATATATATATATATATATAATATATATATAAGAATGTGATGTGGTCTAAGATGTGGATAGCGCCTAATATTAGATAGCCAAATATTTTAAAAACAAATGGAATAACAGATGCCATCTATCCACGGAAGGCTAGATTATGGTTCAAAACATAATTTAGAAGTCGTTGTAGAATTTAAGATCAACTATCTTAGCATACTTGCAAATTTATTGAAACGCACATCCCTAAATTTTTTGTGTTTGCCTATTTTTAGTGCTGAAAATATTTGAAACATGGTAATACCTTTAAATGTTTTTAATCGGTGGTGTAATGCATGTTAAAATTTGACATATTTATGTAGTTTTAGTAATGAAATCTTTGTCTGTTAATCTTGCAAAAATTCTAACCAGCAATTTAAAAATGTGCCTAATATTGCATGTAGAAGTATTCTCAATATTGATATCTAAGTAACGTGTTTATGTATCTATACTGAAGTAACTGTACTAGGTAACGCTGGGTAAAGTACTGGGTAACGCTAAATGGTCTATCAATTTTTGGACGCCAAACTAGACGCTGAGCTCTCCTGGCAACCAGTACGATAGAGAAAAATAAGAACAGGAATCTCCATATACTAAATATGGAAAACTAGAAAGGTGTTTATCAACACCATTTGACGAGACGTATCCGGCCTACCCTCCGTATATGTCAAATAAACATAGAAGGAATTAGTAGATCAAAATCCGAATTTCTTTCAAAACTACTAATCGAAAATAATGTTGACGTCATAACCATTCAAGAAACTCACGCACCATCGAAACCGAGTTTTTAAGAGGGCTAAAATTCCGGGATATAGCATGGAGCCACTTACAACAATGTTTATGGCATTGCAACTTACGTGCATAACAGTATACAAAATGCTAAGATGACGGACTGCAGCTGCAAAAATAATGTGTCCATAGTCTCTACAGAAGTGAATGGCGTAATCATAAAAAACATCTACAAACCACCATTAACTAAATGGCCAGGAGATTTTATAAAAGCTGTAGACAACCAACCTACAGTTTACATTGGGGACTTTAACAGTCACCACAACAAATGGGGATATGAAAACAATGATGAAAATGGGAAGAAACTACTGGAATTGGCCGAAGAAAATAATATTCACCTTATCCATAGTCTAAAAGATAAAACTACCTTCTTTTCTAGAAGATGGCGCAAAGGCTACAACCCTGATCTATTCTGGGTTTCCATTAACTCATAGATGCAACCACTCCCAAGCTCTCGAACTGTACTTCCCAGTTTCCCTCACAGCCAACATCGACCTATCATAATCGAACTAGGCATACAAATTCCTATCGTTGAATCCACGTCCGAGACCCCGTTGGAATTTTAACAAAGGAAATTGGCCCGAATTCACCAAAGAGCTGGTCACCTGCATTCGCTTGACGCAAAGGCCAAGAATTATCACCGTTTTTTAGGACTGGTTATCTCTATCGCCAAAAAACATATCCCCCGAGGTTTCCGAAAGCAGTACATCCCAAGCTGGACGAAAGAAAGCCAAAAACTATATGACGAATTTTTGAAATCAGAAGATCCGAAATTGGTGACAACTTACTGAAGTCACTGGACTCAACAAGACTTAATAAATGGAAGTCTACCGTAGAACATATTGATTTCTCACGTTCCAGTCGAAAGGCATGGGGACTGATCCGCAAACTGGTCGAAACAAGCAGAGCGCAACACTTAAACAAATCAACAATTGAGCCAAATAAAATAGTCAATAGAATAATTGAGAACTCCCGAGCTCCATATGAGAAAACTCATACATCTACCGTCTCACGGCTGCCTATGACACTGCGTGGAGAGAGAGCCTTATTTATAAGCTGATGAAGATCATACCTTGCCTCAAAACTTGTCAGCTGATAAACAATCTACTGACTAACAGACTGTTTCAGGTATATATGAATGATGCACAGAGTAACGTTAGAAAACTTAACAACGGCTTACCTCAAGGCTCAGTGCTAGCTCCTTTATTATTTAACCTTTATACAGCAGATATACCTGAAACAAAATCGAGAAAATTTGCTTATGCTGACGACCTGGCCATTGGCTTCCAAGATAATAGTAAAGAAGCAAGAGAACGAGCTCTAAACGAGGACTTAACTACACTAAGTAACTATTTTAAGAACTGGCGCTTACGTCCTAACACAAGCAAAACTGAAACCTGTCTCTTTCACCTGTCGAATCAACTTGCGGGCGATAATCTCAATGTAACTCTAAATGATACAGCTATCAAACATAACAACAACCCCAAATATCTAGGCGTCACACTTGATAGAACACTCACCTTCAAAAGTCACCAGAAAATTGTAGCCAACGTACAATTACCAATACATCAAGATATCCCAGACATCTCAAAAGAGCACCAGCGACTGAGATCTAGAAATCCTCCAATACGATCTGCCCGAAAAATTGGTAATTTCTATGATATACATAGGCAATGGACAACAAGATGGATGCCAACAGTAAAATCGGACTATATTAAGATATCCACCCCAACTCAGGGTTTCATCGGATCAAATCTGCCCCGGTCCACTTGGGCAAGGCTTAATCGTATACGTACCGGACATGGTAAATGTGCTGATTCGCTGTTCAGGTGGGGTCGTGCAGAAAGTCCACAGTGCGATTGCGGACAATCTAGACAAGCCATAAGCCATTGTGTTTCATACTGCTTGAATCGTGCCTACCCTGAAAACCTCCAGGACTTTGCGGAATGTTCCCCAGAAGCAATTGAATGGCTATGTAAATTGGACATTAATATTTAGTGTCATTTATTTTATCTTTAGTGTTTAAATAATATATTTAATATATATGTATATATTATTGTATTTGTATATTTATCGTACTGTGAAAGTCCATACGCTAAATAAATAAATAAAAATCTATATTGAAGAATGTTTTTGCTACAGAATTTCCTCTAAAAAAGAAACGGAATAACGGAACAACGGAATAAAGCAAACATGGGTTCTGCACTTTTGGCTATACTGAATAAAGTGATGGAATATTTAAAAGCAGCGAAAGCATACGATGTACCGAAGGTTACATAAGAATATTATTATAAGAAAGAAAATCCACCGAGAGGCCTCAAAAAATCAACTCTAGGTCGTAAGCCATTGCTTCACAAAGCATTAGAAAAAGAGTTTGTTGCATACTACTTCGAATTTGAAAGGAGGTTTTATGGTTTAACGTCTATAGATATTCGCCGTTTAGCCTTTCAGTTGGTTTTGGCCAACAATTTGCCACATCCATTTTCTAACTCTAAGGCTACTGCGGGGAAAAATGAGAAAATAAGACTATTTCTTTTCGAACGCCACAAGGTGTATCTGCTGTTAGAATCAAAGGATTTACTAAAGAAAATCTTAAGAAATTTTATGATATTCTGGAACCAGAACTAAAAAAGATAAAATTTAATCCACGCAGGATTTATAATGTTAACGAGTCCGGGATAACAGCTGTTCAACACAAGCATACTAAAGTTATAGGCTTAAAAGGGAAAAAACAACTCTGTTCACTTGTGACAGTTGTCATGTGTATGAATCCAAATGGGCATTACATTCCGTCAATGATGATCTTCCCGAGAAAAAATTTTAAAGCAGAATTGATGGATGGAGGCCCTTCTGGAGCAATTGGAAGATGCCATCCTTCTGGGTGGATTCAATCCTACTTATTCGCACACAAGAATCTTGGATGTTATTAATAAGGCTCGAGAAAATAATATCATTATAATGTACCTACCTCTACACTCAACTCATAAGATGCAACCTTTAGGTGTAGCCTTTATGGGACCTTTAAAGACATATTATTGTCAAGATATCGAAAACTATTTAAGAAATATTCCTGGAAGAACACTTTGTTCGCACCAGATTGAGGGTTTGTTTGGAAAAGCATATTCAAGGACAGCATCAATCATCGAGCAAAAAGACAAAAGAGGGAATCTAATCCTTATGAAAAGGAGACCAAAAAAGTGGCCTCTGATGGCGGACATATCCGGAAATGCAAATGCGCCAAATTTAAATTTTCAGACACTACTTATTAACAGTAGCTATATAATATTTTTCAGAATGTGTCTTAGACGAGAAAGTTTTAATTAATTATTAACTATAATAGTTTAAAATGCGACACAATTGTTAAAAAACTTCAATATAAATAAGATTTCATGTGACATTTGGGACAAACATTAACATAACCCAACTAAATTTGATGTCAAACAAGGAGAGAGACTCTCTTTCCTTGTTTAATGTGGCCTCTAAAGATCGCACTTCCTGTCTAACAATATTTTTGCCCCCACTACCTTTACATTCCCTCTTTTGTCTTTTTGCTCGATGGCATCAATGCATGGTTTTTGAAAATGTGGCAATATACCATTTGATGGAAATTTGTTTCTTGACCAAGATTTTGCAATTCATGACAAGTTAGAAGCTTCCCTTGTTGATGGCAATAGTAACAATGAAAATAAATCTCCAAATAGTATTGAGAAACCAAAGCAAATTGTCATTATTAAGACGTTTCTGTACAAACTGGTGGAATAAATACCACGAGTGGTAAATAAACAACTTTGTAAAACTAGCTGACCTAAAGCCATTGCCTGTTATGGCCCATCAGGAATTTAACGAAAGAACTCTGATGCAGCTGCTTTAATTACTGGATCGCCTTATAAAAAAGCTCTTGAAGAAGCACAATCGCCTAAAACTGCAAGTGGGATTAAGATAGTGACTCTAATGCTTGGAGAGAATTAAAGAAAACAAAGGAAAACATGAACGCTGGCATTAATTTACTCAAAGAACTCAAGCAAAAAAATAAATCCAAAAATAAAAGGAAAACAAAAGTCATTTATTCAGTTTCATCAGTCTGAGCAAGAAATACCATTTGTTGATTCTAAAAATGACGTAGATTAAGAAGAAGAGGATGAGGAATGTATTTACTACTTTGAATTTATTTCTTCCAATAAGCTGGTTAACAATGGATAGGTACGCTGCTGTAATATTAGGTGACTTTTCTATATATCAGTAAAATATCATGTGAACAAAGAATCGCAAGTGGATTAGCCCAGGGGTAATAGTCTACCTCAATAGTCAAGTTCTAGAAAAAAATACGAACCAAAAGTCCACATCTAAAAATTTCTATCTATCACAAAAATATGATAAGATCGTGTACCTTGCATGAAAGTCGGGATTGTTCAAGTTATATTTACTTTCCAATCCTTCTATAACATCGGGACAATGATCGTGTTCTCGACAGCATGCGTCTGTAGCATTTTCTGTACCAAAATCATTATCGTTGATAGCTATATTTCCAGGTCCACACCATTTAGTACCTAAAACAAATCCGTAATATTAAACTCTAACAACAATAATGCTTAGTAGAAACTTGTTACAAATTTAACTTTACCATGTCATATACAGATTGAACGAAATAAATTCGGAACATACGAAATATTATGTATATCGGCTCAATTCTGCTGTAGGTGGTTGACCAACAAAATATTGTCAAATAATTATATTATAAAAATCCAATACTTTAGCGGGCTGCTGGATTCTGAAATCATAAAAATTGAAAGCTACACATAAATCTATGATTTTATTATGCTGTCAAACCAATTATAGTCCAGAAAATGAAGCATTTCACCTCGCAATTTTTTCGTCCTACGTGGATTGACTTGAAATTTTAACAGAAGGTAGGTAATAGCCAAGGATAAAAATCTATATCGAACCAAAGTGCTCCAAAGCCTTGGGGGTGAAAATTTTTTTTTACGTTTTAACAACAGGTTTCGATTAAAAAAGTGATTCTAAACAAAAAATGTTCTATAAATTTTTTTAGTAAAACTGATATTTTTCAAGTTATTCGCGATTGAAAGTAACAACTTTTAGACGAAAATAATCGACGTTTTTAATCGATTTTTCGCGAATAACTCGAAAATGGTGCATTTTATCAAAAAAATTGTAGAAAAACAAATTTGCAGCTTTTAAAAAGACAAATACAATTCATTTTTTAAAATGTTTTTGCGATATAACAGGAACCGAAATACGGCCTATCAATGTTCAGCGGTTTTCTTCAAATGCCAAATTTGAAAGATTCAAAGTCAAATATCGGGAAAATGATGCATTTTTGAAAGAAAACTCACACAACCTGTTTTAAAGAGCATAAATAGATCTATCATAAAAAAAGACTCTAGCTCAAAAATTGAGTGAGTTATGATGAAAATAAGGTCAATACGTCATTTTTTTACGAAAAAATCGATGAAACAACCCCCTAACCAGCCTCATAATTAAAATCGATCTTCAACCTTCTGCAATTCACTTTGTACATGTATTGTTAATACGTCCAAGAAGTTTGACTCATTTAAAATGCTTAGTTTTAGAAAAAGTAAAGCATAAAGCGAGAAACGATTTACAATTTCATATTTTTTACCCTTCTTTTTTTAAATATCCCCGAAAATACTAAATATATGAAAAAAATAAAAATGTACTAAATTGTAGCTTTTTTAATGACTAAAATTTTCCTTTATTAAGATTTGTTGTACAATGAATATTTATCGAGATATAGCCGTTTAAAGCATCGATTTACGATCAAGCACCATCTTTTTCGAGTCCTTTAAACTCACCCGATTTAAAAACCAAATGTTCCAAAAAGATTTAATTCACAGATCCTTGTAGCTCTTAAAAACCTCTACAAAATCGTTTTTGAAGAAACACTCTATCGTTAAAAATGAAGGAAATACGTTAAAAAAACCAATTAATTTTTTTTCCGGAAAATTCCATTAGAATAGTACAATACATTTCGGAGCATAATAATCTACAAAACCAGTATATTAGGTAGTGGGGCGTTATACATTCGAAATTTTAAGCGTTCTTATTTTGAAATCCCATACAACAGAATAAAACATCTGCTCATATGTCTATGGCTTGGCAATGAAAATATCAGAGCAACAGATTGGGGATGGTATTCCAAAGATGGTTTGTTATTACCCGTACGCATGAACAAACAACCTGCACCCGATGAACTTTTGAAAATTATTTTTTGCCAATGCAAAAAAGGATGCGGCGTTTCATGTGGGTGCAGAAAAGTTGGTTTATACTGTAACTCTACTTGTTCTGGGTGCTCAGGTGAAGGGTGCAATAATAGTCCACCAATAATTGAAGAAGATGAGGATGACATAGATCACGATGAAGATGTAGTTGATGACGAATAAAATTAATATTATAATTGTTTTACCTAATTGTCAACCATTGTTGACATGTTCTAACATGTCAACAATGTCATTTTGATCAGTTGTTATCAACAGGTCCTCGAAGACACTTCGTCTCAGGACCTTTTTACCTATGTAGGGTCATACGTCGCCATGTTACCAATTCCAACGGTAACTCAAACATCATAATTTGTAACCACATATAATGTAAAACAACTGTAAATTTATATCATTTAAAGGATTTTGACCCATATATTTTGGTGGCTCATAGCATGTATACCTCGTTTACACCGATGATGGATTTAAGAATCCGAAAACGTTTTGTAATATATTTGTGATAGCCCGTTTGGGCATTTTATTATATACCTTTTATAAAGGATTTAAAATAAATTTTTTGTGATATATGGTATACAGCCAGCTACAGGAACTTAGTTTTCTAGTGGATTTTTAAGGAAAGAAGTTGTAGATTTAAGTTTCAAAGGGAGATGGTTTTATAATTTTTTGCCGAATATTTCTTCTCTTTGTATTTCTTTTCTAACTCAGTGGACGGGATCGATAAATACTCATCAAAGCTTGAATTTCTGGTGGGGTAGTCATGATTACATTCAACGCAAATTGAACAGGTGTATAGCTATAAATATCTGGGCCACGAGATTAAATTGCGGAGAGATAATCAAACAACGGAGCTAAACAGGAGAGTAGGACTGGCATGAGCGGCTTACGGAAAACTGAGAGAAGTCTTTAGATCAGATATTTCCATATGCTTGAAAATAAAGGTTTTTGATCAATGTGTACTTCCAGTTCTAACGTATGGAGCAGAAACATTGACCCTTACCAGAAAAGTAATCAATAATATACAAGTGGCACAGAGAGCGATGGAAAGGTCAATACTGAATATATCCCTCAGAGACAGAGTATCAAATACAATAGTAAGGAGAAAAACTGGTGTTACTGACGCAGTTCAAAGGATTACAACATTGAAATGGAACTGGGCGGGGCATGTTGCCAGATTAAAAGATGGAAGGTGGACGAAGAAAATTCTGGAATGGAGAAGTTGGGACGTTCCCCAACAAGGTCGTCAGATGACATCAAGCGCATTCAGCACAACTGGGTTCAGGGTGCTCAAGATAGAATCCATTGGAATTATTTACGGGAGGCCTATGTCCAGCAGTAGACTCAAAACGGCTGATGTCTTGCTGGAAAAACATGTAGGTGTTTACAAATTAAGTTAACAGTTTCTAAAATATATAAAGAGGGAAGAGTTTAAATCCTGTGATTTCTAAAGTAGCTTCTGTAATATGATATTCTACTGAGGCTAAAAAAAACCGTATTGCTCTTTTTTGTAATCTAAACATAACATCAGATTGGGCAGCTGTACTAGACCCCAAAAAGAAAGGCAATATCGAAGATGAGACTCGAACAAAGAAAAATAATGTTGTTTTGGAAGTTGCTAAATTGATTTCCTTCGAATCAGATCTTATTGCATAGCAAGCTGAGGTTAGTTTCTTACTTAAGAAATCGATATGAAGGACCATTTAAGGTTGCTGTCTATAAAAATACCAAGAACTTTTACAGAATTAACGATAATGATCTGGCTGTTATTAAGAAGCAAGGGTTGAAGAGTTCCTTTATAGGATATTGCTACTGTCTTATCTATGTTAAAAGAAAGTAAATTAGAGTCGGACCAGGTTTTTATATTAAGTAGATCAGAAGTTATAATTGCATGAAGAGTTGCAATATTATAGTTCCTCTAGGTAATACTGGAGGAACCAGTAATAAATGTTTTCCATCGATTTTTAAGTTAGTGATGTCATTTATGAAGATAAGGAAAAGTATAGGACCCAGTACCGAACCTTGTGGTACTCCACATACAATGCTTTTGTGACTAGAGTCAGCATCATTTGCTCTAACTAGTTTTTCCTATTCCTCAAGTAAAATTGGAACCATTTCAAAGAAATAATTTGAATTCCGTAGAAATTTAGTTTTTTTTATCAAAATATCGTGGGATCTTATAAATCTGTCAATAATTTTGACATTAGATTTTTTAGCACCTTTATGAAAAGAAATAATAAAGGCTGTCTTTAGGTACTCTGGAAATATACCTCTTTTAAAGAAATGGTTAATTAGTGAGACCTGGACTTCCAACATATTTTTTGGAAGATTTAAGCAATTTTTTATGGATAGTCCATCAGTACTACAAGAGGATTTGCATTAGGATTTTGTGGCAAAATAGTTTATGTTATATTTTTACTCACATTAACGAAGTATTCATTTAGGTTTTCAGGGTTTGCAAAAGAGAAAATGTTTGAGCTGTGTTAGTTTTATTTCGAAAATTGTTCATTGTGGACCAAGCTTCTGTTGCAACATTTTTAGAGCTTCCGAGATGATTCTGATAGTACATTTTTTGGCTGTTTTGATAAGTTTTAGATGGGTTCCTCTGTACGTGGAGATATATTCAGTGACAAAGACATTGGTAGTAAAATTCTTGATGTACAGTAGTGAACACATATTCTTGGCTGATATGCGAATACCTTTGGTATTTCAGGGTTTGTGATGTTTTGACTTAATTGTAATTAAAGAAAATGCTTTATTGGAAATACAGACAAGCCTGTATAAAAAATCACTGAAATTATAGTTCACGTCCTCAGAAGGAAAGTGCCAACTAGCAGTCAATCACAAATTTTTGGATTTCCTACCTAAATGTTTGGATTACGAGGATTGTTTGTTAAGAGTGTTAAACTTGGTATATATATACTGCTTTATAATCAGATAATTTGTTAGCTTGATGCATTAATTTGTAGAGCGTATATCAAGGAGTGAGAAACCTGAGATAATATAATCAATTATGGTAGATGTCACCAGAGTAACGACATATCCTGGTGCAGATATCGGTTCAGACCATAACCCTGTAATAACTGACATCAAAGTGAAGCTCAAAAAAGTCCAAGAAAGCCCCAAAACACCAAAATTAAATATCTCAATATCTAACAAAACGTTAGTAGAAAATGACTTAAACAATGAGCTAAAGAAACCAATAAATGAAAACAATACAGAAATATGGAACACATTAAAAGATCTTACCTTGAAAGTAATAGAAAAATATTCAACAACGTTACACAGGCACAAAAAACAACAATGGATGACTGATGAAATCCTGGAATTAATGGAGCAGAGAAGGAAACTGAAAGGTAACAAGACAGAATATAAGGAAAAACAGAAACCAATTAAATAAAAAATAAAGGTGGCTAAAGAAAAATGGATGGAGGATAAATGCAAGGAAATAGAAAAGTTGAATGAAAAACATGATGCGTTTAATATTTTTAAAAAAGTTAGAGAAGTAGCTGGTCTTTATCATAAGAAAACTCCACATACTAAAACCGATTCGTCGGGAAAAATGATAATAGACGAACATGAAATTCGAACAACCTGGTGTAATTATATAAGTGAACTATATAATGATGATAGGCCCGAAGAACTGGAGACTTTAGTTGAAGGTGAAGGACCAGAAATACTAAAATCAGAAATACTGCATGCTATAAAGTTAGCAAAGCACAAGAAAGCCGTTGGCCCTGATAACATACCGACAGAGATGTTAAAGCTTATAAATGAGGAGAACATTGGAATACTGGTCAAGCTTTTCAATGATGTTTATTCGACTGGTGATATTCCTGAAGATTGGTGAAAGTCCAAATTCATAACACTACCAAAAAAACAATGCACGAAAAACTGTAGCGATTATAGAATGATAAGCTTTATGAGCCACACTTTGAAAATATTTCTACGCATCATCCACAGTAGAATCATTAAATGTGAAGAAGACCAGGATGAAACACAATTTGGCTTCAGAAATGGACTGGAACTCGGGACGCCCTCTTTGCACTAAATGTATTACTACAGAAATGTCGAGATCAAAGAAAGACGTCTTTGCTGTATTTATTGACTATGAAAAGGCCTTTGATCGAGTCATCATCAACTAGCCTCTAACGTCCACTGCTGAACATAGGCCTCTCGCATGCTCTTCCACTTAGTCCGATTTTGCGCCATCTGAATCCAATTTGTAGTCACTCTTTTTATGTCATCTGTCCATCTCGTTGGGGGTCGACCTCTATTTCTGTATGCTTGTAATTCGGGGTCTCCATTCCAAAATTCTTTTTGTCCACCGGTCATTAACTGATCTTGCTACATGACCTGCCCAGTTCCACTTTAGTGTTGTTATCCTTTCAATAACGTCTGCTACTCCTGATATTTTGCGTATAGTAGCATTGGGTATTCTATCACGTAGAGAAATCCCTAACATAATTCTCTCCATTGCTCTTTCCGCAACTTGTAGTTTACTCACTGTTGTTCTTGTGAGCGTTAGGGTTTCTGCGCCGTAGGTCATCACTGGCAAAATACATTGATTAAATACTTTTCTTTTCAGACACATTGGAATCTTAGACCTAAAAATATCCTTCATCCTTCCAAATGCAGCCCAAGCGAGGTTTATTCTTCTTTTCAGCTCGATTGTTTGGTTGTCTCGACTTATTCTGATCTCATGGCCTAAGTATTTATAGGAGTCAACTGGCTCAATATCTTTGTCTTCTACTGAGATGTTTTTGTTGTGGACTAAATTTGTCATAAATTGTGTTTTTGAAAAATTTATTTTAAGACCAACTCTTTTTGTGGCAGTATGGAGTTCTTGGAGCATTATCTGTGCCTGATCAAAGCTGTCTGCAATAAGAACGATATCATCTGCAAATTTAAGGTTATTTAAAAATTTTCCATCTACATTGATGCCCTTTTCGTTCCAATCTATTGTTTTACAAGCGTATTCTAGCAAAGTTGTAAAGTTGCAAAGTTGATCGAGTACAGCATCACAAATTAATTACGAGATTAAAAGATTAAATTAGTTTATAGTGAAGACATACGATTCATAGATAAGTTATACTGGCGTCAAACAGCGATAGCTTGCATAAACGGAAAATCAACAGAAATATGTAAAATACAAAGAAGTGTCAAGACCGGGTTGTATACTATCCCCACTGTTATTTAATTTATATTCAGATAGAATATTTAAAGAAGCGCTGCATAATTTGGAATGGGGCGTGAAATTTAATGGAATTCTGATAAATACAATCAGATATGCAGACGATACAGTTATTTTAAGTGATGACATGAATGGACTACTTCATACAGTGGGAAGAGAGTTTGGCCTAAACATAAACTGTTCAAAAACAAAACACATGGTGTTTAGCCGTTTAGCACAACAAGATGCACGATTATATATTGATGGTCTTATAATTGAAAGAGTATCCAGTTTTAATTATCTTGGTTGCCATATTACTGAACTAGATCCAGATCAAGAGATAAAATGTAGAATCGAGATAGCCTGCACGACATTTTTAAAAATGAGGTCATTCTTCTGTAATGATAACTTGCAACTTCAACTTCGAAAGCGCATGGTTAAATGCTACATTTGGTCAGTCCTCTTATACGGTGTCGAAGCATGGACATTAAAAATATCCACCATTAATCGTCTGGAGGCCTTTGAAATGTGGCTGCACAGACGTATACTAAAAATTCCATGGACGGCTATGCTGACAAATGTGGCAGTCCTTGAGAGATCAAATGCTGCTCGCGAGCTGCTTGATAACATCAAATGTAGAAAGATGGCCTATTTTGGACACGTAGTAAGGGGAGACCGATATAATATTCTTCAACTTATTATGATGGGTAAAATCGAAGGACGCAGAGGAATTGGTAGAAAGCAGGCCTCTTGGTTGAAGAATATCAGGGAATGGACAGGAATAAGGAAAGCTGAGCTACTCTTTAGAATAGCTCGAGACAGAGACAGTTTCGCCATGTTAATCGCCAACGTCAAGGGGACTTGATAGGGCACGTTAAGAAGAAGAAGAAAGTAGATGTTGTGTTAGTAATTCTTGTAGAAGAATTAACTTGCATTGTGAAACCATACGATTTGAATATATTGACCAAGGATAATTGGGTAGCCAAGCAACAGCGTAATTAATATTCAAGTCACCGCATAGAATCTTTCTGCTTTTATTGGGCAGGTAGTCTAACAAATTTAACAGATTTTGAAAAAATAGTTCCGTAAGTAATCAAGTGATCTACAAATGCAAAAAAAGTATAGATTAAGACTCTTGTTATAAACCAATGAAAACTCAAAAAAGGATTCATTTAACAGAAGTCATATTTTGTTATCGGAGAGAAATCATTATTTATAGAAAGAATTAGGGTGCCACAATGAGCTGAAATTAGACGATCATACCTAGCAATTATGGTATATTTTTCTACAAAAAAAACTCGTTGACTACAAGCCAGTGCTCAGTAGCCGCAACTATCGAGGAAAATCCTAAATTAAACAAAGGTGATAAATAAGAGATGCATATTTAAGTGTAACATATGCTGCTGAAATCCTACGTATTATAAAGATACAATACCTATTCAGAAAATAGAAAACAAGGACTAAAATCTGAATTTTTAATATACGAAAACAAAGAATTCAATATTTAGCATCCAGGTTTATTAATAGATACTATAAGTAAAGTAAAAGGAATGGTTCAACAAGGCAACCAACCTTGTGGAAGAAACAAGTTCAAAGTCAGGATCAAGGTCGCGATGAATCTGATGCAGATGGTGTGGATGACAATGATCAATATGATAATTTATAAAGCAAGATAAGTGTTACAAACTCACCAGGAAAAATTAGTAAACTAGGAAAAATCTTGTCCACGTCACCTATAAGTCTATTAATATTTATTCCAAAAAATCCATAGGATCTATCAAGGAAAGCAGCTAGAACGATAAATTTACATACAGCAAACTTCATTTTTTTAAGGTTCGAGTTATGTTTCAACGAAATAACATTGAACACTGTATATATAAATACGTTTTTTGTAGTTTACATGTTAATTAGATTTATCTCTGTTTTGCTCCAGTAAATATTCGAGGGACAACTTATGTTAAGTGGGAATCTTCTATATAATTTACAAACGTCAGCTAGTGTGATATACATAAAAATTGACTGTTATAAACGTGGGAATTTAGATAGTGGTATCTTTTGTAACTGAACATAATATCGAATTGTCCAAGGTTCCCAGGAAATCCATCAAGTTTTTCTAAAAATTGTGCTTTTGTCCGTCCGTGCCAAAACTCTTGAAGTAAAAGCCTATCGTTGAATGAATTGCGTTTAATATCAAGTTTTATTATGAACCAGTTGTTTTTTTTTGTTATTACTTATTCTACACTATAATGTTGTGGATCCTCAATAAGTTGGTTAAACTTATACGAGTGACTCTGGAGGGTTCCAAAGCTATGGTGAGAATAGATGGAGATATGACGCAGGCCTTTGATATTGAAAATGGAGTTAGACAAGGTGATCTAATCTTATCAGCAAAACTTTTTAATCTAACTTTAGAAGCTGTTATTAGAAAACTGGGTATAAACGGCTGTAATAATACAAGAGCAATGCAAATATGCGCATATACGGATGATATTGCTATAATAATCCGCAACAAAAGGGTACCTATTAAGCGAAAAAGTGATAGAACTGAAACGAGAAGCTGCTATGTTTGGTCTATATATAAATGAAAGCAAAACAAAATATATGGAGTGCACAAAATCGAATCAACATGAGAATCTGAAGATAGACAACCATAACTACAAATATGCCTCCACTTTTCCCTACCTAGGCTCAATAATAAATAACAAACATCAGTCAAGAAATACAAGCACGGATTCTTAGCGGTAATAAGTGCTTTCATGCATCATCATCATCATTATTTAACCCGGATTTATCCACTGCTGGATATAGGTCTCCCTCAGTCTTTTCCATGTATTTCTGTTCTGTGCTGTTTGCATAAAATTTTTGTCGATCCGTTTTATGTCATCAGACCATCTTGTTGGTGGACGACCTCTACTTCGATGTGCTTCTTGTCTCGGTCTCCACTGTATTATTCGCTGTGTCCATCTGTTATCCGACATTCTAGCTATGTGCCCCGTCCAGTTCCACTTAAGGGTCATAATTCTTTCTATGGCATCTGTCACTCCTGTTATCTGTCTTATTTCCTTGTTCGTGATCCGATCCCTACGAGAAATGCCTAACATCGATCGTTCCATGGCTCTTTGGGTAACATAAATTTTATTTCTTACTTTCTTGGTTAGTGTTAATGTCTCTGCACCATATGTAAGTACTGGCAACACGCACTGATTAAAGAGTTTTCTTTTAAGACACATAGGCAGTTTTGATTTAAGAACATAGCTCAGCTTGCCGAATGCCACCCAAGTGAGTCCTATGCGGCGGCTTAGTTCGCACGTTTGATTATCTCTTCCTATGCGTATCTCATGTCCTAAGTACTTATAAGAGGTGGTTTCTTCAATATGCATGCCATTTACTGAAATCTTTTCGCTTAACACAAGATTTGTCATGATTTGTGTTTTTGTGTGGTTGATTTTTAATCCAACTTGTAGGGAGGCTAGGTATAGTTTCTCCAGTTGCGATACTGCATCATCGATTCTGTCAGCAAAAAGGACAATATCGTCAGCAAACCTCAAATGACTAAGCATTTCTCCATTGACATTAATTCCTTTTTCACTCAGATTTGCTTTCTTAAACATATGCTCTAATAATGTTGTAAACAATTTCGGCGAAATTGTGTCTCCCTGTCGCAGTCTCCGTTTTGTTTTAAATACGTTGGTCTTTTTATCTGCCAGTTTCACGCTTGCTGTCCCATTTTGATAGATGTATTTTATCATGTTTATATAGCGATGATCTATATAGCACTCTGTTAAGGCTTTTAACATATTTTGATGACTTATTGTGTCGAAAGCTTTTTCGTAGTCAACAAATATTATGACTAATGGCTTTTTATATTCAACACTCTTTTCTATTAAGTTCTTAACAACTTGTAAACGATCATTCGTGCCATATCCTGCTCTAAAACCTGCTTGCTCTCTTGGCTGATAAAAATCCAACTTATTTCCTAGCCTGTTGATAATAACTCTTGTAAATATCTTATATACTTGTGACAACAAGCTAATGGGGCGGTAGTTTCTAAGGTCGCTGATATCTCCCTTCTTATGAAGTAAGATGATTTCCACGTTGTTCCACTGCGTCGGTGTTATTGCTTCGCACAGACATTTATTGAACAGTTTAGCAAGTGTCAGTAAGAGCTTATTTCCTCCTAGTTTTAGGCTTTCGGTCATTACCCTGTCTTCACCTGGGGATTTATTATTCTTCATCACCCGAAGTGCATTTTTAATTTCGTCAACAGTTATATTCGGCATTAATTCTGAGCCTTGATTCTCTATCTTTGGTAAGGGGCGTCTTTCATCGGATTCACTTGGTTCATATAGTTGTCTGTAGAAGTCTTCCACTGTTTTCACTATTTCTTCCTTATCAGTCACAATGTCGTCTTGTTTATTTCTTAACTTATGTATGTTCTTTTTTCCTGTGGACATGTTGTGTCTTAGAATTTTCAGACTTCTATTTTTCTCTATCACCCTTGTCACCTCTCTCATATTATGTTGCCGTATGTCTTTTCGGATTTCTTTGTTTATTGTTTTACTGAGTTGACTAAATTCTGCGTAGTTTGTGTTATACCTGTCCTTTAGCCTCCTTCTTTCTTCGATCAGATTTTTAGTGTTGAGCCTTATTTTCTCATGTTTTTTCTTCATTTTAGGACAGCACAACTTCTCCGCTTCTTTAAGGGCTTTTACGATACTTTCGTTTAAAACTTCCACCTGTGTTTCGTCGTTGATTTGTTAAAGGTTATGGTCAATGATTTACGGGTCCATTTACGATTGTCTGATTTTATCATTTTTGTTCGTTCATTCTTTAAATTGAACAGAATTTTTGCTCGAATCAATATGTGATCGCTTCCAATTGTAAATATGTTTAGAACAGATACATATTGTATAATTTCTTTTTTATTAGCAATGATAAAATCTATTTCGTTCTTTGTGAAACCGTCTGGACTTTTCCACGTCCACTTTCGTTGGGGCTTTTTTTGAAAGAATGAGTTCATAGAAAAAAGATTTTCTTGGTGTAAAAAGTCTACAAGCATGGTCTGTCTTTCATTTCTTTCTCCATAGCCGTAGTTTCCTAGTTCGGTTTAACTTTGGTCTTCTTTCATGCATACAAAACAGTAATTAGACCAGTGACCACATATGGATGTGAAACGTGGACCCTCTCAACCACTAATGAAAATCAACTTAGAATATTTGAGCGCAAAATACTAAGGAAGATATTTGGACCAATCCAATGCAACGATAGTTCGTGGAGAATTAAAATGAACCACGAGCTGGATGAACTAGTGCAGAGCGCAGTTATTGTTAGATTTGTAAAGTAACAAAGACTAAACTGGCTTGGTTACCTAGAAAGAATGCCAAATAAACACACTGTAAAAGTAGTCCAGAGATGGAAGCCTCTAGGAAACAGAACAAGAGGAAGGCCACGTAAAAGATGGATAGACGACGTAAAGAGGGATCATAAAACCATAAACATCAGGCAGTGGTGAAGGAAAGTGTTCGACATGGCGGAATGGAAGAACATTGTTAAACAGGCCAATGCTCACAAAGGGTTGTAGCGCCATTAGAAAAAGAAGACTTATTCCACACTGTATTTCAAATGAAATTAAGGCTAAATTAAATATTTTTATTTAATAATTTTATACAAAAAATTCTAATGAATTAAAAATTGGGAATATCAAACCATTGGTATTCTTTTTCTTTTGTCTCATCTACTTGGTAACTAACACATTTCATTGTACTGAAACAAAAGTAAATTAATGATTCAAAAATTTTAAAAAACGATGTTGTAAAAATGAGTGATAGGATAATGTCTTTGAAATTTGTATGTACTTGACAGCGAGTATTGAATGCAGAGTGTATGTGTGTGTGCGTGTATGTGCGTGCCTAACCTTAATTGTATGTACGGTATGGTACGGTAGGTACGGTTTCGTTCGTGCGGCTCGAGCGGCTGCGGCTTACGACTGCGATTGACTGCAGTCGCAGCCGCAATATAGAGTGTTTTATTTTGTGCGTTTCTAATTTTATGCGATTGTGATTTGGATTAGATTAAAAGATCTTGTATGATAAAGATATCAAAAAGGTGCATGGTTTAAGTCGTGTAGCTGACTGATGCCGACAAAATGAATAAAATTGAGCTTTTAAGTATAATTCTCTTAGAAGAAGAGGAGGAAGAAAAATGGCTACAACGGGAATTATTACAGAAAGTACCATGTGAGAAACACGATATATTTATTTTCCAACTGAACATGCTACCTTTTTCCACGCATGCTCTTTGATTATAATATTTTTATAGTTTTCATATTCGTAATCAAAAATCGAGGGATATGTCTGAACTTCTTCCACCAATATCTCATCCTCATTTGCATGAAATTTCGCCATTTTTACTGAACGACTGCGATTTGACTAGTTCTTCTTCTTTAAGTTCCATCTTCTATCGAAGGTTGGAAATCATCATGGCTATGCGGACTCTATTGACTGCCGCTCTAAAAAGTTCTGCACTACTGCATTCAAACCATTTCCTTAAGTTCTTAAGCCAGGATATTCTTCGTCTTCCCACATTTCGCTTTCCTCGGATTTTGCCCTGCATAATAAGTTGTAATAATGCGTATTTTTGCCCTCTCATCACATGTCCCAAGTACTCAAGTTTTCGTCTTTTAATAGTTAATATTATTTCCGCCTCATTTCCTATCCTTCTAGTTACTTCCATGTTTGACATTCTTTGAATCCATGATATTCGTAGGATTCTTCTGTAACACCAAAATTCAAAGGCGGCCAACTTATTCAGATGAACTTGTTTTAGTGTCCAAGCTTCCAGACCATAAAGAAGAGTAGAGAACACGTAACATCGAAGCATTCTCAGGCGTAGTTCTAACCTTATATCCCGACAACAAAGAAACTTTTTAAGTTTAATAAATGATGTACGTGCTATTTCAATACGTGTCTTAATTTCTTTGGTTTGGTCTACATCTGATGTTATCATGTTCCTAAGTATTTATAGTTATTAACATTCTCAATTGCAGTATCTTCAATAGTCAATTGGATATTTGCATGTGCAGATTTAGTCATGATCATGCATTTAGTTTTCTTTAAATTTATCTTCAGTCCGTACTCATGACAGCGTTCATTAAGGCGTTGCATTAGGTGTAAATCAGGTTCTGCTTGACTAGTTCAAGCAGGTACATTTTTACTAAGGCGTCTATTGCGGTCATCGTAGATCGTTCATCCCTGAGCAATGATCGCTAAGCGAAGTGTTTTTACTGAAGCGATGATTTGATTATGGAGTCGTCCGTTGTCTAGCGAACAAATGATTTTGTTGCAGCAATGAGCGTATGCAAAAGGAAACAATTATTGTTAAAATACCTGCTATCCGAAGAATTATAGGACAAAGAAATGTTAAGTGTTCCAAGAAAAACATGCAATTTTAAAAAGAAGACAAGAAGAAGGATACTTCAAAATAATTTTGTGTTAAGTTTAGTAAAAAAGGATATGAATATGATTTAATAACCAGAGAGAATAATAACCAGAATAACCAGAAAACTACGAAGTTCTCTGCCATAACCACACAAGCAGTACACCGCGAACATCGCTTAGCGACGATCGCTCAGCGAAGATCACAACAGACGCTCCAGTGAAAACGTACTTTCACCTAGCAGTCGAGTAGCAAAAGCTGCTGCTCGATCGTACCGGTCTGCACAAATGAAACCGTACCTTTATTCAGTCTATAAAAGTCACAAAGAAAGATATTAATATATTTTATACTTACGGGAAGAATGTATATTTTAAACAACCAGATATGGGATATTGGTAGCTAAAACATTTAGTTCCTAAGGCAGTAAAATATATATGTCCTAGTTGATCTGAAACCATATTATTGTTGGACTTTAAGCAGTCGTAGAATTGGTTATCACAATCACAGTTAAGCCTAAAAATAATTTCATTCTATTATCTTATCAACTCTCTTAAATTTCTACACCCATCATCTCCCCTTCTAGCTTTCCCATTTTATCTTTCCTTTCATAACAAATTTTAACTTTGCATATCTAGTTCCTCTCGTTTCGTAACCCAAAGTTTTATCTTTTTCCCTATTTGTATTTCTTTTTACTTTTTATTTATTCTGTACAATACTGCTGTAGCTGAGATAATTTTAAACAATATTGTTTATAAACATTTTTGTGTAGAATAAATCGTTCTCTTAGAAACAACGCTTGAGGCGACCGTCGATATTGCATGTCAGTTACGCGCGCGAATCAATGTTCAATAAAATTTGTACCAGCTCGACGGTAAAAATTTGATATCTTTTGATCTAAATGTCCTATCGACAAAAATCAAGATGCGTTTTAAAGGCAAAGAGTGCAGCTTTCGTATGCAGTTTTTGTATTTGATCGAGAATAAAGTTTTTATAAAAGTGTTAAATAAATTATCGTGGCGCGATTTTTGCCATTTTTTATGATTCTCGTGAGATCAATAAAATTGATCACTTTCGTTGAATTTCCATTATTAAAAATCAATCTTTAAAACTTGTGATATGAAATTTCAATTTTAAGTTGTGGTAACAAATATGAGGCATTTAAAATATGAATAAAAATGCAGAATTTATTGTTTGTATTACATTATAAACGATCACATGTCAGGGAAAATACATTTAAGAAGACGATTTTGGGTGTAGTTTATTGCTGTTACGTTCCAAATTTAAAGTAAAAAGTCCCACCTCTATTTTCAAAAGTTTAAACAATTCTAGACGTGTAATATTGGTTGCCTTTAATATATTATAAGCAAGGTGGCGAAAATAAAATTAGTAGTTTTTAAATAGGAGTATTGTCTGGCAAATTGTGATGAACTTAAGGGAAAATGTCCTCTTTTTGTGAAGAAACTAATTTAGATCGTTTTTTCTAGAGCACACTTGGAAGAATTGGAATCACAAAATTTAAATATTTGAATCTTGGTACTATTCGGTGACCTCCGTGTGTCAAGTTGTCAAGTGTTCGGGAAGACGACGGAAAGGAAGTGATTGTAGGTTTGATCGCGGTACTGAAAAGTTCGGGCTAGTTTAAAAACGGCATTTTGTTTTTTTGCTACTGTTCCATGTGGGATCTGGACTAGTACGAACCGTGTGAATATTCAAGGGTATTTGCTGCCTTCGTGAAAGAATTTTTTGGGAATATCCACAATTTCGCTAAAAAAAACGGATCTACAGTACACGTGTCTACCGGAGTCGCATTTAGAAAAGAAATTAGCCTTAATCACGAGTCCAAATAGCCTCTCCCTTCTTAGCCAGATTAGGGGTTTGAAATATCCCAAATTGGACCGAAACGTAGTCGGCTATTTGGACTCGTGATTAAGGCTAATTTCTTTATCTAAATGCGACTCCGGTAGACACGTGTACTGTAGATCCGTTTTTTTTTTTTAGCGAAATTGTGGATATTCCCAAAAAATTCTTCCACGAAGGCAGCAAATGCCCTTGAATATTCACACGGTTCGTACTAGTCCAGATCCCTCATGAAACAGCATCAAAAAAAACAAAATGCGGCTTTTAAACTAGCCCCAACTTTTCAGTACCACCAGTACCACGGTCAAACCTAGAATCACTTCCTTTTCGTCGTCTTCCCGAACACTTGACAACTTGACACACGGAGGTCACCGAATAGTACCAAGATTCAAATATTTAAATTTTGTGATTCCAATTCTTCCAAGAGTGCTCTAGAAAGAACGATCCAAATTAGTTTCTTCACAAAAAGACGACATTTTCCCTTAAGTTCAGCACAATTTGCCAGACGATACTCCTATTTGAAAACTATTAATTTTATTTTCGCCACCCTGCTTATAATATGTTATAGGCAACCGATCTTACACGTCTAGAATTGTTTAAACTTTTGAAAATAGAGGTGGGACTTTCTACTTTAAATTTGGAACGTAACAGCAATACACTACACCCAAAATCGTCTTCTTAAATGCATTTTCCCTGACATGTGATCGTTTATAATGTAAAACAAACATTAAATTCTGCATTTTTTATTCATATTTCAAATGCCTCATATTTGTTACCACAACTTAAAATTGAAATTTCATATCACAAGTATTAAAGATTGATTTCTAATAATGGCAATTCAACGAAAGTGATCAATTTTATTGATCTCACGAGAATCATAAAAAATGGCAAAAATCGCGCCACGTTAATTTATTTAACACTTTTATAAAAACTTTATTCTCGATCAAATACAAAAACTGCATACGAAAGCTGCACTCTTTGCCTTTAAAACGCATCTTTATTTTTGTCGATAGAACATTTATATCAAAAGATATCGAATTTTTACCGTCGAGCTGGTACAAATTTTATTGAACATTGATTTCACGTGCGTAACTGACATGCAACATCGACGGACGCTGTAAGTGTTGTTTCTTAGAGAACGATTCATTCTACACAAAAAAACGCTTATAAACAACTAAAGCTACATTTTTTATTTGAAACATTTTTTTCTTCGATGTACACATTCTTGATAAATCGATTTTTTACGTTTTTAACCCCTGTTAAGCGGATTTTAGGGGGAAGCCCAGGGGTAAAAATAGTAATTTTTTTGCATCTTTTTTGGGGTCCCAAAATTAATATTCTCTGCCAAATTCAGCTTTTTTGTATGATTTTTAGGGGTCAACTCTCTGACAACTAGACTATATATATTAAAAATATTGTTTACCTTGTATAAAAGTTGGGATTTGTTAAACCGTATTTGGTTTGGAACCCTCCGATAGTATCCGAACAGTGATCGTGAGCAAAGCAGCACTTGTCTGTTTCTATTTCAGTACCAAAGTCATTGTCGTTTTCTGCTATATTTCCCGCTCCACACCACTTGGTACCTGACAAAAAATAAGAGCTACTATAATAAATCATAGTGTTTTTTTTTGTAGAAAAACATGTAACTTTAAAATTATTAAGAGACAACTTGATTAAAACTTGATTAAGCAGACGTTCAATGGTTCCATTGCATCACTATGGAGGTTATTAAACGAATTGAGTTTCAGATGAAAAAAAGATTCTCCAAGGCGTAGGAAGACAAAAGAAGTGTCAGAACCACAAACACGGTTATTAAAAAGTTAGTCACATTAGTCAATTCGTTATTGTTAATTGTATACGTTAATTAGTCAATTATATATTACATATTATTATTAGCATTGGGCTTTATAAACTTATTATAAAGACTTTAGAGTGTTTTTTACTCATTTCACTACATTTTAAAAATCCAATTGAATATTTTATTATTATTATATATATTATTTTATTTATTTTCTGATGTTCTGGCTGTACATTGTTTCTTTGAGCAGTTTTTGTTTTTTTTTTACGATTGCTAGGTTGTTAACCTTGCCAATCACCCTCCACATCTTATCCAGGCTGTGGTAACAAGGAGACCATAATGAATCACCAACACCAGAGGTGACGACAAACGAAGAAATAAATATTGTGGAGGAAAAAGTCATGTCTATATAAAAAGAAGAAGAAGACGTTTTGTCAACGCTGTGGGGTTCTGACGTCATACATCTTGAATGAAGTGCACTCATTTTGATATGAAAAATTCTACACATGAGATCCAGTGTGATACTGTTTTGTACTTGCCGATCAAGAACATGCGTAGCTCTTAAACGACAACCTCGCTTCCCATAAGGACAGTACTGAATTCTTCTCGTGAATCTAACTATAGTGTCCTTAGAAAGTACAGGATGCTATATAGATTTGATGCTGTAGTTAGTATTATCTATATAGGATATTAAAGTCCCATCACACTGTTCCTCCTTAACTTAATAATGGAGTTTGAAGCAGGTAGACTGCAAGGTAAAGCTATGTTCATTTTACAGTACCCTAACTTGCATAGCAGTTACATTTCTAAAAAGAAAGAATAGTAAACAAGAAGCAACACAAAGAGCGATAGAATGAAATGTGCTTGGAATACTCACTAAGATTAGAAACGCCGAACTTAGATGGAGAAAAAAGTAAGGAATATCTGAGGAGATGGCATTGGGTCGACCAGGTAACCAAATACGAAGATAACAGATGGGTTTGAATGATATTGGAGTAGAGACCAGGAAAAAAGAAAATAAATAAAACAGAAATCTGTAATATCAAAGAAAAAAAGGAATATTCCAGCTCATGACATAAATGGAAGTTTTGCAATTATTCAAGAACTACGATGATGATAGAAATGATGATTAGCATAAAGACAAACACATTTTACAAACTACCACCTAGATACCTGTATACAGATTGAACGAAATAAATTCGGAACATACGAAATATTATGTATTTCGGCTCAATTCTGCTGTAGGTGGTTGACCAACAAAAGGTTGTCAAATAATTATATTATAAAAATCCAATACTTCAGCGGACTGCTGGATACTTCACCCCATCTCGGGGGTGAAAATTTCTTTTTTACGTTTTAACTACAGGCGTTTCATGTGGGTGCAGAAAAGTTGGCTTATACTGTAACTGTACTTGTTCTGGGTGCTCAGGTGAAGGGTGCAATAATAGTCCACCAATAATTGAGGAAGATGAGGATGACATAGATCACGATGAAGATGTAATTGATGACGAATAAAATTAATATTATAATTGTTTTACCTATAAATGTAAATATTTTCAACTATTTATGTAAATGTATAAGAATAGATGGTGCCTCTTTATGTTGATAAATTTTTTTGTTTTTAATTCTACTTTTTTCAATTTATATCTTATAAATTAGTTTATAAAAACTGCAATGTTGTAAAGGGTGATTTTCAAAAGTTGAAACGTTGCAAAATTTTGGCAAAAAATTGTTTTCACCTATAGCACTCATAAGAATTGATTTTTAAGGGTTAAAAATGTATGAAATTGTATTTTAAAGTATAAAAAAATCACTATTTAACTAATCCAAACCAAATTTCACTCATCTTAAGATTTGTAATGTTATTTTACAATTTTTGAAAATTAGGGGTAGTTTTCACCCCTAAGAACAATCAGGGTTCATCGGCATGACAAAAACTATAAAGCAGAGGGTGAGTTGAGCTTAATTCCAAATTTTTATGCAAATCGTTCCAAAGCGAAATCATTTTCTTCGCATTACTACTTTTTTTACATTAATCTCTAACAAGGGTCGCTTTTTAAGGGTTGAAAGTCGATGGAACTTTATTCAAAAACACGAAACTATCATTATTTAATTAATTCAAACCAAATTTTACCCATATTCAGGTTTAATATGTTATTTTATAATTTTTGACAACTAGGGGTAGTTTTCACTCCTAAGAACAATCAGGATTCGTCGACAGACATAAACTATAAAGCAGTGGGTGAATTAAGCTTAAATCCAAATTTTTATCCAAATCGAAATCAGTTTTTTAGAATTAGTAATTTTTTTACATTAATTTCTAACAAGGGTTGCTTTTTAAGGGTTGAAATATGATGGAACTCTATAAAAAAGTATAAAGTAATCATTATTTAACTAATTCAAACCAAATCTTACTCATATTCAGGTTTAATATGTTATTTTATAATTTTTGACAATTAGGGGTAGTTTTCACCCCTAAAACCCTTCAGCGCACTTCAGTTCGATATAGATTTTGATCCTTGGGCTATCACCTACCTTCTGTTAAAATTTCAACTCAATCCATGCAGGACGAGAAAATTGCGAAGTTTGAACTTTTTTCGAGTTTCATTTCCTGAACTATTATCGCTTCCTTTGCGCAAACAACATTGTTGCGAGACCACCTATACTAGTGGCAGAAATAAGAGCAGTCATAATATCAGTAAAAGAAGGGAGAGTTTCAGGACCAGATGGAGTACAGTCTGAATTTCTTAACCTTCTTGATGAAGAGTCTTTAAGAATACTATGTAAAATCTTCAATAATATCTAAGACACAGGCAATATTCCAAAAGATTGGCTAGTTTCAGAATTTATTACGTTACCAAAGAAACAGGGAGCGAAAAAGTCCAAAGAATATAGGCTAATAAGTCTAATGAGTCATACACTAAAACTTTCTTAAAATTATACATCGCAGAATATACAAGCTATGCTAAGAGAGAATACAAGACACACAGTTTGGATTCATGAAAGGCGTAGGTACGAGAGATGCAGTGTTTAGTCTACAGGTATTATTCTAAAGATACAGAGATATGACTTGCGATATCTACACCTGTTTTGTGGACTACCAAAAAGCATTTGATATAGTTCATCATCGAAAAATGATGAATGGTCTAACAAAAGCCCAAATAGATGATAAAGACCGGCGTATAATACAAAACTTATACTGGAACCAATCAGCCACAAAAAGAACAAATCTTGGAGATAAACAGACGGAAGCGATCCAGATTCTGCGAGGAGTTAGACAAGGATGTATACTTTCACCTATATTATTCAACCTATATTTAGAGGAAATATTTAGTGAAGCCTTGGAAAACTGCGAACATGGTATCCTTTTACATGGAGAACGCCTAAACAACATCCGCTATGCAGATGAAATCGTTATTTTTGCAGATAGTTTAAACAGTAACTACAGCAACTAATAAACAAAGTTAATGAAGTAAGTGAAAGATTTAGACTATAAGTAAACATATCAAAAACTAAATTTATGGTCATCAGCAAAAATAAAATTAGAGACGTCCAACTGCTTATCAAGAATACACCTATCTTGGAACAATAGTAAACAAACAATGGGATCATTCACAAGAAGTAAAATGTAGAATAGAGAAGGATAGTAGTGATAATCGTAGTATTATATCTTCTCGATATAATACTACGAATTTGAATCCTGGGCACTCACTGAAGCGATGGAGAAAAAACTTTAAGCCTTCGAGATGTAGCTATACAGAAAAATCCTAAGGATATTGTCATATATTTAGTTTTAAGTCTATTCTATTAGTTTTATGTTTGATGTTGGTTGACATATAAATGAAGGCTGACACTTCGTGCCATGCCGATATTGTAATGGTTCTTAAATAAAAGAGTTAATAAAAATTTAAAAAGCCTACGTTTATTACTAATACAACATGGCGCAGTCAAACGGAAAATAAAATCACATTTGTTGTGTTACAAAGTTTCACTAAAGGTAAAGTCAAAAATAACTTTGTAAGACCTATTATAATTAAAAATACAAGATGGAGGTGAGGCTGCCAAATCCTATGAAATTTGAGGGCAATATAGCAGAGCATTTCAGGAAGTTTAAGCAAAACTTGGAAAATTACTTGATTGCCTCTGAAAAGGACACAAAGCCAGACAAAATGAAGGTTGCTATTCTTTTAAATTTAATAGGTGAAGAAGGAGTTGAGGTTATAAACACTTTAAAACTTTCAGATGTCCAAAAGGGTAATTTTCAAACAGTACTAAATGAACTAGAAGCATTCTGTGTACCAGAAAGAAATGAAATGTTTGAAAGATTTGTTTTTTATACTCGCAATCAGGAAGAGGGTGAAGCATTTGATCATTTTTATACAGATATAAAAAAATTAGCACAGTCTTGTGAATTTGGGTCTGAAATAGATAAAGCTTTACGTGATAGGATTGTCATGGGAATCAACAGCAAAGAATTGAGAGAAAAATTATTCATTCCCAAGAAGCTAACTTTAAAAGATGCTGTGGATATTTGTCGAGCTAGTGAGTTGTCAAAATTACAACTGAAAAATGTTGAGAAACAGTTAACAGGAAAAATAGAGGCTGTAAAATACAATCAGAGTTATCAAAGATCAGATAGAAACATTCAACAAAGCACAAGTAAAAGTGGTAGTGGTAATCAGGAAATATTCAATTGTAAGAGCTGTGGAACCCGTCATGGAGTTAGGCAGTGCCCCGCATATGGTCAAAAATGCAAGAGGTGTTGGCGGTATGGGCATTGGGAAAGAATGTGCCGCAATATGTCAAATGGATCTAGCAGCAGTGGTTCAAGGACAGTCAGAGAGGTAATAGAAACTGGCATTAGTAATAATATGGATGCAGATGACATGACGATTGCAACAATATCTATTAATGAAATTAAGAATAGTAAAGAATGGATGGAAACTATTCAGGTAGGAGGTGTAAATATTGACTTTAAAATAGACACAGGGTCACAAGTCAACATTTTACCTAATCATATGTTGGATAAAATTGATAAAAACATAGGCTTAGAAAAGTGTAAAATAATTTTGGAAGCATATGGAGGATTCAAAATTGTTCCATTGGGTATTGTACATTTAAATTGTTTGGTCAATAATATTATTCATAGCCTCAAATTTGTTATTGTAGAGGGAAATAAAAGCTCACCAATATTGGGTCTTCCATCATGTTTAGATTTAAAAATTTTACCCAGGGTTGATAGTATAACATATGATAATAAAGAGGATTTTGTTAAAAATAATATTGATGTGTTTTCAGGATTAGGTAAATTTAAAAAAAAATGTATCCTTAAACTCAAAAAAGATGCATTGCCAGTTGCTAAACCACCACGTAGGGTACCAATAGCTATTAGAAATAAATTAAAGGAAGTGCTAGATAGTTTAACACTGAGAGGTGTGATTTCTCCATGTGAAGGGCCTATGGAGTGGTTGAGCAATTTGGTAATTGTTGAAAAAAGTGATAAGTCACTAAGATTATGTTTAGATCCAAAGTTTTTAAATTTGGCATTAGAAAAAGAATATTGTGTTATACCAACACTAGATGAAATAAGAACACAATTAAAAAATCAATCAATTTTTACTGTACTAGATTTTAAGGATGGATTTTATCAAGTAGAGTTAGAAAAAGAATCAAGTAAATTGTGTGCTTTTAGTACAATATTTGGAGCATATAAATTTAACAGATTGCCAATGGGTCTTAATTGTGCTCCAGAATTTTTTCAAAAATTAAATCAAGAAAATTTTGGTGATTTGCCAGGGTGCTTAGTTTACTTTGATGATTTGTTGGTTTTTGGGGAAACACTGGAGCAACATGATATGAATTTAAAAAGAGTCATTGATAGGGCAAGACAGCTAAATGTTAAATTTAATGAGAAAAAGATTCAATATAGGGTTAATGAGGTAAGATATTTGGGTAACATATTTGGCATAGAAGGAATGAGACCTGATTATGATAAAATTTCAGCAATAAAAAACTTAAAAGAACCATCAAATAAAAAAGAACTTCAAAGTATTCTAGGAATGATAAATTATTTAAGGAGTTACATTCCTAATCTCTCTAGTATTTCGGCTCCATTAAGGGAACTTCTAAAAAACAATGTTATTTTCTCCTGGACAAAATTGCACTCCAATACATTAAATAAAATTAAAGAATTGGTTAGTTCACACTCTGTGTTAAAAAATTTTGATGAAACTCAGGAGATAGTAATTCAAACTGATGCTAGTCAAAATGGGCTAGGGTGCTGCTTGCTACAAAACCAAAAACCTGTTGCTTTTGCTTCAAGGTCTCTAACAGATAATGAAACACGGTTTAGCCAAATTGAAAAGGAGTATCTAGCCATTCTATGGGCTTGCAATAAATTTCATAATTATGTTTATGGACGTCATATTAAAATTGATTCAGATCATCGTCCATTAGAGGCGTTAATGAAAAAAGGAGTGTCTGAAGTCCATTCACCAAGATTACAAAGAATCAAGGTAAAGCTTTTAAAGTATGATATTGAGGTAAGATATAAGCCAGGAAAAGAAATGCATATTGCTGATTTACTGTCTAGAAACTTTCAGAATATTACAAGTGAGGATGATGTGTTCATTACAGAAATAGTTCACTCAATTAACTTCACAGAGGAGAAAAAACAAGTTTTCATTGAAGAGACATTAAAGGATATTGGGTTACAAAGATTAACAAACTATTGCTTAAGGGGATGGCCTACAGATAATAGTAAAGTTCCGGAATCACTTAAAAGATATTATTCAATTAGACATGACATACATCTATGCAATGATTTGCTGTTTTATAATGACAGAGTCATTGTACCTAATGCATTACGCAGAGGGATGCTCTCACTGTTGCATGAGAATCATTTTGGTGTTACTAAAACTCAAAATCGTGCAAAGCATATTTTATATTGGCCTCAAATAAATGCTGATATTGAAAATTTTATTAAGGAATGTAAGACTTGTGAACAATTTAGCAACAATAATGTCAAGGAACCATTAATTTTAAGAGATTTTCCTGAGCTGCCTTTTCAAAAAGTAGCTAGCGATTTTTTTGACTATGGTGGGAAGTCTTACTTTGTTTTGATAGACTATTTTTCAAAATGGTTGGAAGTAATTCCAGTAAAGGACAAAACTGCGGAAACAGTAGTAAAATGTTTAAAATTAATATTCTCAAGGTTCGGAATCCCAATGGAGGTAGTTTCAGATAATATGCCTTATGATTCACTAATGTGTAAGAATTTTGCAAAAGACTGGAATTTTAAATTTTGCACCTCTAGTCCACATTACCCGCGGTCAAACGGGCTGGCAGAAAGGGCAGTGCAAACATCTAAAAATATGTTAAGAAAATGTGAAGATTTGAACATAGCACTATTAGAATACAGAAACACACCAGTATCAGGAACGGATAAATCTCCTTCTCAGCTGTTACAAAGCAGAAGATTAAGAACAAAGCTTCCAATCAAAGAAGAACTGCTGGAACCAGAGAACATTGACTATGATAATGAAAGAAGTAAGTTAGAAGAAAAAAGAAAATTATATAAGCAGTATTATGATCGAACAACATTGAGAAGAAATGAATTTCAGAATAATGAAAATGTAGTAATGCGAGAGGGATCAACCTGGTCACCAGCCAGGATTATATCAAAGGTTGAAAACTCCCCTAGATCTTACATAGTAGAAAAAGAAAATGGAAATATGGTACGAAGAAACAGTGTACATTTAAAACACTCAAGACATGAATGTCAACGAAGATATGCTGGAGATGATATTGTGAATAACAATGACACTGAAAGACATAGGCAGACATATAACGAACCTAATCAAATAATAAATGACTCTAAACATGATGATCAACAAGTAATTGATTTGGCTCCACGCATGAGTAATAGGGGAAGGGTGATTAAGCAACCAATTAAATTTAAGGATTATGTATACTAAAAAAAAAAAAAAAAATTAAAAAGAGGAAGATGTCATATATTTAGTTTTAAGTCTATTCTATTAGTTTTATGTTTTATGTTAGATGTCATATTAGTTTTATGTTTGATGTTGGTTGACATATAAATGAAGGCTGACACTTCGTGCCATGCCGATATTGTAATGGTTCTTAAATAAAAGAGTTAATAAAAATTTAAAAAGCCTACGTTTATTACTAATACAACAGATATCATGGACGGAGAAGATAACCAACGAAACTGTACTACAAAGAATGGGGAAAGAAAGAGAGGTACTGTATACCCACAAAAGGAGAAAGTAAGAATATCTCGGGCACATCGTGAGAAACGTCACTAAATACAGATTACTAAAAATAATCCTTCAATGCAAAGTATTCGGAAAGCGAGGAATTGGGAGAAGAATATCATGGTTAAAAAACCTGAGGAAATGGTTCTCCACAACAACAACTAATTTATTTAAAGCATCAGTTACGATTAGGCACCAAAAGAAGAAGAAGAAGCATAAAGATGGTAATTTCATGATGACGTTTATCACGATATTGATTATGTTCATGATTACGACAAATAAAACTTTACAAATTCGTACTTACCAGGATAAATAAAGAACTGATTAGGAAATCGAATCTCTCCCATTCTTCCAACAAAATCTTCTATATTATTACCTTCAAATAAATTAAAATCAGGAGCTACAGAGTTATCCCAAACTATCTGCACCCCTGTCGCGGTATAAAAAAGGCAAAATAACAAAAAGGCGGATAATTTAATAAACTGCATTGTGGTTGTGGAGCTAAGAAATATTGTGTAATAGTTCCTATAAAATAGTACTAATGTCTTTAAATAGTTTTAATATCAGATTTATTTATCTTTCGCCGTTCGCAATTTTCGATAATCTATACATTTGTTATTTAAATTTTTAATCAATACGAATTGGTCGTATATGTAGTTTGATAAAAAAGTAGGAAATTGATTGAATCTCATTATAGTTGCGTGGATAAGGTGATTTATTGGGAGACTAAGCGTGTACTATGATTATTGCTTTCTTTTTTATTATGTCTATGTTTGTACATCGTCGGTGAAAGTGTAAGACCTCGTATGTGCAAATATGAAAATTTTCCAGGAGTTCAAAAAAACTTTATAAATATAAATAAAACGTTTTTATGCCATAATTTTTTAACTGTATTTAGTTATAATAGTAAAACTTAAAGGAATTTGACATTTATTTCGTTTTGCGTATTAATTTGTGAAAAACATGTTTCATACGAGGTCTTGTACAAAAAATTAGTTTTATTTTTTTAGATACGAGTATCTGTACAAATCTTATTTGATGATTATTCCAAGTAAAATTTCACCGTGTTAACAGAAGAATTCTAATTGTTGAATAAAAAGGTTTTGAAAACTCACTGTAGGCTATTGGGGCCAAATTTTTATTTATTTGGATACTAAACATACTATAAACAACTTTTTTCTTCAAACGTCAAATAATGATGACATTATCTAAGTTGATCCTGTCAAAGTTTGATGTCTCCGCCGGCAGCAGTTTTTTTCCCCATTTCTTTACGGCGGCGGAGGGAAAAATGTTGTCATGAAAACAATATGAAACATGTCACAAAGTAACAATACAATACAAAAAGATAGAAGCTACAACTAAAAAAATGTTTAAACACAAAGCTAAAACAACATGGATTAAATTTTGCTCCAGTCTTAACTCTAGTTGCCCATCAACTCAAATATGGAAGATGGCTAACAAGTTAAACAACAAAAACGCAAACATCAAACATGCTCCTTCCGCAGTTGCAGAAGATATTCTTCAGAAGTTATGTCCACCATTTGTTGACAAGCATATACCTTACATGGCTTTAAATCCAGAAGAACATTACTTATTAAAATAAATAACATCATCTGAACTGGAATACGCTATCAAGATATCCAAAAACACAGCTCCAGGTCCAGATCAGATTTCTTACATTATGTTACAAAAAATGGGTGTACTGGCTAAAAGACTACTACTACATATTTATAACTGTATTTTGCAAACTGGAATACCTCCTTACAAATTTAACGATTGCTTTGTTATATTAATTCTAAAACCGGGAAAAGACAAAGATAATCCGGAATCATATAGACCAATAACATTATTGTCATGTATTTTTAAAACATTTGAAAGAATTCTCAAATTGAGAATGGAAATTTGGTTAAGGCGGCATAATATTCTACCAGCAACACAATATGGATATAAACAAGGCTATGGAACCACGGATGCAGTAGTTCGTCTGACTACAGATGTTCAAATTGGTTTTTCTAATTCCATGACAACAGGTGCATTGTTTATTGACATAAAAAGTGCATATGACAATATTGATTTAAATATACTCTGTGATAAACTTGTGTTTCTTGGCATTCCAAAATCGATAGCACATTTACTATCAAACCTATACAAAGAGAGAAGTGTATCGATAAGAGTAGGTCACAATATTATTGGACCCAAGATTACATCAAAAGGTATTCCACAAGGAGCTGTTTTAAGTCCACTTCTTTTTAATTTGTACACATACGATTTGCACAATTTATGGTCTCCCAATATTGTTTGCTTACAATATGCTGATGATATTGTCATCTATTCACATAAGAAAACGTACAGTGAAAGCACTACTGAACTCAAACATATTATGTACAACTTGGATAATTGGACTTGGTTAAATGGATTCAATATTTCCTACCAAAAATGTGCCATAGTATTTTTTTTCAAGAAAACACCCTATTAAACATCACGCTGTAACCTTACATGGCAATGATATTCCAATTGTTTCGGAATTTAGATATCTTGGTGTCATACTTGACAGGAAACTGCTTTGGACTCAACATATTAATTATACAATTGGTCGCTGCGAAAAAGGTATTAATTTTCTTAAAATGGTGTGTAAGAGATCGTGGGGTGCAGATCAAAACATTGCATTGAATTTTTATCGAGCCTATATAAGATCTATAATAGATTACTGTTGTGTGGTATATGGGTCAGCTAGCATAACCAATTTACGTAAACTTGATAGAATTCAATTTAAAGCTCTAAGGATTGTGTTAGGATTGATGAAAAGCACTCCAAATGAAGCCACCCTAGCTCTAGCATCTGAAAATCCACTCTCATTACGCAGAGAATATCTAGCAAGCAAATATTTCCTAAACCAACATTATCGTGGCACTTATAATGCAAAAATAATTAATGAATTAAATACAGCTGATTTAACATCTACATACTTCGTTAAAAAAAACTCTCCACCACTTGCAAGAGCAATTATAACTTGCAACGAACTGAAGTTAATAAATTCCCCTTGTAATTTTATCTGGGAATCGTTGGATATACCACATCTAACAAGTATTCTAGCTACAAATATTATTATCCCAAAATACCAAAACGAATTTTGCTACACTACTCTTAAAGAAATCTTAAGTGGATATTCAGATCATATTGTGATCTATACAGACGGGTCAAAATCACCAACATGTACAACCAGTGCTTACTTTGTACCAAAAATGAAGATTAAAAAATCATTTATTTTAAATAATCAATCCAGCATTTTTTCTGCTGAAGCGTGTGCTATATACAAAGCCCTTGAATTGTGCTGTGAAAACCAGTGGAACAAAATTGTCATATGCAGTGATTCACTGTCAGTATTGCACTCCTTACAAAACTTTAAATTCACAATCAATAGCAACATATTCATATTAGAAATTTTTCAACAGTTACTAAAACTATCAGATCCATATGGTACTAAATTTCTATGGGTCAAGGGACACTCAGATATTGTTGGCAATACTATTGCTGATTCTATAGCTAAAAATCCATTACAGCACCCACATATGGTGATAGAAGAATTTAACACATGTGACCTACTTGCCTATATCAAACAACATATTAAATTTAAATGGGACAGACAATGGATTCAGTTTGGTGAAAGCAGGGGCACTAATTTATACAAATTACAACCCACAGTAGATGTAAAACAATTTTACAAAGATGTTACACTAAGCAGAAACACAGTGGCAACTGTCTTAAGATTAAAAGTAGATCATGGATGTTTCCCGAAACATCTACACAAAATAGGAGTTCTCCCAACAGACCGATGTGAGTGTGGAACTAGTATAGCTGATTTAAATCACATATTCTTTAACTGCCCACTACATCGTAATACAAGCACGTGGCTGATAGAAGAATTGATAAAAGAGGGATTAAGTACACCACTAAACGTAAATCTCCTATTAAGTGAAGACAGTATAAAAATCTTTAAAATAATGATGATATTTCTTGTAAAAATTAAATTAAAGGTATAAGTGTAAAATTGATCGTATGCTTGAACATTTCCTTTGTATGTTTACCATATATGTTGCCCACCTACCTAACCGTGGTTTATGTCTTGTTTGTTACAATAAAGCCGCTCTGATGAATCCCTGAGCGTGAAAAGTGTCCTCCTTGTACAATCCTGTATGAATGAATACTAATATTTATATGTAATTACGTGGCTAAAGGTTTCAAGCCAAAGCCATTAAAAAAAATAAAAAAAAATAAATAAAAAAAATAAAAAAAAAGTAACAATACAAATGTCATTACCAACAATTAAACATCATTATTATTTATAGTAATATTAAAAGTACAATTAGTTAATAAGGAATTTTCAAAATTGAAACCGTGCAAAAATGTTCCCGACTCTTGATACGTATTGGTAATTGTTGATGATACTGATGGTCGAGAACAACTTTCAGCAATCATTCCCGATGTTCGCGAATCATGAGGGTTTAAAATTTTTTGAGCATTATCGTTCTTATTTCTTATTGAATCCACTATATATCCTTCGGCAACCGTGCTTAATTTCCAGCCCCCATGTCGTTTGAGACATTCTAGATTTCCGCCTCCATCAATTAAAAGTGTTGCTGAAGTTCGTCGTAAAGAGTGACCCGTGTATGCGCTTGCATCGTTTAAATTTAAATAACTAGCTACTTTTTGGGCTACTGCGCTGATCGAATGTATTCCCATGACGCTTCGGTAACAATTTCCATTTTGGTACTTGATAAAAAATCGGTTTTCTGTGAAATTTTCAGGCCTCAGTGATGCATACTTTTTATACAGTTTAATGTAGTTTTGACCAATTATCGTAAAAGATCTAATTGGTCGTGTTTTACTGTCTGGGATTTTGATAATATTACATTTTCTTTATCCTCAATGTCCACAGTCTTCATTTTTACCATTTCGTCGCATCGACAGGCGCCGGTAACCCCAATTAACAAAACAATCTGAAATATTTTTATAATTTAGTAGAGTATACTACATGCTTTACAATATAATTTGTTTACCTTTAATCCTAAATACAACTTCAAACAAAAATTTATCAAACTCGTCTTTAGTAAAAAACTTTAGACTTCTTTGCAGTATATCCTTCGCTTGTTTTTTTTCAGAAAGGCACGTAACTTTAAAAATTTGCTTATATCCACATTTTTTCTAATAACTAACTCGGATTTTATCATAGAGTATCGTGACCACATTGTAGAAGATTTCCATTTATTTTCATTTTCCATTATATTAAAATATGCCAGTAAAACGTCTTCGGTAACTTGCCGTACTCCTCTTGTATCGCACCACTCTTGGAAGTGCTTGTAGGATAACCGATACTTTATTCCGGACTTGGAGGGCCCCAAACGTGCTACTGCATCATTAGCCGCGGACTCAATTTCGTTTAGGTGTTCCATTTTCGCACTAAATTTGCGCTTGTGGTTGCAACAATAATAAGCTGTCTTTAATAATTGCAAACAACTGTCAAACAACTGTAACCAGGGAGACGCAAATCCCACTGACGACTTAATTATTTTAATTTCTAACATCTAGACGACTTTGATAGTTGTCACAGTTAATTTCGAGTAAAAATAGCGTATGAATTGTACTATTTATGGTTAAAAATTGGTACGTTTGAAGAAAAAATAGTATACTTTATTCGGCAAAGAAGCAACTTTTCTTGACTTGCCCTCTATTACGCGCCTCACTTAGTTCGGCGCGTAATATCGGGCGTGTCAAGAAAAGTCATGCTTCTCCGCCTCATAAAGTAATATACCATAATTCTTAAGGCACTAGTAAACAGCACATCTCAAAATATTGAACAGAATTTTATTTAGGTATTGAAAACAACTGATTATAAAAATAAATCTGTAAGAAACATAACAATATTTTAGGAACAGTAAACTTTAAACAGGGACTTAACACAGTCACAAACTAAAATTCTAAATATGAATCAACCACATAATTAATGTAAGAAGATATAATACTAATGTAATTACTCAAACAGTAGAAGAGAACAAAGGTTTAAAGGTAATGAAAAGAAAACTTACGCAAAGTAAAAAAGAAATATACAAGCTGAGAGATAAAGACGGAAAGGCAACAACAGATAAACAAAACATTCTGAAAATAACTAGAGAATTTTATAAAGACCTCTATACCAGCCAAAGACCACAAGACAATTCCCCGACACGAGTAAAGACTCTCATAAATCAGGGATCGGAAATACTTTTACCCATTACTGTGTCAGAAGTAAGAGCAGCTTTAAAGGAAATGAAGAACCATCGATCGCCTGGTGATGATGGACTCGTTATCGAGGCAATAAAAGCAGGTGGAGAAATTTTATTAAAATCAGTAAGCGAACTGTTTACTAAATGCTTACATGCGGGTACAATTCCAAAAGACTGGAACAATGCAGTAATAGTCTTGTTACACAAAAAAGGCGATATTACTAAATTAGAAAATTATAGACCCATCAGCCTCTTGACACATATGTACAAACTCTTTATGAAAATCTTAACAAAGAGGCTAACACCTAAACTTGATTTCTATCAGCCCAAAGAACAGGCAGGCTTCAGGGCAGGATATGGCACAAATGACCATTTGCATACCATAAAGATCTTAATAGAAAAGTGCATCGAGTACAACATACCACTGGTTCTTGCATTTGTCGATTACGAGAAGGCTTTTGATTCTGTAGAGTTTGAAACAATACTGGAAGCCCTAAATCAAAGCCGAATAGATTACAGGTACACGACACTAATCAAAAACATCTATCAGAACGCTACATCAAGTATACGACTGCACGAAGACACAGAAAAATTCAGCTTAGGACGAGGAGTTAGACAAGGAGACAATATTTCACCAAAATTGTTCACGGCAGCTCTAGAGTCAATATTTAAGGGTACTCAATGGCAAGATATGGGCATCAATATAGATGGAGAAAGATTAAATCACCTAAGGTTTGCAGATGATGTTGTATTATTCGCAGATAACATACATGATACAGTTACTATGATGCATTCGCTTAAAAGTCTGTCTGAAAGAGCAGGATTAAAGATAAACTTTGAGAAAACTAAAATTATAACAAATCTCGTAATGAGTGGAAATATAACTATTGACAATAATACCATACAACAAACAGACACTTACAAATATCTGGGACACGAAATCAAAATAAGCAGAGACAATCAAACACATGAAATACAGAGGCGAATAGGTCTAACATGGGCAGCATTTGGCAAATTAAGCCATATTCTAAAAAGTTCAATTCCCATGTGTCTCAAGCGAAAGGTTTATAACCAATGTGTTTTACCTGTACAAACTTATGGAGCAGAGACTTTAACACTCACGCAAAAATCTGCGAATAAACTTAGAGTTACACAACTAGCCATGGAACGTGCAATGCTGAACGTGAGCCTTCGAGACCACATAACAAACCAACAAATCAGACGAAGATCAGGAGTTCAAGACGTCATCGAAAGAACCACGACGCTTAAGTGGAACTGGGCAGGGCACTTAGCCAGAACACAAGATGGACGGTGGACAAGACGTATTATGGAATGGAGGCCCAGAAATTATAAAAGAAGCCGAGGACGACCACCGACTAGATGGACCGATGACATTAAACGTGTAGCGGGAAACTGGCTACAAGCGGCCCAGTGTAGAGAACACTGGAAAGAATTGAGGGAGGCCTATGTCCAGCAGTGGACGCGATTGGCTGATTGATGATGATGATGATGATGACATAATTAATAAGGTAATTTGTCATAAAAATCCCAATATTGTTTATTAAGAACAACTTTCAAGCTTTGAAGGTGGTCATATTTGTTTTTTTATTTTTGGCTGTGATGTGTATAATATAGGAATAACACTTTTTTGTTTTTGGAGGTCGATCTTTTTGACAATGATTCATAATTATCTGTATGGTGAATTTTGTAGAATATTTGGAAAAAGTACTAAGAGTACTGAATGAATGAATATAAATAAAATACTTTTATTTATATTCATTCATTTAGTACTTTAAAGTACTAAAATACTACTGAATGAATAAAATTGAATTTCTTTAAAGTCTTTAAAGGCAGAAAAGTTCATGTATTTAACATTTTAAGGCTGTGGTCTTCTTGCTTCTTTACAAACAGCAATGTAATCAAAAGGTACATAAATATCACGATTTTTGAGCCGTCTTTCAATTGTGCTATGGACCGAATCGACTTCCATCTGGGTATAACCATTGTGGAGATAATTCTGAGTAATATGAACGTTGTTTTCCATACACAATTGAAGAGAATGAGAAAGTATTAAATTTTTAAAATCCGTAAACTAATTTTCGAATTTGCGTCCATTCGAAGCCATATTAGAGTTGCTTCCTAGAGAGATTTATTTTCACGTTCAGAGTGACTATGAATTGCCGTTCTGATGAAAAATTAGAAAACTTTTAGAAAACCATAACTATATTACGGAGAATATAAAAATAACAAATAAATAGTGTAGGAACCCAAACCCCACCGAAAATGATATTTTGCAAGAAAATAATACACGAAATAGGCAAAGCCAATTAAATGACAGTCCAAAAAAGCATATATAGCGCTAACTAAAAGAACTAGAGAACTATAAGGCACAAGCAGAAACACAAAAGTTCTACAAGAGGATTAACCAGAACAGGAAAGAATTCAAACCTAGATTATAAATCTTTAGAAATAGAACAGGGGAGATCATTGGTGATCAGGACCAGATACTAGAAAGATGGGCAGAAAACTTAGAAGAAATGCTAAATATAACAGGTGAGACAGGGCACCACGAATCAGAAATCCAACTCGAGGACATTGACGATGAAAGAGAGAAAGATAACACCCCAACAGATGTAAAAGTCATCCAAGCTATACAGAAATTGAAAGAAAACAAAGGAGTAGATGGCATTCCTTCAGAACTTTTAAAGCATGGCAAAAAACCTGACATACTGTATATGTAGACTGGTAAAACAGATCTGGAGCAAATAAAGTTTCCAGAAGACTGGAATGTAGGTATAATTGTACCTATTAACAAGAAAGAAGATCAAACAATATGTGACAACTACAGATTTATAACTCTCCTAAACGTAACATACAAAATATTGACATATTGTTTACGTTGAGACTTATCCTTTAGCAGGCCAAGACCCACCATGGGCTGTGGAGCTAATGATGATGATGATGAAATAAAATGAATATTACAGTTTTATGGCTCATTTGCTGAAATTTCCAAAACATAGATTATTCTATGAGCCACAGTTGCATTTATGCTTCATTAAGAAATATATTGTTTGGTCTTTAACGAAAGTTAAATTTTGTAAAAATAACCGACTTACAAATTTAAATTTTATATTAGTTGATTAAGTATATAATTTTTAACAATAATTTAGCATATTTTTAAAGCAAGTTGAAACATTAATTTTCTGTAATAAATGTTGCCTACATAAATGTTAACATTTTGACACAACTTTTGACACGTACATTGGTCAGATTGGTTCTTCTTACACTGTTGTCAGGTTCTAAAAAAATATTTAAATTTGAGATTTACAACCTCAATTTTAAATTGCTTGTCAAAACATCAACAGCTTTAACTATTTTAAATACAAAGTTAGTAGGGTCTATAATTTTTAATTACCTTTGCTTTTAAAACAAATTATTAAAATTTGCAACTTTCATTACTATTTAAGGATTATTATTCTGTGATATAAGTATAAGTAGAAGTTAGTTATTTGTCTGCTTATACTTCATAAAATTAAGAAACATTAAAAGTATTTTATTTATATACAGCTGAAACTAAGAACGGTTTTATCTATATATTATTAACGTGACAATAAAAATTTTAAAGCTTTTAGAAAACTAATATTCAAGTTTTGTGAATAAGCGGCAACGCCACTTGCATGTTATCTAGGCTCCTCCTATCCAAAGGAAGGTCAGCTGGAGCTGGGAAATTTTTATGAATTTTATGTCAGTTTTTGTGAAGATTTGCAAATTAAAATTTTCTCTAAGAGTAATGTCAAAATCTCATCTATCGTCCTTAAGAAAAGTGTATCTAGTAATTAGTTGTTAAATATAGTGAACATGTTCCGCGAAAGAACCTTATTTCCCCAAGAACCTTGTCTCCTCTGATAAGGATAAGATTCTTATCAAGTTCTAGTTGACAGCTGAGCAATATGTTAATAAATATAAAGCAGTTTTACTCGCGAATTTTTCGTTAAAATTAAAATGTTTTACTTTGAGAATTTTTTTGTAAGTTTTCTACTCAGTGTTGTGATCCTGACAACCCAAACATGCTTATCCAAAGAACAAAAACATATGAGTTCCAAAGAAAGAATACAATTAAGGTAAGTGTTCTTATTTTTTAATATATATGGTATTTGTAATTATATACCACTTATCCAAACCAAAACTAATTATTAACATGAAAAGACAAGACATATAAGCAGATAAAAGTTCATTGAATTATACATATTATTTCAATACATAAACATGAATGAAAACAGTGATTTTACAATAACCAGAAATTGTATAGTTATTTTGTTTGCTGTAAAGCAAATTCCTAAATAAGCACTGAATGGAATACAGAAGAAATCCATTCAGAAAAACTATGATATAGATATCCTGAAAAATGTTTCGGATGTTAAAAAAACCTTTCTTGAACTATTAAATAGTGTAAGGGATTAAATTGAAAACTGAGCTAAACCTAATTATTGAGACACGATCTATAAGCTTTTTATGATATTCACACTATACTTTTTGGAAGAAATGTTTAGATGTAAGTAGTTTAACCACCTTAATGAGTTTTAATAGGCATTGTGTCACAATCTGGTATCGTAAGGATGGCAATGAGTATTTGAACAAATAAATTAAATTATAGAAAAGCGAAAAGGATATTGACTATATTAGGTAAGATTAAAATTCGAGAAGCAAATGATACTAAAATCTACAAGAACATGAGTATATAATAGTATAGTTATATAGTAGTAAGTTGTGCTCATAATGTGGGAAACATATATAGAGATTAAATATGCAGGATACATTTTTTAATAAATGTTACGCAATAAGTAACATATCTTACCAAATCACTAGTAGAACTCAGTATTCAAGCAATGAATGTAGACACCCATATAGACTGGCTGGTCTATATTTGTTAAATGAAGTGATGAGTGACCAAATACTGGATATATAACTAAGATAGCTTGGAGATATATCTAGCATACACATTAAAAAATATATCATATAAAAGATACAAAAGAAAAATACAAAAATTTGATGTAGAATAATCTCAGGAATATTTAAAATGTAAGAATCTGGAATTCTTTGGCAACATCTGTCTCATAAGCAAAAGCATAAGTGATAATTGTTGACAGTCTAAGACAATCTAAAATGTTGCCATAGGAATTGGATAAAGAGGCACAAGATTGAAACATATGGAAAATTGAGGGATATCTATGTCCAGCAGTGTACAAGCGAAGATTTAATGATGAACTTGATAATGTCTATATAGAAGTGGGACTGCAAATAAATGGAACAAATACAAAGCTAGTGGCCTATCAATTGAGAAAGAAATTAGAGATTTGGAGAATGATCAAAGCATATCTGATTGATATTATGCCAAGTGTAGTTGGGTGATATTGTGTGTCTTGGTAAGATCTCCATCTATATATGTGTCTTAAAGGGAGTTTAAACCACATGTTAGAGATTAACATTTTTTCCTTCTGGCAAAATTGGATTTGGGTATAACTTTTTTCTCTTCTTACTCCTATTCCATGTTCCACAGCAATTTCATCACATCTTCCCTTACCTACTTTTACTTTGATGTCCCTTGAAGGTTAATGTCCTTTTATGTTCCTGTTTTGGGACAGCAATTGTTTTATTTCGGCATAGAAGCATTTAATAACTGATCTGGTTTATCAGCTCTTAGGGGATATACTTAAACAATATTTAGATTCTTCAGTGCTGCTTTGATTTGTATCATTATTGTCCTATCAAAAAGTGGTACGAAATTGAGGACCAAGTGAGCTGTTGTAGGATATAGCATAATACTGATACCATTATAATGGCTGGGATCATCTTTTTCAGAGTGGCAAAAAGTATAATTGTTTTCTGCCACTTTTCTGCTGTTTGGCTATCGGGTTTCTGTTATATCCAAGATATTTATCTATAGCCATACCCAAGATAATGTGTATTTTTTCCAGCATGTATATGCTTTTAACATTTGATGTACCAATTTTCATTGGCTTTCCACAGTTAGCCTTTGTTACTTTTGTTTTTTTTCCTCTATATTCTTAGCACCCCCTGATCATTTAAGATCTGCCACAGTTTAGGGGCTTTGTCTGTCATTGCTTCTGCTATAATTGAGGTAGTTGCTAGAAGAAGAATCTATCTTCTAAACGTGTATTTTGAGAAACAAGCATTCAAAGATTTAACTTCCATGCCTAAGGCAAAAACAAACACTTGCATTGTTTATGTGTTTTAGTTTTAAGACTTTTCGATCCATTGATAATATAATAGAGAACACCTTTATAAAATATGTCCTTTTTCTCTTTTCAAATGAAGAGTATTAAAACATTACATACTTAAGTCCTTCTGGAGAACACATTTGGCAGATTAAAATGTCGTCTGCGTCTTATAACCCCAAAATTTCTGTCGCACTGACTAAAGGAGTGTCCATGTACAGGATAAATATGTGTCACTTCAACTCTGTATAGTTTTGATATACAGGAACAAAACAGTAACAAAGTCTTATTTTTTTTGCCCCCTAGCTGCATCTGATAGAAGAACAATATGCTTGGTATTAGGATAATCTGCTAATTTATTGTGAATACAGTCAAAGATGAATAAAGCAACAATACTTGCTCCCTTTTTAAATTGAGATTCTATGAAGTAATATACATATGATGATCCATCATTATTCACATGTATATTAAATATGTACATCCATAAAAGTCTTTTATAGAACTGTTTTGTTATGCTGAGCTTTGGCAATGGTAGATTTTGTGTGTAATCAAATTCCAGGACAAAAATGCCACTATCATTTGTTGCCTTTCTCAGGTAATAATTTTTTAGTTTGGCATATGCCACAAGTCTCTTTTTATGAAGATTGTAATCAACACAGCATTCATCATTCCGGTTCTTTTCTAGTTTGATTTCACACTCGCGACAATAATCACATGTGTCAGTCCTCTGTTTTTTGAACATAAAATTTGTTTCTCTGAAAAACTTGAAATAGGTTTTGTATTTCATGGTAAGAGTATTCTCAGTAGTGTCTTTAAGCAACTTGTGAAACTGCTCAAAAATGTTCTTATTCGTTAGGTCTAGGTTGTCGAAGGACAATCTATTTGTTTTTCCAAGTGTGTACTGATGTGATTTTTGTGGAATAGATTTTAAATGTTCTAAAGCCATAGAATAAATGTCATCTGAAATTTTTCTTTGGTTTGCATGTTTTCCATGTTTTTCATCAAGTGGAGTTTTCTCAATAATTTTTTTCTATAATATTCTTACACACTTCACTCCTACTTGATATAAGTCAACAAAAAAGGAATGGCACACCGGCACATTATAACCAGAAGGTTTAAGCTTGTATTTCCAGTGATACTGTCTGCTATTTTTGGGATTTTCTATCTTTCTATACCTTTCTGGAGGCTCCCCTAATGCCATACAACCTGCTAGAAGAGTGTCTTGTTCTTTTTTTGAACCGTTATCATAAAGAGTCAAATAAACGCTTTTGATCTTGCGAAGTTATCGGCCAGCATCTTGCCAGATCTGAACCCAATAGATGTTTGGGATATGCTTGGTAGAAATATTAGAGGTCGCGAAGTTGCACCGGCCTCAATTAACGAACTTTGCTTGGCTCTAGAAGAGGAATGGCAAAATATCCAGCAAGATGATATTCGCAACCTCATAGACAGCATCAGCCGACATGTAAAGTGGGAGCTGGGGGGAGGCAATACAAAGTATTAAGTTATTTTTTAGTAGTTTTTGTTTGTATTGCTACTAGGTAGTGTTAGATTTTTTATGTTTGTTATTATACATTGTTCATTAAAACCAAGATCATGTCGTTGCTTTTAATCATTATTTAAATACAGTGCTTCTGGGATGTCGATATGACATTCCTTCTATATCAGTCATCAAAGTCCCCATCGTCGTATTATAAATTAATACAAAAGATAATGGTAATAATAGGAAAAGTCGTAAATTGTGGGTGGCAAAGTCATTTAGCTTCTAAAAATGAACCAATCCATATTTTCACATGAAACGAAAAACATAATACTTAAAAGACATGGTTGCGACTGAAAAACAAGGTTTGACGAAAATCAGCTAACGGAATTTTTCCGCAGGATGTTTCAAAGTTAGGATAAAAAACTATCTTTAGATTAAGCCCGTATAATAAGTCAAATACAAAATTTCATTAAAAAAATCACTATACAAAATTAAAATTTATAAATTTTTACACAATGTGTTAAAAAAAATCATCAAAATAGGGCTAAAAATAAAAAAATGTTGCGTTTTTTTGCATCTGAGTGTATATAAAAATGTAATCATTGTGAGCAATTTAAAACGAATGTCTTTTTATATCCTAGCACACTTTTGTAGTCGGATAGTGGTTGATTTTTATATCTTTTTTGGGGGTGAAAGACGTCCTGTCAATTATACTTATTTTCAAGAAAATGAGATGATTTAGAGGTGACTTACATCATGTATTTTTTGTTTCAGGGAAGAAGCAAGGGATATGTTTTATCACGCATACAATGCTTATATGTATAACGCATATCCAGCTGATGAATTGATGCCCCTAAGTTGTGCTGGACGCTACAGGGGGATATCTCCAAACAGGGGAGACATTGATGATTCATTAGGAAAGTAAGTACAAAGTTTATGTTAGTTAATTTTTAGAAATTTAATTAATAAGACAATGTTTAAAATATGCATTGTATACCCTAAATTAACATTATAAACAAAAAAGAATGAATGACTATGTTTTAGCAGCTGGTGTTTGTTGTAGAAATTGTTTCTTTTTGACATTTCGTCTACAATTGCTATCAACAAATCCTCACAGATACTTCGTCTAAGGACTAGCAACCTCCAGTGAAGTCTTACGTTGCCATGTAATTTATTCCTAGTGTAACTTAAACACCACAGTTTATAATTAAAAAAAATGTAACTCAAAGTTAATCTAACAATATTTAAAGGGTTTTTACCCATATATTTAATGGCTTCAAACATGTACATCCAGATAGCACTGATGATGGAATAGTCATTAAGAAAACGTTCTGTGATGTAGCCTGATAGGTTTTTTATTATTATACCTTTTATAAAGGAATTAAAGCCTTTTATAAAGGAATTTAAATAAAACTGTTGTGATACATTGCACACAGTCAATGTATATACATTATATACAGTGGTGAGTGCCATATCACCCGGCTTTTTAACGTAAGAGATAGAAAACACAGTTACCTTGTGAAATAAAAGGAGATGAAACTCGTAGAGGTGGGAAATAATCGATAGAAACCTATAATTTACATTACATTACATTACGACTATCGATAGTCTCACACCTTTAGACGTTACCTTCGATCTAAATCACCTCGGTCATAATTATTATGTTTGACAGTTTGACGTCGTATGTGTGACGTATTTCCATTTTTTAATTTAGATAAAGTAAAAACTGATTGACCACAATAAAGCAAAAATGTGAATAAAATAATTTAATTAATAGTGATTACTTATTCTAAAGTTTTAAATTATTAACCAAGAATAATTTCTACTATGATTTGAGGAGTTTCATACACTCTTGTCACAGAATAATTAGCAATCCTTCGTGGATTAGTGGTAAGAATTCGACTCTGCGACGCAGATGATTAGAGTTCAAAACCTACATGAGGTTTTCTTTTTCTTTTTTAATAATTTGAAATTATGCAGAGATCGTTTTGCTTTGAATCACTAAACATTTATGTCAGTCGTTACTAGTATTTGAAGTGTTTAAAGTTAAACATAAATATCTTATTGAAAAAATAGTGTCGTCGTACTTTCGAAACTAAAGTAAAATTCTTCAAAATTAAAAGAATGTTTAAATAAGTAAAAATTTTACAAAAATAAAAAAATATTGTAAATAAACGTATCTACAATATGTTCAAATAAACCTTCATTAGCAGCAGAATAATAACCCAAACTGTCACTAAAGAATTATAAAAGTCTGATAGATCAGGGCTCAAGGCACGATGTACTCATGCAGGCGGTTAGGGTTCAAATCCTACACAAAGTTTTTACTTTTTTAAAAATTTGAAATTATGCAGATATTATATCGTTTTGCTTTAAATCATAAAACATTTATTTCAGTCTTTATTAGAAGTGTTTATAGTAAAACATGAAAATCTTATTGAGAAAACAATGTACTTTCGAAAATAAAGTAAAAATTCTTCAAACATAAAAGAACGTTCTAAATAAATGTACTTACAAAAAATGTTTAAATAAGCAGAAATTCTATAAAAATATTCTAAATAAACGTATTTTATTCTAATGAAATGTATTTACAAAAAATGTTCAAATAAGCCTCCATTAGCAGCAGAACAATAACCCAATCTATTATAAAAGTTTCGTCTAACATTAGTTAATGTTTCTGGACTAATACCTCTCATTGAATCAAAGATCTTTTCTCTTAATTCTTGGAGAGAATTAGGCCTATCGTCTTCAATTCCATATAGTTTGGACTTGATATATCCCCACATAAAAAAATCACAAGGTGCAAGATCAGGTGATCTTGCAGGCCAAAAAATATCTCCGTGTCCACTAATCAATCGATTAGGAAAAGTCGCACTGAGATATTCACTGACGATGCGAGAATTATGTGCAGGACAACCATCGTGTTGAAACCATATGGAATCGAAAGGAATTGGTAAATTACGAAGGGCTGGGACAATTTGATTTTGCAGAAGTTCCAAGTATTTCCGCCCAGTCAACATACCGTCTATAAAAAATGGACCAATGACATGATTCCCTATTATGCCTCCCCAAACATTTACTTTTTGAGGACGCTGGGTACGAGCAACATAAATCTGACGAGGATTTCCTCGGGACCAATACCGAGCATTCATTGAATTGTGACGGCCATGCAATGAAAACGTACATTCATCGGTGAACAAGACGTTCTCTAAAAAATGTTCATCTTGATGTGACATTTCCATTGCAGTTTGACAAAATTCTAAACGTCTATATTGATCCCCAGGGAATTGTTCGTTGGATTTATGAAGTTTATAGGGTCGGTATCCATGTCTTTTCAAAATTTTACCAACTCTAAATCTTGAAATTCCATATTGTTCTCCGAGACGAGATGTTGATTGGGTAGGATTTTGCTCAATACTTGCACAAATCAAAGTGTCTCTTAGTTCCAAATCTGGATTTACCTCCCTTCGCCTACGAACTCCTCTTGGAGCGAACACGGATCCATAAGTAAAAAAATTACGTATAATAGATTGAATTGTTGATCGTGATGGAGCCGGCCTATTTGGAAACATATTTACAAATTGTTGTCTAATCATGTTGTCTGAGAATCCATTCACATGCCAGACAACAATTTGCACTTTTTCCTCGACCGTTAAAACCATTTTCACGAATTGTTTTTTCAATAAAAAGTTTCTGTTTACCGTGCAAAAACACTTCTCGATATGTTATTATTTGATGGCTTAAAGGCTTCGCTTCGCGCGCATCCATTCCAATGTTGTCAATTGTTTTGAAAATCATTATCTGTACAGAGGAATTGATATTAACATTGAGAATTTAGTGATGGATTTGATATAAACAGTCTTCACCGGATTATTTTGCATTCACAACTGAAGACTGTATGAATTGAATTTGAATCATTTTGTATTTCCGTTTTATAACATTGGAATAAAAATAAATTGTAAATAATGAGTTTTTCGAAAATTTGTTACCTAATATGTATCATATTTTCTATTATTTTTTTATTGATAAAACAAAAATTTTATCCTTGGTGTGGAATTGAACCCCAATTTTCTCGTCAATAGACAACGTCCCTAACCACTACACCAATTTCACATACATTAAATGTTTTCAGACAAAACATACCTACCTTTATTTTAGTCAAATATTTCAGTTGAGTTATTTTTACTATTAAATAAATTTAAAGATTTATAATTTAAAATCGCTACTAATGAATGTTTTTTACTATAATATATCTTAATTTATTCAAGTATTTATTCTAACATCAGAAATTATTAAAATAAAATATTTTTGAGGTTATCCGTATAATTATGACTGAAGTCAAATAGCCACGTCTAACGTCTAAAGGTGTGAGACTGTCGATGGTGGTAATGCAATGTAATGTAAATTATAGGTTTCTATCGATTATTTCCCACCTCTACGAGTTTTATCTCTTTTTATTTCACAAGGTAACTGTGTTTTCTATCTCTTACGTTAAAAAGCCGGATGGTAAAGCACTCATCACTGTATATTACTTATATACATTATAAACAGTCAATACAACTACAGGAATTTAGTTTCCTTGTGTATTCATGATATGATTTTATCATACTGTTATGTCTTTATTAATTCTAATTTATTGTTTTTATTTATTTTCAAAGGTTCTATTTATAACACTTACAAATTTATTAAAGTCTATATACAATATGATACTAATTTATTTTCACACTATAATTATTTAATTTAGTTATATGACAATATATATTCCCGACAAAAACTCGACTCGAAATTCAAAAACTAACTAACTGTCTTCCATAAAATTTCGTCTTTATATAAAGCACCGTTAATCAAGAATCTCGTCGAAGGATGTCGACCTTCCTGACCCTTGTCGAAAAGACTGGAAGGTCACGTCATACTGGTATTTTTAGCTGAGGGGGACCCGTTTGGAAGGAATCCCACAACAGACCGGTTCTTTAAGAAGGGCGGCGAACTCACTAGAACAAAATATAATTAGAAAGAATATGTTTACAGTTATGAGTCATAATATTTATCGTAACAATACCGTTGAATTGGGCTAAAACGAATATCTGAGGCACTACATAAGAATATCATCTATTCTTAATGTGTCTATCATATTTTTCACGTCGATTTAGGAAATGAAAAAAAATGTCTGTAAAATGGATCCCCAAATATCTGAAAGTTTACCAAAAGCCTGCAAAGGTAGCAGCATCGAGCTTAATCTGTGGTTTTAAAAAGATGCAAACTTCTTAAACCGTGTTGTTAATGTTGATAACACTTTCTACTTCCCAGAAGCAAAGCAGCAGTCGATTAAACAGAGACACTTTGGTGCCACAAGGCTTAAGTTCTTGCTTCAGTTTTTTGGGATCGCCAAGGGATTATTTTCTGGTCCAAAGTGAAACAACATCTGCGAATTTTTATTCGATATTATTGACCACTTTCTACGAGAAAAAATGTGGAGAGAAGACGCTTAAAGTTATCCAAAGGTATAAGTTGTTTTTGTAGGATAATGTCTCTGCACACAAATCGCTTGTTGTCTTGCAAATAATTCGTTATTTCGGGTTCGAATTAGTTATTCGAATACCCACCATATTCACCAGATTTGGCTCTGCGCGACTATCATGTCTATTCTCAAATGAACAAGAATTTAAAAGGTCATAAATTTCCTTGTACTGAAGAGATGATAGAAGCTATGTTGTATAATTTGCACAACAGAATAAAAAAATCTTGAAAGGTCTGTTGCAGGTTCGTTATGATAAATGTATCAATTAAAGAGGACAATATGTTAAATAATAAAATTACTTTGATATTCCCAACTTCAACCTTTTATCTGACTCAGTTGCCATTTAGATTGGATTTTTAAAATGCCAAAATTATCGTTTTACGTACTTCTAAATATTTCTTTTTTTTTTTTTTTTTTCGTGAACAGCTGCATCATTTGTTAATATTCTGTCCTTGTCATTTAAATGTTATAAATGGGTAATAATAAATTTTCCTATACCGTAATTTATTAATGGTACTAACATAATTGTAGATTACGGTGATAAAAAATTTGCAGGAACTAAGAGATTAATGTAACGATTTTTAGCGAATGAGTTGTTAACCAGATGAGAATTGGTGAAAAAAAGTAATAAACATAAAAATTGTTTAACTTTTTTTAATTATCGTGTTGCTCGTATAATTTACATGGAATAATATTTCGTGTCATGTATAAAACTAACACTGATAAAATAAAATAAGCTGTGAAGGTATATAGTAATAGTAAAAGATGAATTAATTTCTTTTTTTTTGTCTTTGATGAATTTCTTTTTTTAGATAGGGGAAGTGGTCCACATTCGGCATATTTGCCTTGAGAAGCCAAATTTGAAAAAACTGGTTACATAATTCAGAAAACAATATTTTTTGATGAAACTGTAACTTATTAGGAACTTGTTCTAAAAGAGAAAAAAAATTTAGACATAAAGTTGGCTCATACTTTTGTATTTTTAAATTTTTTTACAATTGGCCGAAATTACCCCACATAGGGGGTAGTTTCGGCCAATATATCAAAATCTATAGCTATATATCAAAATACAGTAAAAATAAATATGAGTAAAAGAAAAGTACCTACCTATAAACTTAATTAAACATGGATTTTATCTTACGTTTAAACCAGAAAAGTTAACATTAAATTTGTAAACACTTGCAGTTCCATGAGTGGAAGAAAAAGGCAAAATAGCTGCAATATCTTTTTTTGCTACTACTGCAATGTCTTGGACAATGGGAAACAAGAAACTGTATTATTTTTGCGTCGCAGAGAATTTGACCTCGTAATCCTCATCTTGAAAAGAAGTTATTTGACCTACGTAAACAATGTCTATCTTGGAAACAAGAAATTTTACAAAAACAAAATTTCCGACGAAAGTATTTTCATTGTCGGGGATAGCTTTAAAATCTTCGAAATCTTCTTCGCCGTCGTCTGACGAACAATCTTGCAAAACTGCGTCAGTGCTAGACTCGCTTGACATAGAAATATTTCTTTTCCTACCCACTGTAATCAAATCTTTTTTTACTGATGCCTTATTCTGTTTTAAACTTAGTTTCCTTTTTCTCTCTGCATCTAAACTTTGTCTTTTTTCGTATTCCGGCGTGTCTGTATATATTGTTGAGTGTGCTTTTCCCTTATTTATTTGTTTTTTCTTTTCTTCAAGTTGTTTCTTTGGATACGGTCTAATTTGACTCAGTGTGTTAGTCGATGTGTGAAGAACTTGAGGCGAGCCTGGAGGTGTTTTATTAATACTTTTTTCTACTGCACAGCTTGATGTCGAAGAAATTTGCGGAATTATTTCGGTGTTTAATTCACTTTGTATGGTATCAATAGAACTAACGTCTTTGTTTTTCATTAATGGTTTATCTGTTACCTCGCTTGGTATAAAATCTGTATTACTGAATACAAGTCGATTTATTGGCCACACACCAGTATTTTTAAACGAGCTGGTTATATTTTTAATTGGAATGCACATTCATATGCCTTCTTAGCCAAACGTGCCACATGTCGAATTGTAGGGGTTTTTGCAGGATTTTAAAGTAGCCAGTCATACTGAGCTGTAGCTACATAGGACTTAAATGGTCCAAATACGGCAACATCTAGTGGCTGAGTTCTATCTATCGTATGAGGTGGATAAGATAGTAAAACGATCCCCTTTTCTCGGCACAATTTAATGGCTTCTACAGATATGTGGGATTCGTGGTTGTCCAAGAGCAGAAGTACCTTGCTTTCCACAGAACATTTAATAGAAAACATAAAGTGTTTTAGTACTTTTGGGAAACGGTCAGACGTCATCCATCCTTTCTTATTCCCTAACGCCATAGCAGATGTTGGGTATACATCACCTAAATATTATTCAGGGTTTCTAATTCTAGGATACACAAAGACTGGTGGTACTGCTCCACCAGCTGCACTAATCATCCCTACGAACGTCACAAGTTCACCTCTCTCCTGTGAAGAGATGAGAGCCACTTGTTTTTTGCCTTTTGGAGCAACAACTTTAGCAGGTGGCATAACTGTTGTTATGAGAGTCTCGTCCAAATTCCAGATCTGTTCCGGCTTAATCTTGTATTTTTCCAGGACACTGGCATACTTGGTAAAAAAATCTTTTCATTTATTAAAAGCTATCGACCTACTTATACTTGTATTTTCGGGTTTGCGAAGCGAGATATTGTTGTGATATCTTTTCATAAAGCAACGTAGGCACTCCAGACCTAAAAAATATTTCTTTAGCTGCTTTAATTTACACATATACAAAAGAAATAAACTGCCATTTTATTCAACTTCCAACTGTTTGGTGCTGTAGCATTCAGTAAGGCATTAGCAACATCATAAGCCAGTTTCCTTATATCCTTATAGTTTAGGCCGTAGTTTAAGTTGAAACACGTTTTTATATAAGCTACAATCTCGAACTCTTCATGCAAAGTAAAAACTTGACGAGCTGTATATTTCCTAGTATTCGAAGCCTCCTCTTCACTTTTATTGCCTGAACCAACCCATCCAGCCAAAAGCTCTTCTTTTGTTTTTTTCTTTAAAATAACCTTAATTCTTGACTGTATGATTTGTCTTTTAACTTGATACTCTTGGGCAGCCTTGTATTGACTCAAAGTTTCATGGTATTTTCATTAATGTCACAGCGATCGGTTTTTTTTAGTGTAATTCTTAGGCATCTAGAACAAATTAGTAAACAGAAATTATTACTGATTTAGATATAAAAAAGATCAATATACAAATAATGTACGTAGGGAACATTTGGGTACTATAGTTTATTTTTATGAACGAGAGAATAATTTTAACTGGTACCTCCGACCACTCCATGGGCGTGCTCAAGATTAATTGAAAAATTACTGTGAATAATTGTAAAAAATAAATGAATTATTTCAGTGTTATAAAGTGTTATGTGTATGTAAACAAAAGTGACCTCTTTTATCACACACTATATTAGAACTGACTGGCCTACATTAAAAAGGGTTTTAAAAAATTCACATTTTTTTTTAATTTTTAAAAATTACAAAAGAGAAAAAGAGTTTTTAAAACCGTCTAAGGTATGTTAAATAGATGAATAAAAATATTAATATAAAACTTACAGCTACTTGTTACAAATCCAAAACAGATTCAGAAGATGAACTTTCAGAACCAAGATTTATAATAACTGGCTCGATCATTTTATCAGTAATATTGTCCAGTTTCCACATTTTTTCCTCTTCTTTAATAGTGTGATTTACTGCCTTTTCCCAGTTTTCAGGTTTTACATTATTTACGGCCTCCAAAAACAACTGTTTAACATCATGAATTTTAAAAGTGGTATTTTTTCTTGAAACTTCACTCTTTATCTGTGCCCATACCAGTTCAATCGGGTTTAATTCACAATGATATGGTGGGGATGTAAGTACTGTCATTCCACGATTTTTGACAATTTCATCAATTTCGTATTTTTTAATTTTTCTTTATGAAGGGCACACAACGAATAAAGTTCCTTTCTTATAGATCCGGGATGGTACGTAATATTTTTTGAACTCAGCCAATTCTGCAAGTCTTTTTTTAACCACTTGGTTGTGGGCAGTCCTTCTATAAGTCTGGAGTAATAACTTGCATTATCCATTACTATTACACAGTTCTTAGGAAGAAGATCTATCATTTGTTCGAACCATTCTTGAAAGACATCAGCGTTCATGTCTTCATGGTAGTCACCGGTACGAGTTGATTCAAAAGTTAATAAACCACCTTCAACAAAACCGTCTGAACTGCCAATGTGTACTATTATCAGCCTGCGTCCCTTTCCTGATGGTGGGTTTAAACCAGTAGATAAGTTATTTACAAAAGCGTGCCTTTGACTTGTAACAGTTTCATCCTGAAAAAAATTTATTTGGTGTATGACCCTCGTTGATCCATGTTTCATCAAGATAAAATATTTTTTTTTTTTGGTTTCTCATTTCCTTTATGGTTCTTAGAAAATGTCTTCTCCATATGACAATATCGCTTCTTTCTAATAAAATAGACTTTCTGGGATTCTTTTTCCAGCGGAAGCCTATTTCTTTTAAAAGTTTCCATAACGTACTTCGACTCATTTCTGGGTAATCCTTATCATCTCGAACTGAGACAAGAACTTTATCCAATGTTGGAAATTCTTGTCTAAAGAAGAATTCATGCACTTTCCGTCGAAGTCCTTCTTTAAAATGATATTCTATTTGAAAATTTTGGTTTCCCTGGAGCATTACGTGGCATTTGAAAACTACCACATTTCTCTTCTTTAATAACTCTGTAAATCGTAGATTTCCCAACACCAAGTGTACTGCTAACTAACTCAACGGTCTCATCAACACTTTCACATAAACGTTTGTCTGTAAATGATTTAAAACAATTAAATATTAATGTTTTTTCATTAACTGTTAAAGGACCAATTTTTCGGCGTTTACACGGCACTTCCAAATTTTCCATAACACTAGTATACACAATAAACTGCACCTTGCAACTGAAGTACCTACTTTTAGTGAACTGTTAAGAATTTTGAATACGCCACTTGGACTTTCCTACAAAATGGAAAAACTCACTATCACATTTTCTGTGGAATAAGTTTAGAAGGTAATTATCTAGTCAATTACTGTCGTAGATTCCTGGAATTAAAGAATTAAATGTTTGATTGTTGAAACCCTTAGTTCGTGGAATGCACTCATTTCAGATAAAATAAAACGTTTTATTTTATCTAAAGAATTAAACTTTATTTTGCAAATAGGTAGGTACTTATTAAACTTTACTTGGTTATATATAACCAATAAAATAAACATCTTACATTTCTTGCAAATTCATTAGTACCTGTTAACCTCCATCACTCCGACACTGGCAACCTTATTTAGGGATTAATAACCCTCACAATTATTGTATTCTATTCTGCTCCAACCTTTATACCTGGTGGTCATACTCAATTTAAAATTGTTTTCCTATATACTTCTGTAAACTTGTAGACAAATATCTGTTTTTCATTGAGTCACCCGTATCAACAGTTTAGGGATTTGCATACATAATTTATTGTTTTATTACTCTCTCATACATAAAAATACACTATAACACTGATAAAATAAAATAAGCTGTGAAGGTATATAGTAATAGTAAAAGATGAATTAATTTCTTTTTTTTTTGTCTTTGCTTAGATAGGGGAAGTGGTCCACATTCGGCATATTTGCCTTGAGAAGCCAAATTTGAAAAAACTGGTTACATAATTCAGAAAACAATATTTTTTGATGAAACTGTAACTTATTAGGAACTTGTTCTAAAAGAGAAAAAAAATTAGACATAAAGTTGGCTCATACTTTTGTATTTTTAAATTTTTTTTACAATTGGCCGAAATTACCCCACATAGGGGGTAGTTTCGGCCAATATATCAAAATCTATAGCTATATATCAAAATACAGTAAAAATAAATATGAGTAAAAGAAAAGTACCTACCTATAAACTTAATTAAACATGGATTTTATCTTACGTTTAAACCAAAAAAAAAGGAAGAAAAAGGCAAAATAGCTGCAATATCTTTTTTTGCTACTACTGCAATGTCTTCGACAATGGGAAGCAAGAAATTGTTTGTATTATTTTTGCGTCGCAGAAATTTGACCTCGTAATCCTCATCTTGAAAAGAAGTTATTTGACCTACGTAAACAATGTGTATCTTGGAAACAAGAAATTTTACAAAAACAAAATTTCCGACGAAAGTATTTTCATTGTCGGGGATAGCTTTAAAATCTTCGAAATCTTCTTCGCCGTCGTCTGACGAACAATCTTGCAAAACTGCGTCAGTGACTCGCTTTACATAGAAATATTTCTTTTCCTACCCACTGTAATCAAATCTTTTTTTACTGATGCCTTATTCTGTTTTAAACTTAGTTTCCTTTTTCTCTCTGCATCTAAACTTTGTCTTTTTTCGTATTCCGGCGTGTCTGTATATATTGTTGAGTGTGCTTTTCCCTTATTTATTTGTTTTTTTCTTTTCTTCAAGTTGTTTCTTTGGATACGGTCTAATTTGACTCAGTGTGTTAGTCGATGTGTGAAGAACTTGAGGCGAGCCTGGAGGTGTTTTATTAATACTTTTTTCTACTGCACAGCTTGATGTCGAAGAAATTTGCGGAATTATTTCGGTGTTTAATTCACTTTGTATGGTATCAATAGAACTAACGTCTTTGTTTTCCATTAATGGTTTATCTGTTACCTCGCTTGGCATAAAATCTGTATTACTGAATACAAGTCGATTTATTGACCACACACCAGTATTTTTAAACGAGCTGGTTATATGTTTAATTGGAATGCACAATCATATGCCTTCTTAGCCAAACGTGCCACATGTCGAATTGTAAGGGTTTTTGCAGGATTTTAAAGTAGCCAGTCATACTGAGCTGTAGCTAAATAGGACTTAAATGGACCAAATAGGGCAACATCTAGTGGCTGAGTTCTATCTATCGTATGAGGTGGATAAGATAGTAAAGCGATCCCCTTTTCTCGACACAATTTAATGGCTTCTACAGATATGTGGGATTCGTGGTTGTCCAAGAGCAGAAGTACCTTGCTTTCCACAGAACATTTAATAGAAAACAAAGTTTTTTAGTACTTTTGGGAAAAGGTCAAACGTCATCCATCCTTTCTTATTCTCTAACGCCATAGCAGATGTTGGGTATTCGTCGCCTAAATATTCTTCAGGGTTTCTAATTCTAGGATACACAAAGACTGGTGGTACTGCTCCACCAGCTGCACTAATCATCCATACGAACGTCACAAGTTCACCTCTCTCCTGTGAAGAGATGAGAGCCACTTGTTTTTTGCCTTTTGGAGCAACAACTTTAGCAGATGGCATAACTGTTGTTATGAGAGTCTCGTCCAAATTCCAGATCTGTTCCGGCTTAATCTTGTATTTTTCCAAGCCACTGGCATACTTGGTAAAAAAATCTTCTCGTTTATTAAAAGCCATTGACCTACTTATACTTGTATTTTCGGGTTTGCGAAGCGAGATATTGTTGTGATATCTTTTCATAAAGCAACGTAGGCACTCCAGACCTAAAAAATATTTCTTTAGCTGCTTTGTATTTACACATATACAAAAGAAATAAACTGCCATTTTATTCAACTTCCAACTGTTTGGTGCTGTAGCATTCAGTAGGGCATTAGCAACATCATAAGCCAGTTTCCTTATATCCTTATAGTTTAGGCCGTATAAGTTGAAACACGTTTTTATGCAAGCTACAAACTCGAACTCTTCATGCAAAGTAAAAACTTGACGAGATGTATATTTGCTAGTATTCGAAGCCTCCCCTTCACTTTTATTGCCTGAATCAGCCCATCCAGCCAAAAGCTCTTCTTTTGTTTTTTCTTTAAAAGGACCTTAATTCTTGACAAATTAGTAAACAGAAATTATTACTGATTTAGATATAAAAAAAGATCAATATACAAATAATGTACCTGGGGAACATTTGGGTTCTAGCTGAGTCTTCCCCATAACAGTTAGCCGAAACTTCCCCACGTGCTCTAAAAATAATATTAAATAAAATTGAAAAACTAGGCAATGTTTTGAAGCTTATGTTTTACTAACATTACAAAAGTAATAAATGTTCTTTTATATTCACGGCCAGTGGTACATATATTAACAAAGTAACTTATGTCGTTCTGAAGAGACCTAAAGAGGTCGAAATACGTATAAGCGGCTTGCTGTGGCCCTGCATCGAAGTTAAAATCTAATACCGTCATTATGAACGAAAATTATATTTAATTAAAATAACTAGCAAAATGAACAAATATTTTTTAGTCGATATTATGCAAATTGCTAGATTATTAGTTATAGCAGGTATATAATTATTTAATTATATAAGCAAATGACGCATGCGGTTTTTCCGAATATTTACACTCTTTTTCTCTGAAATACATATTTGAAATATATATTATCAGTTTAGGATTTATGATTGTTACGCTTTATTGCAGTTTATACATGTGTGGTTTTATTATTTGTTCAAGTTCTCACGAATAATCGTGTACACGAGCCAAAATTAATATTCACGATTCATATAGGTCATAATAACTACTTCTAGATTAAAGGAGTAAGTTTTCCATAGGACTTTGAACTAGTGTTGCCCAAATGCAAGAACGAGACGAGACAGTCTTGGTCTTAATCTTGCGCCAATACACCTGGTCTTGGTCTTGGTATTGCACTCCCGGTCTTGTTCTTGCAGCAAGAGTCTTGCAAGTCTTACAGTTACCCATTAGCCTATTGCTATTTATTAAACGTTACTTTAGATCTTAGAACAACGTAACAGAGCAAGTGCATTTTAAGCTTGAATTAACATGGCCATAATAAAGACCAACCAAATTAATAAATGTCTAAACAACTGACACCGGGTGGGGTGGAGCTTTGACAGCATGGGGTGCATGATACTATTACTATATTATTATTATTATATGTTATTCATAGTATCATGATGGGGTGGGAACCATGATAAAACATGATTAAAACACAAAAAAACCAAATTAATGACATAAACTTGACTGTATTTTAAAGAACATTATCTGCCTAGAAAGGAATTGATGAACCCCCACCATATATGAAATGGAAATCTTAAAAAAGATTAGTATGTGTCAAAAAATCCACATACATGTATCAAGGGCACAAATTCTTTAAGTAATAAGATAACAAACTATAATCCACTTATTAAAGCAAAATAAATGTTGTTAACAATATTATTATTATTATTATTATATAACAAATAAGGGCAGAGGAGCGAGCTCCTATTATGCCCAAAAAGCAAAAATAAACAAAAATAAAATAGATCCTTATAAAACTAATACTAATTATAAAGTTAAGTAGTTAAACAATTAACAAAAATTGAATTGTGACACAATAAATAAATAAATAATGCTGTCCGAGAAAAAAATATCCTAAAAAGATCTTAACACTAGCTGCCGATATGGTGTCTTGATCCAAATTGTTCCAGATATTAAAGATTCTGTTTGGCAAGAAGTTCGCCCTGGACCTTGCAGTAGTTTGTTCCATCTTTAATTTGTATCGATGGCCTCTTAATCTATCGTCTTCATTTAAAGTGAATATGTTGTTTAGGTTCCCAAAATTATATTTTAAAATACGGAAGGACATAATTAGGTCACCTCGAAGACGTCGCTGCTCGAATGTCGTAAGATGAGCCATGAATAGTCTATCTTGATAGTTAGGTCTAACTAAGTCTTGTAGCTTTACGCTGAACGTTTTCAAGTAGGATTTTATCGCGACTAAGATCTGGATTCCACACTGGTCCGGCAAACTCAAGAATAGGTCTAACGTATATTGAGTAAAGTTTACTAACAGAGGTTAGAGATATGCGTGCAAAACATTTACGGATCAAAAACAGTTTCGAGTTAGCACGTTTACACACCGACACTATGTGATCAGACCAATTTAAGTCACTATTAATTATCACTCCGAGATCGTTGTGTGAGGTTACAGAGTTTAAAGGATGTCCATTAATAAAGTACGGCAGTGATGGGTTATTTTTGCCGATATGTAAAAACAACGCATTTTTCAATGTTAAGCGGAAGTAACCATTCTGAGGATCATTTGAATATTGCGTCAAGATCTTGTTGAAGAATATGTTGGTTAATAGTTGGATTCACATATAACTTAGTGTCATCAGCGTAAATGGAAACCTTACTGGATACAATGAGCGGAAGATCACTAGTGTAGACAAAAAAAAGTAGCGGTCCAAGTACTGATCCTTGTGGAACTCCACTCTTGACTGGCTTATCTAATGAGTGGTCTTCCCCAACACGAACCCTGAAGTATCTGTCGGATAGAAAATCTTGTATCCAAATGTTTAATTTTCCGCGGATACCATAGTGATCCAATTTAGCTAGTAATCGACGTTTTGGAACACGATCGAAAGCTTTGGAGAAGTCTAATTAAACTACATCGACAGGATTCCGATTGTTTAAAGATAATGACCAATCATTTACACAATGAAGTAAGTTTGTGATCGTTGAACGACCTTTGATAAATCCATGCTGTTGGTGAGAGATGACATTTTCTTGAAGAAGGAACTCGGACATAGCTTCCGAAATAATCGATTCCATGACCTTGCTGACAATAGGAACCAGGCTGATTGGACGATAATTATTGCAATCAAGTTTATTTCCTTTCTTGAATACAGGAGTAACTGAAGCCAATTTCCAGGACGAGGGGAGGGAACCTCGATTAAAAAAGCAGTCATTATGAGAGATATAGGGATGGCTACATAATCTGCACATTGTTTGAGGAAAAAAGAGGTGAGTCCGTCTAATCCAGGTGATGAATTATTTCGCAGTTTCCTTAAATGATGTTTAATTTCATCCGGTGTGAAAGATATATTGTCAAGAGTTTTAGACAAACGAGGGCACATTATTTGAGGAATGGTATCGTTAGATTCATCTGTAAAAACTTGAGAAAAGAATAACGATAAACATTCCGAAGATTCGTTATTCGAAGATTCGTTATTCGAAGAACGTAAAGACCCATCAGCTTTTTGAAGCAATGGTATGGAGACTTTAGAAGATAAAGATGTACGAATGTACCGTTATTAATTAATTAGTCTTATTAGCTCTACTCTTGTATAAAAAACTAATTTGAAAAAATAAAGAATAGATAAAAAAGTAATGATAATCAACAGAAGTTATTTTAAATTAAGGAGATACCTACTTAATGATATTATTTTGGTAATTGGTAATAAGGTAATAAGTATATTTTTTTACATGTCCACTTTTTTCAGTGGTTATTAAACAGCTTGTGATATCTCCACCGAATTTTGGTTTTTCAGAAATATTTGTAATTCCTTTTTGTGAAAAGATATTAGATGCTTCCTTAAACCGTATAAATGATTTAATTGATGACTTCTTAAATTACGATTTTTTCGATGGCTTTATATAATCCATAACCAAATTCCTCCATCAGCAATCCTTACAATAAAAATATTCTTTATTGAGCAATTGAACATGTTTATGCTATTTAAAATGTTGTGTCAAACGACACGAATAACTCTCAAAGATTCTCCCATTCCGCTATTTTCCTAATAAGATTTCCATCCAACACGTTCCGTTTATTTTTGAAATGATGCAAAATTATAACAGTTACTTTCATCTTAATGGTGTTTTGCTCGTTGTATTCTACTTTCGTACACGGTAATGTAATAACAGTCCATTTTAAATGCAGAACGTGCCACGGATTGCAGCGAAAATTTCGTTACGTCTTTACGCTTTAGTTTGGATAAACAGGAAATTAGAGCGAACTTAAAAACATCTTTGGGTCTCTAAAGTGCTCTATAGAAGTAAGTATCGGTAAAAAGAGGAACAAAAGCTAGTTATACAAACGGAAGGAATGCAGATTTCGCTTTTAATGTTTTAACGTAAAACCTGTAATAATATTCTCTTAATATCAAAAATTCAACCGGCGGCATCCTGATGTTAGATCTGTATTGCATAAATTACTACATACAATACACTTTTCACTCACACGCTTAAACCAGTGAGTGGTTTAGTCCTCATCAATATACGAGGCGTGTTTTTTAAGTAAGTACCGTTTTGGAATTAAAAAGAGACGTGCAAAGATATGGCAATAATTTTAATTTTACATGAAAGCCTGTACCTTAATCTACTTTTCTACATAAGTTCCGTTAATATTGAGGCACTTGTCATAACGTGGCACCAGTTTTTGAATACCCTCCTAATAAAATTCTGCCGCCTGACTTGTTAACCACTGCATCACAAATGTTTTGACTTCGTTATCGTCTTGAAGACGCTGACCGCTCAGGTGTTTCTTCAAGTGCAGGAACAAATGGTAGTCGCTGGGCGCCAGATCAGGGCTGTATGGAGGATGATCTAAAGTTTCCCATTTAAATGAGTTGATGAGATCTTTGGTCTGATTAGCCACATGTGGACGGGCATTGTCATGCAGCAAAACGATACCCTTACTCAACTTGCCACGTCTTTTGTTCTGGATTTCACGACGCAGATTTTTCAATGTCTCACAATAAGACGCTGCATTGATTGTCTCATTACGAGGCAGAAACTCCACTAGCAATACTCCTTTTCTGTCCCAAAAAACTGTGCACATGATTTTCCGGGCAGAAATTGTTTGCTTAAACTTCACTCTTTTGGGTGATGATGAATGTCGCCATTCCATGGATTGTTGTTTCGATTCTGGTGTGACGTAGGCCACCCACGTTTCGTCACCAGTAACAATTTGGTCTAAAAAATCTTCACCTTCACTGTGGTACCGCTCAAGGAAAGTCAATGCACTGCCTAAACGTTGGGTTTTGTGCAAATCCGTCAACATTTTTGAAACCCAACGTGAACACAATTTCCGGTAATTCAAGTACTTGGTAACAATGCGATACAAAACACTACGAGAATACTGAGGAAAGCAGTCGGACAATGATGAAATTGTAAAGCGTCTGTTTTCTCTCACCTTTTCGTCCACTTTCTGCACCCAAACATCAACCCAAATATAACAGATTTAGTAGCCTAAAAGCAGCACCGACCTTCACATTAATCGAATATTTTTATTTTCATCAAAATGTTTTTTTTTTCAATACTTAAATGAATTATTCTAAATTTATTTCTGTGCTCTTTATTAAGGAGGTCCTTAATATTGTGCTTGGTTTTCTAGGGACCGCGGACTGAAAAAGGTTAAGAAACGCTGAACTAGACGATGATGGTCAGTTAACGCAAAATTCTAAAATTGAGCTACAAAGAGCCGTGTACAAACTACTTTCAGTATATAAGACCTTAAAAACATGTTTAAAACATGACTTGCTTGAAATGAATTCTTTTACTGACTTCTGGATTTTTTTTTTGTTTAAAAATGTTCACCTCAGAGAAGTTGTGGAATTTACTTCCATGGTAAAGGCAAGTTATAGCAATATAACTTTTGTTCGTTGACACATTTTCCTATTTACCAAATTTCTCGTCGATCGATACGCTACTTTAGAATTCTGGACGAAAACTGCGAAAGAGTGGACTAACTGCGATCTGAAAAATCTTTTGTGTACATACACCCTATTATTATTTCGTTTTTTATTATCCACGAAACAATAGCCGCAACGTGATACCTCATATCGATTTATATAAAAAAATTAAAAATTTAATCTCGCAAAACTAGTAATCGTAATATGTAATTGACCTTTCAAGAAAATGTTACCTTCTTATTTCATCAATGTCGATTTCTCTTCGGTGTCATGTATACAGTAAATATTTCAAGGTGACCATTTGAGACGTGCCGTCAGCTGTTTTTTTTCAAATAAAAATATATATGTCTAACGACGGTTTTGTTTTTCAAGGTTATGGTCACAATTTGCAAAATGTCGCAATTATTGTTTATCCACTCGATGTTTTGTGCAACTTTAGTCATTGTTATACAGATTTATATATATAAAAAAATAACTACGTTTAAGAAATTTGTACAGATACACATATTTTCTAAGTTTCGCTACATAAAATAAAAATTCGAATTAAAAGACGTATACACGGTGATTCCCAGTGTTAGCAACCCTAGAGAATGGAATTATTGTTCCATGCCGTAAAACTATAGTAAATTTGAAAAAAATATATAGTCGATGAGAAAAAATAATCGTCAAGTTCAATTTTATCGCATTAAATAATGGTTCATCATTCAATCTTCGCTTATCCACTGCTGCACAGAGATATCCCTCATAATTTTCCATCTATTTCGATCTTGTGCCTCTTGCATCCAATTCCTATGACAACGTTTTAGATCGTCAGTCTAACGTGTTGGTGGACGACCTCTGCTTCGGTAGGCATCATCTCTTGGTCATCCGCTTTGTCCATCTATTATGTGTCATTCGAGCCTCGTGACCTGCCCAGTTCCATTTCAGTGTTGTTACTCTCTCTACTGCATCAGCCACTCCTGTTCTTTGTCGTAGTTGGCGATTTGGGATCTTGTCTCGTAGTGAAACGCCCAACATAGCACGCTCCATAGCCCTCAAAGGCCCCCGCAAACACATTTCAAAAATATTGCCATTGATAACTTTTACCTGTTCCAGTTAGCTTCAGCATCATGAAGTATGTTTAGAGCTTGTCCAAAGTAAAAAATCAATTAGAGATGGAGAAATGATCAAGCGGTGTGCCGTTAAAAAGCCTCGATTCTTCGAGATGAAACCTCGAGATGAAAAGATGGCCAAAAATTTTGAATGTATGTCAGTTTCCCATCAAACTTTATCTATGAGTTGATGAGCTGAATACTCATGTATTTAAAAAAATGGTCGACACAGTTTGTGATTGTTTGTACTACTCTTAGCCCTGGACGAATCTGTTGATATTACTGACAAAAATCAGCTATTAATTTTTGTTAAATGCATCAGTGAAGATTTTTGTGTAACTGAGGAACTTCTAAAACTGCACCACATGGAAGACGGGAAAAAGGTATAAATATATTTGAAGCAGTTAATGACGCTGTGACAAATATAGGCGGTTTTCAAAAGTACTCTTGCGTTTGCACCGACGGAGTCAAAAGGAATGACGGGACGCATAACGGATTGGCTGGACGTTTGTGGGAAAATGGTGTTAACTGTGTTTTGTTCCATTGCATTATCCATTAAGAGGCTCTCTGTGGAAAGATAATTAAAATCAACGATACTATGAAAACTGTAGTGCAGATAGTAAACAGTTTAAGAGGAGGAAGCAGAGATACGCTGGTTGAGTGCAGGTAAATGCCTTAGAAATTTTTTTTCTTTAAGAAAAGAGATCTTACTGTGTTTTTGAAACGGAAATTGTTATTAACACGGACGTATTTATAACAAAGCTTAAGAACAAAACATTTCTTCATGAACTGGCATTTCTAACAGACATTAACTCTCACTTGAACACATTAAACCTACAACTCCAGGTAAAAAATAAAACAGTATCACAGTTGGTTGGTGAAATTGAGACATTTCGCAAAAAAACTTGATCTTTTCAAGAGCTGCATGAAAATAAACGACCTTACACATTTTCCTGCGTGTTTCGAAATAAATCAAGAAGAAACCATGGTCGATTTCTCGAGGTTTGCAAAAGTTCTTACAGAAATAAAGAGAATCCAATCCTTTTTAACAATCCAATGGGAGTCAATATCCAGAACCAATCAGCAGAATACCAATTAGAGCTGTGCGAACTACAGTCGATTCGTTTTTTCAAGCAAAGAAAAATGAAGACATTAGTACCTTTTGGAAGTTAGTCTCCAAGGATCGTTTTCCTAAATTTCGTAACTTTGCGTTGAAACTATATTCAATGTTTGTGAAATATGTGAAAGTACATTTTTGCTTTGAAGCATATTAAATCTAAAACACGTAATCGCATGGAAAATGATTCTCTGGAAGCGTGTATTAGATTCACTACCACTAGCATAGATATAGATGTGCAAAAGTTAGTAAAGACGTTTTCATCTTTCTTGGCGTGTGCGTGTAAAAACACTTGCAATAAGTTGTTTCATCTGTCTTTCCTTGTCTAAGGTCGATTCGTTTACCTCCTCCAGTGGCAGCTATCTGTATTCGTAAAGAGGCCGAACTTATCACCGACACCGTATCGGCCAAACGCATCGGTGTTATTGCTACAATACTGGGAGACGTGAGTGGTCTCTTCATTCCCTTCTCATCGCACTTTACCATGACAAACGTGACTCGCACAATTGAATTACGCATCTGTGTATCAGAGAGAGACGAATATTAAAAATTCCGTAGTAGCTTATTTCAGGCACACGCCAAGAACGATGAAACCGAGTTTAGAGGATAAATCTTTTTTTTTGGGTTTAATGCGTCGACCACTAATGGTCATTGGCATGGTACAGTGATTTTTTACAGTCAGGTACCTAGTGTAGTGTGTGTGTAGAGTAATTGTCTTGATACTTAGCAAAGCCGACGTCATTGTCTTTGTTGTCTTTGCTAATAGACGCTAATTGTATCCGAACGTCTGCGGTCCCTCCGGTGAGTACCGATCGCACAAGGATAGAAATTATTTTCATTCATTAATTTTTAATAAACGAACATTTCTCCGAACTCACGACCTTTAGGTTCAAAGGTAGGCGCTCTTACCCTTACCACTGAGCCACAGAGGGGGTTAATTTCAAATTTAATACGGCCCGCAACGTCTAAAAGGTTGGACCACACTGCATTATATGTATGAAACTGTTTAATCAATCAATAGATTTTTGGAAATTGACTCCTCTTTTGATCAATTAAAAACGAGATCTTCTATCATGTTAACACAGAATATCATGTATATAGTTCACAATCGAGATTATATGCACCCACAGCAGACAAAGAAGATAATGAGGTAGAAGAATTTTATGCAGGAATAACGAACATCACAAAATCCGTCAAGAAATACTACATCAACATTATACTAGACGACTTGCAAATGCAAAATGAAAAAATCGGTAAAGAAAGAGTAGCTGATATCACTGGAGGATACGGATTAGCCACACGCAATGAAAGGAGTGATCGCCTGATATAATTTTGCCAAGAAGAAGAATCAATATGTACATGGAAATCACCTTAAGCCAATAATCAAAAGATTGTAAGGAATCGAATTGATTTTGCTTTGGTTAATCATAGATTTAAATCAAGTATCCAGATTGCAAGAACCTACCCAGGTATAGACGTAGGATCAGACCACAATCAAGTCATTATCAATCTCAGACAAAAACTAAAACAATACGCCGAAACAAACCAAAGAAGTCTAATATTGAAATACTTCGAAACGAAGCTAAAAAAGAAAAAGTAGCAACCAAACGTAATGAAGACCTGAAAAAAACAATCATAACAGGAAACGAAGACATAGAAAATATATGGCAAACCATAAAAATATGATAGAAAACAAAAAAAAACAACCCATATCTGTATAAAAAATTCAAAGAACCATAGATTCAAAAATATAGAGTCCTTCTGACGTAACGTGTAAAATGTTGCAAAAAGTAAATGTTTATTTACAAAAATAATGACCAGGTGTAAAATTAGACACGGTAAATTTTGCTTGTTTGTACATATAACAACACAAAACTCCACGTTGTGTGCTGTAGCGTGGTATTTTTTTTAAAAACGTATTGTATTTTCGTTATGACTAAAAACTAATTGGTATATTAAAAAAGTAATAAAACTGTCGTAATATCGTTAAACTTATTACTAATTTGAATGTCTACTAATGATATGCCATTAGTTTATCTGTTGTAAGTCTCCCACATTCCGTCATAAAGCCGGTTGCTAAATACCTGAAATCTGGTAAACAATATACAGGGTGTCCAGAAACTCTCCTGACAAATAATTTCCTCAGATAATTTTAGGACGATTAAACCCAATTCACCTAGTCCGAAAATGTTTTCTAAGGGAGCTACAGTTCTATGAAGATGGCTGCTTGCAATTTTTTTTAAAATACCTCCAGAATGCTTCTATTTAGAAAAACGAAAACTGGAGTGATTATTTAACGTCCTAAGTTGAATCGATTCCATTAATTGCAAATTTCTAGTATCGGTCATAGGCGGTTTTGGGTAGATCAACGGTTATTATAACGCATAACTTTTTGCCTTTAACTTTTAAGCACTGGTGATACTAAATTATTAAATTTTCAGATATTAAAGTACTGAAATGTACTCTTATAAGTCTGTCAGATACACCATTTTCTAGAAAAATCGATTCAAATTTTTTTTGTTTTTTCGTCATAAAATTTAAATGAACCTTAAGGCTGTTTTATCGGTACACCAAAACCTAGAGATAGTAATTTCTCTGTTATTTACCGACAAAATGTCTCGAAATTTGGACACGTTATTCAAAATTGTGTTGCCTTTAAACTGATGGTTTTACTTTTTTAATTTTTTTGAAAGTTCTTTTGAAATATCGGATTATGCAGTTTAACGTTCCATTATAACCAAACGTTTTACGCCCATCACTTGAAAGAGTTTTTTTTCTGTAATCGTTGATTTTTTTTTTCACCTTTCTGTGTCCGGTAATAATCAAGAAAGGCGTGTTTAAACTTTGAAGACAATTGCTAAAAAATACTGAAATCTAATAGTGAAATGTGTTACTCATCATTGGCACTTAATTCCACCGTTATCGGCTTCGTGACGTCATCTCATGAACGTACGGTCAGTTAGTTCGATTTGAAATAATTTTCAAGCTATAACTGCGAAATTGTTTATTTCTTTGTGACAACAAATTGTATTTTTTTTGATAAAAATATTTTTTTGTTATTTTAAATTTATTATAAATAAACACCATGATGTTTTTTGCAGTCACGTTTCACAAATTTTTATTCAATACTATATTTAGCTAAGACATATAAATTAAAAATGTGATAATTCTTTTTAAAACATCTACTATAATCATTCAAAAAATATATTCCCGACAAAACTAATTTGAATGGAGAATAATGCATTTGCTGCCATTAAACTATCCGTCGGTCGACGCCACTCTACCCGCTGTACCCGTCGTCGGCTGGCGTAAGCAGTGTAGAAAAGTAAGTGATACGCCCGTTTGAAATCGTAGTGTGCTTTGACTGCTAAAACAGCCTTAATTAATTTTATAAATCTTCTGTTTTAATAAAACCAACACTTAGAACGACACGAGTTGAAAGTTTACAATGTTTAACAGGAGAACCATCCCTAAGTTTACGATGCAAATACCTTTCTCTTTCATATGCTTCTAAAATAACTAGTAATCAAAAACACTCTACTTATACACCAATACGTTCACAGATCGATTTCAAGACACGTTCTCTACAACATTTTACGAAAGAGTTAGAAGAAACCGTAATGACCTACATCTTGAATTTCCTGAAATTCTCCAACAAATTTCCTAACTTCTCCACCTTGGTTAATATTAATTCCCAAGATTACTACTAACCTTAGTATATATAAGAAATAGTGAGACCATAACAGATCTGATCAAACAATCATTTTTAATAGAAATGGAAACATAAAAATCACTATAAGATGTACACTGACGCATCCAAATCTTTAGAGGGTGTTGGTGCAACCATCCTCACGCCCAATACATCCTTTAAATTTAAATTCAATCCCATTACTTCGTCATACACTGCAGAGTTGTTTGCAATATTACAAGCACTTATCCACATAAAAGAGTCCAAACAGTCCCCGTCTCTCATAATAACCGATTCACTAAGCTCACTTCACACTATCAAACGTTTATATACCAATAATCCATTTGCCTCACATATCCAATCAGAAATAGAGATTCTAAATAATAATAAGATCACTGTTGATTTCATGTTTGTTCCATCACATTCAGGTATACAAGGAAATGAAGGAGCAGATGAATTAGCCCGCTTTGCATCCTTCAGCCAGGACTCCATTCTTAGGTTAGCACTCCTATTTTTCACAAAACTTATTTTATATTTATAATTTTATTGCATCGTCTGATGCTTCAACTTAATATTAACATCTATTTTAAGAGGAAGAACCCTAAAATTTTACAAATAAATAAAACAACAGCTCTTGGCTATTAATAGATAATTAGTAGTATTTTTAAAAATTGTACAATCTTTATTATCAAGAAAATTAGTATTTGGTGGCATAACTTTTGTTTTTTAGGACAGAGTCGACTCTGAGAGGCATGGAGTTAACGAGACGAGCCAAATCTTCTGGTGTAATAACTGTAAACCAGTTTTGAATAATGGTTTTTATCAGTTCTCTCTTGTTAATTGGATTTCGGCGTGATACTAACACTTCCAGCTTTGACCATACATTTTCTATTGGATTTAGATCGGGACTATTTTCATTCCAAGGCAGGACAGTAACGTCATGGTCTTTCATCGATTCCGTGAAAGTCTTAGCCGTATGACAAGGCGCTCCATCCTGCTGGATACTGCATTGTTGGGCATCTACTTCAAACAAATATCTGAGCTAGTCGGCAGCAGTTTGGCTTGCAGTATCTCTTAATATTTTTTTTTGCAATACTATTGGCCTGCTTTACTGCTAAACGTCCGATTTCATTAGTGGTCATATAAGCCCATATCATGACGCACAGGATGCTTCATAGTGACCGACGTGACTGTAGTACACTGTGGCAGAAGGTCTTCCCCCGGTCGGCGGAGAATAAACGTCACTCCGTCACTCCCAAAGATCTACATTCCGGTTTCATCACTCCAAATTACCTTACTCTTCTGTCCACCCTCTGTATGCCAAAAGCCCAATCAGCGTTTTTTTGTTCAGAAACGGTTTCTTTCTAGGAGTTTGTGCTCGCAATCCATTTTCACACAAATTTCTTCTAATAGTGCGGTCCGATATTTGTAAACCAGTTGATTTGATAATAGCATTAATTTCTTTTGAGGATCTGCGACGATTGTCTTAGGAAAGTCGTCATATTCTACGCTCATCGTATTGACTATTATCTGTTCACAAATTGTTGATAGCACGAAATATGCCTCAAAGTCATAAAACGGTCGTTAAATTTGTATCATCATAGGCGTTCCTGAAGTGTTTATTCATTAAAATTAATATTAATATTAATAATGTTTTAATACTAATATATTTAGCAAAAAACAATTAAAACGTTCACGGCTAGTGTTGGTTATTACATTATATTAATAAAAATAAGAATTTAACCATGAACAATTTTGTAAATAAGAATACCTTATCTCTTTGGATATTTCAATACTAATCTTCGCGTTTAATCACTTTACTAGAAAACCTGGAATTCATATCGGAAGGCACTATTCGTTGCAAGATAATTAGGATGGAATTCTCCAGATTTTTAATAATATAATGGGTATAGATGCTTTGGCCACGTGCCTCGTCTGTTCAGTTTATATTCGAAACCTAACTTGAAAGGGTGAAGATATTACGAACGAAAACAATTTTTTTGTATAGGACGTTTTTGATCGCATGTAATTTACGGATCGTCGGTGTTTCCGCGTCTACGGCAGTAATTAGCGTCTCGAATATTTCTTTTGCGAATTATATATAGTGCGTGAGTGATTTTTTATTCCATATACCTACGAACATATACGTACCTTTCGCTCGTGCTCGTTTTGTTGGATTGTTTGTGATGGCTTCATTATCAACATCATCAAGTTTTACACCGGTACTATTGCGTATAGTCAGTAAGTATGTCTATTCACCAAGAGAGAAGACTATTGTCCTGAATGTTCACGATGCTCTGGTTTCTTAGAATCCCACAAACACTGTTCGCAACATAGTCGAAAGTTGTGCCAACATGACTGGCGTAGGGGAGTCAACTATATATAGGTTCCTATCAAAAAGAAAAAAACACGGTATAGCTAACCCAAACACAAACGAACACTTAGGGGGAAAAAGCCTATTGAAATTGATGAATTTGCCAAAAATGGTTTTCGAAGGAAAATTCATGGATTTTTGTTTCAAAAAAGAGATACCAAACCTAAACAAAATTTTACAAGATCATCAAGATGATCAGATCATCTTGATCGGTTGTTATCAACAGGTCCTCGTAGACACTTCGTCTCAGGACCATTTTAATCATGTAGAGTCATACGCCGCCATGTTAGCTATCCAACGGTAACTTAACCATCACAAATTATAAATACTAATAATGTAAAACAACTTCAAATTTCAAACATTTAAAGGGTTTGTACCCATATATTTTGGTGGCTACTAGCATGTACAACCGTTTGCACTGATGATGGATTGTTTAATCCGAAAACGTTTTGCAATGTGTTTGTGATAGCCCGTTTGGGGCATTTTTATATACCTTTTATAAAGGATTTTAAACAAAATTTTTTTTAATAAATAAAACGTTTCTTTTGCATGCAATATTTTCAATTAAAAATTATACAAAATTATCTCTTTTATTTTCACCCCTGTTACATAATATATTCAAATAAACATTGTAGTTTTCAGGGACTTTCTGACCTCAGTAATAATGTAATCTTTCATTCTACGTTTAAATTTTTCGTTTATTAGTTTTCACCGGATTCGAAAATAATGGATACATTTAAAACACATTGAAAATTTTGCCAGGCGACATTTGGCGCCTTTTCCCTTAATTAAATAAATGTATCTTTTACAAATGGCAAGAAACTATTTATTTTTGAATAAAATAAAGAAGTTTTATTAAAACAAAAATACAATTTAAAAAATATATTTATTTAGTTCAAATAAATGTTTCAATCATATGCTCTGTGACACTGGTCGGCCAAAATGCCTTCGTAATCGAATTATAAGGTTGACCGCTGTATTGTATTACTGCAGATACAAGGTGGGTTAGTCGAAAACATCTTAAACCGTCAGTTTCAGGTTGGATTTTACTATTATATCGTATTACCTGTCCTCTCTGTATTTCAGTTCTCTAATTAGGATTAAACTTGTAGTGAGCTATCAACAAATTGTGAAACGAGTATATCTTTCGGTTTTCTACCTGTTGTTTTTGCCGATTTTGTCGTTCCAGTGTTATGATAACGTTTACAAACTGTATAAAGATAAAGTGTAATGAAACTTGATTTTATGGCGCCACTACCCAATTTGTTTGCTATTTCTTGATATGGGGATTGCTCCTGAGGTTGACCTTTATAACCTAGGCCACATTACATAAATTCCTGGATTAGAGAGTACTTTTTCCCCCACAGCCTGGGCTATATTCAAAAAATTGACTTCGCGCGCGTAACTGCATTTAAAATCGCCGGTCGCTTCAAGCGTTGTTTCTGAGAGAACGGTTCATTCTACACAAAAGGTGCCAATAATCTTTTTGTCCAAAATTATCTCAGCTACATTTTTTGTTTGAAACATCTTTTTCTACGGCGTACAGATTCTGGGTAAATCGATATTTTCCCTTTTTCCCCCTACGAGGGTGGCTTTTAGGAGAAATCATGTCGCAAAATTTACATTCTCAGCAAAATTCAGCTTGTTCGTATGATTTTTAGAGGTCAAATCTCTGATGACTGGACTATGAAGCAAATAACGGATAAAAATAGGATCTGTATCGGTTCAAACATATTGAAAATATCATTATTTATGAATCCGATGTAAATGTTTGTTATTGTTGCCAAATACAAAATTTTTTATCCATTGTTTGCTGATGCATTAATTTCTGGCAACAATAAATACGTACGTTGTTAAAGTATAAATAAATTTGTTTTGTCAGGTAAAATATATCGTCTTATGTATATACATCCCCCGCAGTTTCATATTTCAAAATAAAATATTCATATCACGAAAAAAATTAACGGGATGTGACGTAAACGATTTCGAGCTGTAATTAAATGCAAGCCACGATTTCTATTGTAATTGCATATTTCCTTTTGTAAATTGATCATAGGGATGTGCGTTTAATGACTTCGATATGAAATTTATTTAATAATGTGTTTATTCACGTGCCAACTTGCCTAAATTGCTAAAGATTGTGTTCAGTGAATCTTACTTTTTCTCAATCGATAATTAATAATGTTACAGTTCGTATCACGTAATCCATAACTGTCCATCTCAGAGACTGGTAAAAATTGATATATTTTTTATTAGCTCAAGTTATTTTTTTTTTATTAATGTTATGATTAAAGATCCGGTTACAGACATGACGCTAGGGTCAAAATAGAACTTATATAAGAACAGTTTCTCAATTTTCCTGTAAGAAATTATGTCTCATATCGGTATTTATGGTTGCATCCATCTATCTATCACTTGTCGGCAAATTCAAACAAATATGTTACCTCCTTTAGTCCAGACAAATTATAAAATTTGTTTGCCACCAAAAATGAGATATTTTAACCAAATAATGCTTTAAATATACTTTATTTTTTATTTTTACACACAACAGGCCGTTAAGGCCTAGGGCATTTTTTTAAACACAATCCTAATATTAACTAATTACAATTATTTTAAACAAAACTAACTTAAATATGTATATACAACATTCTTAACTACTCTGAAGGACCTGGTGGACAATATTTCTCCATTCGCTTCTATTTTGTGCTTTTCTTTTGCAGTCCCTTACCTTCACGTGTTTAAGGTCTTCCTCCACTTTACTAATCCACCTCGTTCTGGGTCTACCTCTTCTTTTGGGGCCAATTAATTTTCTGGTTATTACTAGTTAGGGTATTCTGTTTGCTTATATTCTTTCCACTTGTCCCAACCAACTGATTCTTTGTGACTTTACGAACTTGGTAATGGTAGGTTCTTTGTATAAAGCCATTAATTCATTGATGGTTCTTCTCTCCCAACCATCATCTGTCTTCCGTCCTCCGAATATGCGTCTCAGTATTTTCCTTTCCCATCTTTCCATAGTATCCTCTTCCTTCTTATTTAATATCCATATCTCACCGGCGTATGTTACTGTGGGTCGAATTACTGTTTTATATATTCTGAGTTTACCTTGTCTAGAAACGTATTTTGAGTTCAGTAGGGCTCTTAAACTACCTAATTTTTTATTCCCTTTTGCTATTCTGGCTTCCAGCTCCCATTTCTCTTTTCCATTTTTATCGAAAACTACACCTAAGTATTCAAATTTGTCCACCCTTTTAAAACTATAGCTTTTACCACTTACAGACCTCACACTAAAGTCTTCTTTTTTCCTTCTGTTCCTCCCATGATCATATATTTGATTTTGTGTTCATTTAGTTTCAATCCGAATTTTCGATGATTTTCTTCTTCTCGGTTCTTTCTCGGTTTTTGCTAGAATCGTTAAATCGTCAGCAAATGCCAAGCACTGGTGCTCATTTGTCATTATTATTTCTTCCACCTTCATGTTGCTTTTTCTGATTACAGGTTCTAACACTAAGTTGAATAATGTAGTGGATAAACGATCTCCCTGTCTCAAGCCTTTTGCAACCGTAAATTGATCTGATATGTGACCCTGCCACGTAATTTCACACTTAGAGTTATTGAATGTCATTTTTACTAGCCGGATCAGTTTCTTTGGTATACCCAAATGTTCCATTGCTCGATACATTTTGACTCTATCGACTCTATCATATGCTTGTCTAAAATCCACGAACAAAACATGCAGGGGAACTTTACCTTCATAACAAGTCGTTTGTATCTCCTTTAATGAGAAGATTTGGTGTACAGTAGATCTCTCCATTCTAAAGCCGGCCTGATACTCATGTAGGATTCTTTCCGTGTAGCAATTTAGTTTATTTCTCAATATTCTTGCCAATATTTTGTATACCGTGTCTAGTAAGGCTATACCTCTATAGTTGTCACACTTTAGTTTGTCTCCTTTTTTATGCAGAGGGCATATGCGGGCTTCATACCACTCCGATGGCAATATTTCCTTTTCCGATACTTGCAATAGTAGCTCATATATTTTTCTTTGTAGTTGTTCTCCACCAAACTTGATCATTTCTATGCATATGTCATTTTTACGAGGACTTCTGTTATTTTTTATTTCATGTATTGCTGTCACCATCTCCTCCTCTGTAGGCTGCCTTTCAACTATCGCATCTTTTCCAACCATCCAGTTGTCTACTGCTTCGTGGTCCACCTCACCATTTAATAGTTCTTCAAAATGTTTTTTCCATTTCCTCATTATTTCTGCCGGATCACTAATTAAATTTCCGTCTTTATCTTATATAACTGCAGTGGCTTTGGTAACCTTTTCTCATCTTTTTAACTTCTTGATAGAACGACCTCACCTCTTTGTTTTTAAACTTCTCTTCTATTTCTTTTAATTTCAACTCATCGTGGTATCTATGTTTTCTTCTGCACAGAGTTTTCAATCTTCCTCGAATTATTCATATTCTTATTTTTTACACTCTCTAGTATCTGTTAATATTTGTTGTCTGATATTGTTCTTTTCCTTTGCTGTTGCCTGACACTCTTCGTAAAATCAATCTTTGTTTGTACTTCTCTTGGAGGCGCACTTAACTATTTTCTTGCTAGCTTCTCCTACAGCAGATTTAATTTGTTTCCAGGCTTGATTTGTCTGTAAATTTTGGTCACATTGTTGTAGAATTTTATTTATTTCTTCTTCATATTTATTTTTTATTTCTGCTTCCTTAAGTTTTTCAATATTGTACTTTCTCTTTGTTTTATTATTCGATTTCTTTTTTTCTTCCAGCCTCCTCCCACATGTGACTTTAACGAGGTAATGGTCTGAGTCGATTTCAGCTCCTCTCATACTTCTTACCTTCTGAATGATATTCATATATTTACTTTTCGATCGTAACATGATCTATCTGATTCACCGTCCTTCCATCTGGGGAGACCCACGTACCTTGTATATCTCTTTTCGTTTTAGTTGTGTGCTTCTCACCACCATGTTTTTCTCCATGGCAAATCCAATAAGTCTTTGACCATTATCGTTTGTTACTTATCGTGTACATTATCGTGTTTACTATAGTTACCAGTTACTGCAGTGTACAGAGGTTCTTTTCCCACTTTAGCATTACAATCACCCATTATTATTTTTACATCACGTTTAGGTAGGCGCTCGTATTCATCATTTAGCTGCTCATAGTAAAGATCTTTTATTTCGTCGTCCTTGTCTTCTGACGGTGCATGAATATTGATTATACTCCAATTCCTTTACATCTTACTTTTAATTCGTATAGAACACATCCTATCAGAGATAGGATTAAAAGCTATCAATTTGTCCTTGATACATTCAGCTACTAAAAAACCAGTTCCGAGTATTCTATCTTTACCTCCACTTTTGAAGAGCACCATATCTTCTATATCAGTTATTTCCGATCCTAATTGTTTTGTTTCTTGAAGAGCCATTCAATCTATTTTATACTTCCTTGCCACATTCATTAGTTTTTTTAGCGCACCTTCAGAAAAGGTTCCTCTGACATTCCATGTAGCTAAATGTATCTTGTCTTTCTTCGGCTTTACCTTTGTATTACTGTCTTGTTTTGTTTCGTTTTCATAGTTCGTAATCCTTTTCTTCGCATTGTTCGTCTTCATTTCTTTCCTTTTCATGCTGGTGCTTAGTTTCTTGCTTTGGTCTCTACCACCAACGTTGGTTCATGCCATCCCAGCACCATATTTCCTGATCGGAATATATTTTCTTATATCCTACTTTTACTTTTCTCCCTTCCTTTCTTAGTTCTTGCGCTTTCTGTCTGACATATTTGTACAATTCTATCCTTCTTTGACAGGTCATCATTGATATACACTAGACGTTTTCTTCGGTTTCTTAATTTGCTTTTGTTTCGCATGACTTTTCTTTTGTCCTCTTCCTTTTCAATCTCAACCAGACAGACTTTTTCTCCCACCTTCACAACCTTCTCTATTTGAACATCGACTGCTAATGCTACCTGTATAAAATTTTTTATTTCATGTTTTAGAGTCTCTGGGACATTTGTATCTATGTTTAGGCCTTGTATAACTATATTTTTACTCCTTTCTCCATTTTCCAAACTTTCCGTTCTTCTATTTGAAAAACTACCTTTTTTAGTTTTGTGTTTTCCTCTCTTAATGTTACGTTCTCTTGTCTTAACTGTCTTATTTCTTCTCTATATTCTCTTTGTTCTCTATGAATTTCGCTGAGTTCTCTTGATTGTTCTTCTATCTTTATACTCACTCCTGTCATCATTTCCATAATTTTTTGTACATTTTCTTCCATTTTCTCCTTTTTGTTGATGGGAGATCTCCCTATTTTGCGACTTTTGGTGAAAGCACGTTGTAACTCTTCCTCTTGATCTCCTTTTCTTTTCTTGTCGTTTTCGTCTGTTGTGGTACCGTCGCTTTCGAAATCTAATTTCGAAATTCGAAAACGATATCTGTCCTTATCTTCACTGCTCATTAAAAATATTTTGTTTCACCGCGATAAAGGTCTCCCCCGTATCGTCTCCTCTGAAGCTTAACCCTTCTCAGTGTAACGTTTTAATTTATTTTCTTTATTTATGTTTATATGTAATAATTGTATTGAGCAATATATACTATTTCGAACCTCCCTAGTTACTTCACTTCTCTGTCGACTTGGCAACACCGCTTCCAAATCAATCAAGGTTCAATCAAGTTCGACCCAATATTGGTGACGTTTTTATTGCTTATGTGTTTATTCTTACCTGGTATTTTTGCCAATTTCGAACACACTTTAAATGTTTTGATTAATATTTTTCACTATGCGCTAAGATTACTTACTTAACTTTCTACTTTATACTTTAGATATATTTGATTTACTCTGTACTTCGCGAAAAATCGGGTTTAATACAGGAGCAAATACAATTTAATATTTACACATTTAGCGCTGCGTTGCCAGTGTCGCTTTAAATATATATACTGTACGGAATAATTTTTAATTCCGTTTTGCTAAAGTAGAAAAATTCCACCTAATACCGTCTTCGTGGAAGCATTTACCGTGACGTGAGATTGTTTGAAATGTGAAAGTTTAAATTTAGCGTTTTTTCAAAGTTCAAAATTCAAAAATTGCATACGAAACCGCACTCCTCTCCTTTAAAACGCAAATTGATTTTTGTCGATAGGGCACTCTGATCAAACGAATGTTTTCCGTTCCCTCCCCCTCCGAGAGTAGCAGTGGCAAACTCTATGTATCTTTTTTGAGGTCCCAAAATTAACATTTTCGTAGTCGAAAGTTCTTTAAAAAAAGCTATGTAAATACGTGCTGCCTTTTTCTCCTAAAGGAAAATTGTAACACAAGATTATTAATACGTACATAAATATTTTACTTTAAATGACAATATATCTTTAATAGTTTAATAATTATTACCTTTTTTTCAGTTTTTCGTTAACTTTAATCGACACATTAGATACTCTTGCTATTTTTGGAGATCTCGAAGAATTCGAACACGCTGTCAAATTGATCATCAAAGATGTTAATTTTGATAACGACGTCGTTATTTCAGTTTTTGAAACCAACATTCGAGTTGTCGGGTAAGTAAAACACATTTAAAATAGGTAGATGTAGAGCAGGGGTGCTCAAACGGTCGATCGCGAGTGCTTTTTGGGTAGATCTCGAGAAGAAGAAAAATTTTAATAAGTAGGTAGGTAACTAAACTACTGTCAGCAGAGTTAAACGTTTTTATTAATACTGAACTATACAAATACATAGAATGCTTGACTAAGCATCATTGCAATTCAAAGAAGTGGGGACAACAAAATACTGTCCACACAGCATATTTTATATTTACATATATTAACTAATTATTTTATTAATTCAATAGTTATTATAATTATTAATCAAATTTGGGATGATATTCTATCAACTACAAAAATGTATTACGTAATAATATAACACTGCTTGCGGCAAAAGGTGGCTTTGTCAAAGGAACGCGCGGCACTTGTCAAAGAAAGGCCGTGTTGTTTCTAGACGAGAGACAGTACAGTCTAGTTTCGGGCGGCGCGTTTGACGAGAACATTCGAGACTTTCGTTCACGCCGATATAAATGTTGCGCCTGCAGGAATTGGAGTTATTCTGAATTGTAACTTGATAGCGATCCTACATAGATACAAAGTTTATTATTAAATAGTGGAAAATGAGTGCAGTGAAGAAATCTAAAACGTATCATTTCAATAAGGATTGGGTGGAAGAATTTTTCTTTTCTATGGTGAAGGATAAGTGCATTTGTGTTATTTGTCGTGCGTCAGTTGCAATACCTAAGCGTGGTAACTTGAGAGGCATCATAAAACGGTTCATAAAAACTATGAAAAGGATTTCCCGCCACAGAGTGAATTAAGAAAACGAAAAGTAAGTGATTTGATATCTTGTTTGAAAAAAGAACAATCCATGTTCACAAGACCAGCCAAACAATCAAAAGCTGCTACGATCGCGTCATTTAAAATATCTCATATTTTGGCGAAACACAAGAAACCATTTGAAGATGGATCGGTGGTGAAGGAAGCATTTATTGAAGCGGGTGAGACTTTATTTGGAGATTTTAAAAATAAAACAGAAATCATGTCTGCTATTAGAGAACTTCAGTTATCTCGTCCGACTGTCACAAGGCGTATTGAAGTCATGAGTCAAGACATCGCAGATAAACTAAAACATGATATCATGGAATGTACATACTTTTCTTTACAGTTCGACGAATCCATCGATATGACAGACACTGCCCAGCTGTGTATTTTTATTCGGATGGTATTCAATGACATGTTGGCTAAGGAAGAATTTTTGACAATCATTCCTCTGAAGGGGAAGACCCGTGGCGAAGATATATATGACGTTTTCTTAAATTTTGTAAAAAACTACGAGCTACCAATATATAAATTAATGTGCATTACAACCGATGGACCACCAGCAATGACTGGAAACAAAAACGGTTTTGTGGCATTGTGTCGAGCTAATGAAGAATCCCTTCATTTTTTTCATTCCATCAACATCAACAAGTTTTGTGTTCAAAAGTTTTAAACACGGAGGAAATTTGTGAGAAAATTGTGAATTCCATTCGTGCACGTAGCTTGCAACGGCGGCTCTTTCAGTTGCAGTTGGAAGATAGGGAGTCAGCTGAACACACTGATTTAGTTCTTCACACGGACTTCAGGTGGTTGAATCGCGGAAAATTCCTAGAAAGGTTTCAAGAATTATTGCCCGAAATAACAGCTTTTCTAGACGAAAGAGGTGATAACACTCAGATTTTGAAAAACGAAAAATGGCTAAATGATTTGGCATTTTTGACTGACATCACAATGCACTTAAACACCGTTAACTTGGAGCTTCAAGGTAAAGGAAAAACTATTATTGAGATGATTAGCGCAGTAAACGCATTCAAAAGTAATTTGCAACTTATGATAGATCAACTGAAAAGAAAGGATCTGAAACATTTTCCGTCTTTGAAAGCAGGGATTGATTAGTTGAATTATGATACGTATGAGGCTGAATTATCAAATATTTTGGGACAATTCGAAATGCGTTTTTATGATCGCAGTAAATTGAAAAATATAGCATCATTTATGAGTTATCCTTTTTGCTTCATCATGCTTGCGATTAGCACTCAGTGGTTACGTACCATCTTATGAAAAGTATGCTGAGGACATGCAGTGCCACGCTTCAACATCCAAAGCCACTCCTTAGTTAAGTTTAACACTATATGTAACTCTTTTGTTTTGTAACAACAAATAAACTCGAAATTTTGAATAACTATGAGTTTTTTCATTGATATTGTAGAGAAGAACCTAACTAAACCTAACCCAAACCTTGACTAAAATAATGTACCTATATTGTGCAGAAAGCTAATATCTATATATGCTACGGTACGCCCTACCTAAGTAGGTAGGGTGTATCGTGTATGTACGACAACCCTGCATCACACACACTTGGAGTCTTTTAGAGTCGATCGTAAGTAGTCTAAAAATATTGAGGTAGATCGCCAGCAGTTCAAGTTTGAGCACCCCTGATGTCGATAATATCTAAAAATAAAAATCATCATCAATTTATTTGCTTTTATCCTTCTGGATGATTAGATTTTTTAATTTTTGATAACGTTGAACCTTATATAACTATCTTAACCTATGCTCTCTTATGTTATCATCAATTTATGCCACCCCTAGATTACTCTTCGTTCTTAATGTTAATCTTTCTAAATTTTATCCTTTTTTGTCACTCCATTAATTTATATAAGAAGTCTCATTACATCCCCATGCGTTCTTTCTTTTTAATAACCCAAAGTTCAATTTTACACATCATATCTGGTCTTGTGGCAGTTTTATATAATTTGTTTTTCAGTTTCATTGGAAACAATTTTTATTGTTATGGATGATATTATTAGTTTGGGTAGGAATTTGAAATTTTTTCATTTATAAGTTCCAAGAAGTCTTAAGCAAACTAGTCCTAATGTAGTCCTACTTTTACACGAAATTTATCATAATCATCATCATTGATCATCTCTTTTAATACGTAAAGTGCCATGGGGGATCAACGTGATCCCCCATTCTGCTTAAACATTTTAATGTCTTCTGGCCGTGGGGATCAATGTAAACCGACGGACCAGAAATCACTTAGGGCCCCATCGCATAACACCGATGCGACATTTCAATGTAAACTATATGGAAATCTTTATTATGTAGAGATGTTAAGCAAAATGGGAGATCAGTTGGACATTGTGTAAGTATAAAAAAAATTATAAAGGAAAAAATAAATCTAAAACTAAAATTTGAGCAAAAAAATATTTATTTTAATTCATAAATATGTAAATCAAAAAAACATTGCAAACAAAAGTGTTTTTGTTTGCAAACATACGTTGCATCTAAAATTGGTTTTTGGAGGTCCTATTTTTGGCAACTTGACGCCCTGATTCCTCTGAAATTTTGGCGTAGCATCCACTAAAAAACCTCTTCCTCTGACTATCCTTAAGATCGTGACTTGGTTTCTGGTTGTCCTCGAAATTTGGTAGATCTGCAGATTTTAGAAGACCTTTGATCGCTTCTCGGAATTTTGTAATAGACATTTTGTCATTAGTTATGAGTTGATGGAGCACATAAGCGTTTACAATACAGGAACCAGCTATAAATTCGATAGCCAGTTTCCTATACCATTTTACTCCACGGCGCAAAGAAAAATTGTAAGCTTTCATTTGGTTGGATATGTCGATATAAGCTTTGTGTTTGTTATACTCGATGATGTTATACAACTTCTTGGCTTGTTTTTTTCCCCAGACCTTCTTGCCTGAGTGACCATTTCAGGAACATATTTAGTTGTCAACATAAGGTCGTCTCTCCTGTCTTTCCATTTCTCTATAAATATTCCTGTGTTGCTTTCCTCGGCAATATGTTCGCTGCGTCTTAGTTTTTTCTGAACAAAATTTTTTAAGTTGTTCTTTCTGTTGCTTCGTAGAGTACCCAAAATATATGTATTTTTTTAGAACTTTCAATGCTAATTCAACAGAGGTGTAATAGTTGTCCACGATGATAGTGCGACCTTGGTTTAGTAAATTTTCTGTTAATTTCAAAACAACATTTGATGGTACTGACTGCTCCTGATTTGGTTCTTTTTCCTGCCCACAGTAGATAGAAGCATCATAAAGATATCCGTTTCAAGACAGAGCTTTTTTTATAGCCCTTTTTCTATCCGAATTGTCGAATAAAGGCCTCTCCCATTTCTCGCCATTCATCCCTGTTGTGTGCGAGGCGTTTCCACATTGGTCCTGCGACTCTTTTGATATCGTCGCTCCAGCGCATTTGAGGTCTTCCTCTTGGTCTCTTCGCATCGTACGGTCGCCAGTTTCCGACTTCTTTGTTCCATCTACCAGCTTCGAGACGTTCGTTGTGTCCAGCCCATTTCCATTTTAATTTAGCTGCTTGTTTCGCGGCGTCCTTTATTTTTGTTTTGTTCCGGATTGCTTCGTTCGTTTGCCGATCTATTAGTGAGATACCAAGCATCTGTCGTTCCATGGCTCGCTGAGTTTTTCGAATCTTGTCCATGTTCTTTTTTGTGAATGTTCAGGTTTGAGCTCCGTAAGTGAGAACGGGAAGGATACAAGAATCGAACACTTTGGTTCGAAGGTTTTGGGGTATCTTTTTGCCTTTCAGTATGTATGAGAGTTTCAAATGCGGCCCATCCTATTCTTACTCGTCTGCTTATTTCGGTAGTTTGGTTTTCTTTGTTTACCTTGATATTCTGACCCAGATATATGTATTCTTCTACATGTTCCACTTTTGTTCCTTGGATGGTTATCGTCGGTTGATCATCTTTATTCGACATTAGCTTAGTTTTACTCAGATTCATTTTCAGTCCTTTTTTTATGGATTCCGTATGAAGTTCATCGATCATCGTCTTCAGTTCTTTCCAGCTGTCGGCTATTAGTACTACGTCATCTGCATATCTTATATGGTTTAAATACTTTCCGTTTATCGATTGTCCCTTCGTTTCCCAATTTAGTGATTTAAAGATGTCTTTAAGTGCGACAGTAAATAGCTTTGGAGATATGGTGTCTCCCTGTCTTACTCCTCGGTTGATTTTTATTGGCCTCGTTTTCATTCCGTTATCCATCGTGACTACCATTTCAGCGTGTTGATATATATTATTATTAATATCCTATATCTAGAATCTATTCTGCTGTTGACCAGTGCTTCCTCAATAGCCCATAATTCTATGCTGTCAAAAGCTTTCTCGTAGTCTATAAATGCTAAACAGATTGGTAAATTGTATTCGTTAACTTTTTCTATTAGGACCTTTTAGACAGAGCTTAAAGAGCTTGATTTCAAATTTGTCTTTTTTTCAAATTTTGTTGCTGATTTACTGTTTAAATTTAAGTTTGCTTTTAAAAGGCACGAGCGTTTCATCAATGCAGATAAATTCTCCTGGAACAATTGGCGATTAAAAATTCTTTAACAGTTTCGTAAAAAGGGGTGTTTATTTTATACAGTCTGTCACCATCAGGAAAATTATTATTATCTGCAAAATGCCAATTTTTTAGCATCAACTGAAAACGATTCCTGGGCATTACTGTTCTTATGAAGTTATGATATAACTTATTTGTAGATTAATAGGATGAAATTGATGGCAACTGAACAAGGCCCATCCACAAAATACACTTCACAAACTTTTCCATTTCCGAACAATCCGTGTCATTCCAGCCTTGAATACGTGCTCTTGGTCTTGCAGTTTGGTCCTTTCTTTGTGCAGCATATCTATTTGTCTCTCTAACAAATAACTCAAATATTTCGTCGGTAACCATTAATTTATAAAAATCGTATGGAGTTTTTTCATAAAAATCATAAAGGTTTTCGTGAATTCCAGGATTACTCACTGTGAATTAAAAATTCTTCATGTGCGTACCGGATACTTCAGACCATGAAAATACTTCAGCAGGCTCAGCAGAGAGTTAATTTGTCATTGTAATTCATGTTCTGCTGAATAAGTTGCTCTGTAACATTGTCAATATTATTTCCTGCTTCTGTTACCTGATCTGAATTTTTAGATGTCTGTGGATCTGTGAAAACACCACTCTTCTTGCAGAGGTACTTGGCAAATTTTTTTGGAAGTGTAGTCAAATTTTTTCTCCGGAGATTGGACAATCTTGATTTTTTTCTAGGCGTCTGCGGATCCTCTTCTGAACTGTACATGTCAGAGTCTGAAGGCGCATATTCACTCATATCAGGGGAAAAGTCTTCGTCACTAGCCGAAAGCACCTCTCCCACAATTTTTTCAGTTTATTTTGTTCCTTTTCGTAGCTATCCGCCATTTCTAAGTCGAACACAACATCAACAACACTCACTGACTGCAAAGCGCAAGCAAACTGAAACGCTGACCACTAGTGCCGGTGCCGGCCGATGAGAATCGTAGAGACCGCTTCCTTCAAGGACGAACGACGCACGCGTGCGCTTCCCCACTGGCCATAACGCCAAACACAAGGTTTCGGGCCATGGGGGATCAAGGTATACCGTCACATAAAAATGGCAAAATCGGGCAAAAAATTTCAAATTTAGCAAAAAAACGCCAATGAACCTGTATAATAGCCCAAATATATTCAGAATTTCAAATAAAAAAGTTTGGCCCCATGGTTCCGCAAAAATATAATCCCATGGTGACACTGTACGTGTTAATACTAGTTTCTTCTTGCTACATATCTCTCACAATCTTCACACACTCACTGGCGATTTCTTTTTTATCGAGAATCCACTAATATCTTTTAAAGTTAGGTTTTCTATTTTTAGCGGATTACTGTCAGCACACATTCTATCGGAATATTTGCAACAAAGAGATGGGATAATGCCTTGGTATAAAGGGGAACTCTTAAACATGGCCAAAGATGTTGGATACCGTTTGTTACCAGCTTTTAACACAACTACCGGAATACCTCATTCTAGGGTAAGTAACAAATTACACCTGCAAACTTATCTTATTTTAAATTTATATATTCTGCGTTCATCTAACGAAATGAATTGCTGGAAAAAAACACTTTAGTCTTGGAACTAAAAGGTAAATGATTAATTCCAGGTCAAAGTATGTTCACTTTGCAAGCCAGCACTCAGGTGTTTTGAACAACACAACGGCGACCTTTAGGACGGAAGTCTACAGATCGGTTATTAGAAATGGGGTATAATAAAGTTAGAAATAACAAAGAAAATGAATCCTACTATCTGGAATAAAATGGACAAAATTAAAATAAATAAAAGGAAAAACCTTGTCCACCTTGGTGGCGCCCTAGAAACAATGTCAATTACAATCAGATACTTTTTTACATCTTTATATAATCTTAAATATTAATGACCTGGTAAAAATATCTTATTGATCTTAATATTTAATATTATTTAACCCACATATTACTGACACTATTTTTTTTTAATTGTGTCTTTACTTAAAGGAAATATAAGGAACTGTTTAACGACAAAAAATACTAAAATAATAATTTTCGCATTAGCTCTCAAAATATGTCATGTTCGTTTAAAAGGACAGTAGTAAGAAGCAGTATATATTAGAAAGTAAACTTTATTAATACAAAAATAATTACAAAGTATGGAAATCCTTAACTATTATTTAGGTTGTAATGGTATTGTTATGTGTTTTATTAGGCCTAATTTATTGTCTTTATTCTAATTTATTAAAACTCACGATAATTTATCAAAAGTCTTTATTTTATACTAATTTATTTTACACTTAATAATTACAAATAATTTATTTGCGTTCATACAATTTAACGCGAGATCGCGATCTTCTTTTTGACTGCCGCTCAATGAAAATCTTCCGTTATTTATATGAAATCATGTGTTAAAATGGAACATCGCGGAAGGTTCGATGGCATTCTCGACTAGACAGAGCAGCGACTGGTCTCAAAACTGGTATGTTTTTCATCGGCTCGTTCCCAGAAAGTTCGATTGTTGTTTTAGCGAAGGGGACCCAAAGGATGTCAGGTAGATTTTTGACCTAGAAATTACGAGAATCAATAAAAAAGAATTAGTCATAAAATATTTACAGTTCTATACGCCATAACATTTAAAATCGTAACAGTATTTTACATTTTTCACACAAAAATTGAACCTTGTCCTTGCAAAGTGCGCAACGAGATTGTTTTTCTTGATAAACAATTAAATGGTTCATACCATCATATTTTGAATGTAAGACCGTGTTGGGATTCCGTCTTGTTGGGACGCGTTTGTATCTTTTTTGTAGGTTTCCAGAAGGTTGCAAGCTATTTGCCTTCTAAATTCAAACTGATCAAGGCTTCCTCCGTCTTTTCGGTCCAATTGCCACGCGTTTTGAATAGCCATGTCAATTCCATGTTCAATTGGCGGAAAGTACCATTTTTTCCCTCTTATAGAGATCCAGTAAAGACTAATATTTTGGTCACAGCGGTCTACAACACCCATAAAAGAATTGTATTGCTTTATCGTATTTGGTTTAGAAACAAAAATATGTCTCTTCCCTTATGGAAAAACCGTTTTACTAGGCCATGTGGTATTTCTGAACAAAAGTTAGATGCAATTGTTGCAAGTGTTTTTATCTAATCTGTAATCGTAAGTTCCCCTTTCTTTTTTTTATAGCTGTTGGAGCGAATAGGGGGCATTTTAGGGTTCTATTGTCCCTTATTGTACCTGTACCGAAAATATCTCTAGTTTTTAACTCATTTAATAGGTGCATGGACGAGAAAAAGTTATCAAAAAAAAGGTGGAATCTCGTTTTTGGTCAACCTGATTGAAGCACATGTGCATGAGACAAAACAACCGACGAACCAAGACCCAAGTTTTTGTATGAGGCTGGTATTTGCACTGAGTCGCCTTGATACGGTGTAAACCATACAATATAATCTAGGCGGAGAGTACCCATCCAAAGCTTATAACCAGAACGAATGGGTTTGTTTCGTATGAATTGTTTCATAGGGTGCCTTCCAAAATTTCGTACCATGGCTTCATCTAGACTATGTTCTTGTTCGAAAGGAGCGTGACGCAATAAAAATTTTTATTCAATATAATGGCCGTATTTTAACAAACTTGTCTGCTTTGTCTAAACTGTTATTATCAATTACATTGTAACGAAAATATTTTGCCTACCACAGGGGGCATTAATACGGGAGATAGAAAATTGGGTGAAAAACTATTGGGGGTGGAGATAGGGCAAGCAAAATACTCGCTACTGATGCGAACGGCACTCAGGGTTTCGTAGGAGAGCTGGGGTCGTGGATAAGTAAAAGATTAGAGGGGTTAGAATTGGGCAACTACAAAAAAAAATGAAATAAATGGCTCTTGGGATAAACAAAATAAAAATAAACAAGAAACACCTCAAGGAATTTAATATAGGGCGCCACTTGAGGTGCCTAATTATGCCTATTACAACCACTAGTTGTAACTAGGGAAATAATTAGAAAACAAAATCAAAACATAAAAAACATATCTTTTTCAAATAAGAATCAAAAAAGGTTTGGCTCAAAAAAATAAATATATATATATATATATATATATATATATATATATATATATATATATATAATATATATATATATAGCGAGTGTTTGCAACTTTAATTTTGTCGCTTCTCGCATCCCAATCGCCATAATTTCTTATCGGCCCAGTCTCCTTCTTGAAGACCTCTATTTTCCATTTCTATATGAATATTGGATATCCATTTCTTTCTTGGCCTTCCCCTTTTATTTCTCTGTGTAGGTCTCCAGTTCCAAACCTTTCGTGGTATCCTTTCTTCGTTCATCCGTCTCAGGTGTCCATACCATTTTAATTGTTTTTCGGCTATCGTATCCATTATTGTGTTCTTTACTTTCATTCTCTCTCTTATGTTTTCATTTCTTATGTGGTCAAACAAAGTTAACCCGGAACATCTTCTCCAGTACATCATTTCCGTTGAGAGGAGTTTTTGTGACATATTCTTGTTAAAGACCCACACTTCTGACCCATACGTCAGCACCGGCTGAATCATAGCCTGATATATATTTTTCTTTGTTTTCTTAGTTAAAGTTTTATTCCACAGGATCGGATGTAGTGTTTTTATCATGTTTTTTCCTTTTCCTATTTTTCTTGTTATATCTTTGTCGTCTCTCCCGTCTTCGCTTAGTGTAACTCCGAGATATTCGTACTGATCAACGTTTTTAATTAATCCGCTTTCTGTTTCCATGTCTTGACCGATGCCTCCTATATTCATGTATTGTGTCTTTTCGGTATTAACCTCTAATCCCCATTTTTTGAATTCGTCTATTAGTTTGTTTATCATGTACGTCATATCTTGTAGGTCCTCGGCAAGAACTACCTGGTCATCTGCGAAGAGGATTGTGTATATAGGAGTGTCATTTACCCATATGCCCATTGGGCTGCATTTTCTCATCCAATATTTTAAAGCATTACCAAGATATATTTTAAATAGGGTTGGGGAGAGGCAAGAGCCCTGTTTGACACCCTTTGTTTGGGTGAAACCCTTGGAAATTTGGTTTCCAACCTTAATATAAGCTTGGTTATCTTGATATAGCTTTTTTCACGGCATTTATATATACTGCATTTATACCTGCGTTTTCCAATGTTGTCCATAGTCTCTGCAGTGGTACGGAGTCAAACGCTTTACGGAGATCTATAAAAGTGGCATGAAGTTCTAGTCCTCTTGCTAATCTCTTTTCTATTAGATGTTTGAGAGTAAATACATTGTCGACACAAGATCTCCCTGGTCGGAATCCACTTTGTTCTTCGATCTCTGTGGCTTCTTTTTCTATTCTGGCTTTCAGAACTCTTTCATACAGTTTGCCAGTGGATGACGTAATGCTGATACCTCGGTAATTACTGCAGTCATTCCTGTTTCCCTTTTTGTAGATGGAGTTTATGTACGAGACTTTCCAATCTCTTGGGATACTTTCTCCTTGTAGGCACTTGTTAAACATTTTACAAAGCAATTCTAATGTTATTGCAGTGGCATGTTTGAATAACTCGATAGGTAAATCACCCGGCCCAGGAGCTTTATTATTTTTCATTTTTTGTAATGCGTTTTTTATTTCTTCTACGGTAATCATCGCCACTTCATTTAACCCCGTTTCAACTATATCTATATGTGTGTCTAGAAACTGTGTACGTTGTTCATTTAATAGATTTTCGTAATAATTTTTCCATCTTTCTATGTCTATGGGGTTTATTTTTTTTGTTTCGTTTGTATTTTTTCTAAGACTGTTGATAGTTTTCCAAGCTTGTCTGGACCTAGATCCTCCTACCATTGAGCTTATTTCTGCACACTTGTTGTCCCAGGTTATGTTTTTTGTTTTTTTAATTTCCTTTTTTACTATATATTTGTATCTGTTATAGTTCTTTCGGTCTTCCTCATCTTTTGTCGCTAACCATTTGAGATACAGTTTTTTCTTTTCTTCTACCAGTTCTAATAAACCTTCTGTCCACCAATAATTTCTACGTTTTACTTTTTCTTTCGTACCTAGAGCTTCTAATGCTGCTTCATGAATTTTGATTTTCAAAGTCTCATACATTTCTTCCGCTGTTCCGTTTATTTCTTCGTCTAATTTTTGTGCCAAACGTAGTTTATAGAGAAAACTTGTGGACTCATTTTTTAAGCTGGCTATGTTATAGAGCCGTATGGATTCTTTGTTTGTCTGTTCTTGGATAAAAAAATAAATAAAAAGTTAAAACAACAAAATTTAACATTTATTTATGTGTCACCACAAACAGTTACATGGAGAAATACAAAATTCAAAAACTTACATGTGTCATCCATTAACAATCTCCATTGCTACAAAACTTACAAAACTGCATGGAGGTTAACCTTAAAAAAAAAACAAAAATACTAAAACGAGCTGTCATAAATTAACATCAAATTTCAAAAAAAACTAAACACAAATTGACAGCTTTACTCAAAACCTAAAATTTACAATTTTGAATGTCAACGAAAGCAATTATTATTTTATAAAAAAATGTCTGTCTTTAGTTTAAAATTTGAACAAAATGTTACCTTAATTCACATGACCACACTTAAGTTTCTGAAACCATAACTGGAACCTGGAACTGAGGGCTCCACTCTCTCTGCATCACGAAAACCTCCATCTCCAAACTGCCAAAAGCCTTGGATAAAAGCAGGAACAAAAAAACAAAAACGAGGATGTCCTCCAATCCTCACTCAAAACATTAATAATTGAAGCATTTACTGCCACAAAACCAATAACAAACTGCTACATATTCTTCATGACAAAAGATGAAAACAGAATACTTTACAAATTCGACGTGAATTTGGACATAACGCTGAACCGCTCTTGAAAGCTGCTACAACGAGAGTGACGAAATTATCTATTAAAATTGAACGCATACATACAGACGCTGACATAACAAGACACCACGAAACGACGTACATATCCTTTTGCGACGCATTAAATTGAAAAGAAATTGCCGAAGTAAGATAAATAAACAACTTTAAAATGGTTTATTTCAACTTGGCCGACCTAAGAAAGAAATAAAAAGATATTTGGGTTTAAATACGTACGAAATATTTTTAGATCTATCAAAAATATATAAGGTGATTTTAATATTTCGTATACGAGGGGACTTCAATATACTTCAAAGAATCAATGAAATTGAAAATGCTACAACATGAAGAATTTTCATTATATGGGAAAATCTATCTCTCGATAGAGCTCCAGCAACTTTTTCGTTCTGACTATCATCTCGATTTTCCCAATACATATATCTTTTAGGTAACACCACGTGGCCACTAAAAATAAGCACATCCACAAAACACCTAATTTCATTATCTGTAACATCACTAGTCAAGTTTTTTTGTGCCGCATATGTATTTGTATATGTTGTTATCATATTGAATAGATTGTCGTCAAAAAATAGTCTGAAGAGCTGTAATGGCGTCCGATTTTGTTTAGGTCCGATTTATGGTCTCCAGTAAACATCCTTAGGATGGTGGTACAGATCACCTATAAGCCATTGTGCAGATCTTAGTTTTTCGAGAATAATCGACGATTTTGTTTCTTCTTTGCGTGGTGTGGCAAGAAGTACGTCATCGTCGTCGAAATCTGACTCTTCTGCACTCAGATCTTGATTGTCGAAAATAACCTCCATGACATTTCTCAGCTGGCTTCCCGTTCTGGTCCATCGTTGTGACATCCTCGCCTCCTGAATCGCAATCTGTTATATTATCATATTCATTATCTGGAGGAAAAATAATTATACCATCAGGAGGCGTTGGAATCTCATCTGCCTCAAGTTCCGCAATTAACTCATGGAATTTTAACGGTTTCCTAAAAAAATAACCATTTTGTAGTGCTTATTACTACTGTCCTTTTAAAAGACCAAAACAAAAATGACCGTACACAAGAAAGTAACAAAAAACTCGAAAGCAAATAATTACAAGTAAGTAAAGCAATGACTAGCAAATCATATAAAACACCCACATTCGATTTGTAATTAAAAAAACTTACCTCCAATTAGCAATATCCATGTTTAATTAAAAAACAAAACAATGCTATACCGCTACGTAAACAAACTTTTAAATTGAGCAACTGATGAAATATCTTCATCGATACGTTTGACCGTAAACCCCACAGGCGCCATCTATCAACGGTAAGGTTAAGTTATCAATTTAAGGGAAATAGATCGATTGCCTTTTAAAAGGACAGTAGTAGTATGTGGGTTAAGGAAAAATGAAAATTTAAATTTTACCTGTGTCATTATTATAATATATGATATTATGAGATACGCCCAAACAAAATCCGAAGTGATTTTTTATGTTATTTGTTATTAACAACTGCCGATCCACTTGGAAAAATTAAAAAAAAATACATTTGAACTTAAGCTTTTTTCAGGGGTAAACCACTCGCCTAATAGTAAGTTTAGAGTCAAGTATAAATGACTTTTCATATATCTCTGAGTTCTTTAATACTGTTTATCATTTAGATATCTATTTTTTAGGTAAATATGAAATACGGATTGAAAAGTGATCGATTGGAATCCGCTAGGGAAACATGCACTGCTTGCGCGGGATCCATGATATTGGAAATGGCAGCACTTTCACGGTTGACCGGAGAACCCATATTCGAAATGAAAGCCCAAAAAGCTATGGATGAGTTGTGGAAGATGCGCCATCGTAGCTCTGATCTCATGGGTAAGCTCAATACGTAATCATAATAAATTAATTAAACAAGCTGCGAGTGTTTGTGGGGTAGATAAGAGATGCATGCATTGGTTGAGTTTTTAGCTGAACTAGTCTTTGACTCGAATCACTGTATTAAAAAATAATTTAAAAATTACTAAAACTGGATCTTTTTCGGTCCTAGGCTTCATCGCAATTTTGTTTAGTAGTTCTCGTGAAGAGCCCTACAGATCATAATTCTCTCTAAAGTTCTCTGAACACAATACTAATATCTTGTCTATAATCTCGTCTAATAATTATCTGCTACTCAATTTGAGTAGCTAATTTATATATATATATATATATATATATATATATATATATATATATATATATATATATATATATATATATATATATATCATCATCAGTGGTGCTACAGTTCTAGTTGAGCCTTGACCTTCCCCAGTCTATTTCGCCAGTCGTTTCTGTTCATCGCCAACCGTTGCCAATTTGCCGCGCCGATCTTCCTTGCGTCCTCGTCCACACCGTCCCTCCATCTCAGTCGTGGTCTGCCTCTACTCCTATTTCCCACTGGGACCGATAATAGAGTTCGTCTGGGTGGGTAATTTTCATTTGCTCTTGACACATATCCAGCCCATCTAAGCCTACCTATTTTTATGAAGGATATTACATCTCTACCATTTACTATTTTTTTATACTTCTCGTACAATTCGAAATTATATCGCCTTCTCCAAATACCATTCTCACAGAATGCGCCCATTATTCTTCTTAGTATCTTCCTTTCGAAGACGAGCAGAAGATTTGCGTCTGTTTTGGAGATGGTCCATGTTTCTGACCCATATGTCTGACCCATATGACCCATATATATATATATATATATATATATATATATATATATATAATATATATTATATATGTTTGTTTTGAGGTTTCCGCGGGAGCTATATGTGCTGTCACTATTTTTCCGGGTTTGACTCCGCGTTGTAAAGTGCTGGTTTTCTCGAAAACCATTGTTTTGGCGACGTTTCGGCAAGGTCTCACTTGCCATTCTCAAGCCTGGTGGATCTACTTCTCGTCGTTACTCGATTAGTACTGGATCGACGAGACTAGTACCAGTACTAATCGAGTAACGACGAGAAGTAGATCCACCAGGCTTGAGAATGGCAAGTGAGACCTTGCCGAAACGTCGCCAAAACAATGGTTTTCGAGAAAACCAGCACTTTACAACGCGGAGTCAAACCCGGAAAAATAGTGACAGCATATATATATATATATATTATATATATATATATATATATATATATATATATATATATATATATATTAGCTATATATATATATATATATATATATATATATATATATATATATATATATATATATAGCTAAAATCCGTACGAAGATGACAAGAATAAACTATATAGAATGACAAGTTTCGATGGTTGAAGTAGATATCAAATCTTATAGATACTTCACAACTACAAAAATTATTGAATTGTCAGAAAAGTAGAACTGATGACTGTAATTACCAGGAACAACTTGGCGATAGTAATATTAAGAAATATGGACGAAATTTCTGTTGAGAAAAGTCTGTTGTATCTGTAATAAGAATAACAAGCGAAGAAAGTTTGACACGCTAAAATTTTGACAAAGAAGCTCAGATACACATCCAGAAAAAAGTGAAAAGACGTGATGGATAATATAGAGACGATTCAGAAACCCAAACGAACCAGAATAATGGGGGATGAGATGGCGATCAGACAACTTGATAAGAAGATACAATAACTTTAGTATTGTAACGTAAATTAAACTTAAAAGGGTAGAAAGATGTTGTGTGCTACTATGGGTAACATAAAAACCCAAGGGGAAGTTTTGCTTGAAATTTAAGTCTAATTAAGAATTTCCAAAAAGAACTGAGAAAGTCCCAGTACCTTTTTTTTGAAATGAGGTGGACAGTTTCGAAACCGACTAGGGAAAGTGTCCCTAGTACTGTTGGATTCAACCAGGAGGCAGGACCACACAATAACGGCACAGAGTTCACACGGAATCCTGGCCACCATCGTGCGCCCCTGTCAGGTCGCCTACCAACTAAAAACCCCCTCTTCGATCCTGAATATCCACGGACGAGTTCATTAAAGAACGAAACGTGGGGATATCCTGCGCAGTCTAGAAGAGTGTTCTTGTAGAAGGTCTTGGGGTTTGTCCTACGATGCTTACCTAATAACGGCATGCACCTAGGGGAGGGTCTGGTTCCTTTTCGGAAGGAAAAGGGAATAGTGATTCGGAAGACTGATGTCATTATAGAATGAAGAAGAATAGAAAGACGAAGAAGAACAAAGAGAAAAGTTTACACCCTTAGTGTCTCTGGTTGTCTGTCTATATGGAAGGTGGTTCCTATCGGAACAAGATTAGGACAGAATAGTTTTTTGCTGTAGTTTCCGCACTGAAAAGAATTCTTGTCACTGAGTAACAAGAATGGGGGGAAAGCACGTTAAATATATATATATATATATTATATAATATATATATATATATATATATATATATATCCGGTGTACACTTCCCGTCATATAAAACTGGTACACTTTTTTTCCCAATATAAACCTGTGTTCAGAAATCAATTCGTTGTTGCCATTACAGATAACGGAATTGCACTAAATCTAAAATGTAGTCGTTCAAAAATGTATAAAATTTTTAGATAGGTATTATTTTTATCATTACCAAAAAAAAACAGAATCTAAGAAATTAAATAAGCAGAGATAGGGTTGATAGGTTGAATTATTATCCAAAATGTTTGAAGGATCTTTAAACCCAGGGTATTAGCACAGGGAACATTCAAATGCATCTACTGTAATTTTATACTTCAATTACCTACCGAACTCGAACTGTATTCTGTGTCAATCAGTTTTGTAACAGACAAACTACCAAGATTAATTTATTATTTATTACAAGAATGATAAAAAAATGTGAAAAACTAACATTATACTTTATCCAACGTATTATATATTAGAAAATATTCGGTGCGAAAAATTACTTTTCGAAACGTAACTGTTACAATTGAGACAATACTTAATTGAGATAATGGAAAATTACAAAATTAATATGAGAATTTGTTAGGATGCATGTTTAAACAAATTTAATGTGACTGACTGATCGAGAATGCTCGATAATGTTTTAATTTTTTAGTATACTCAAAACTGGTGGTGGTCACACAGCCTTGCTTTTAGCTGATTTTATATAATATTTTCGTTGAACTGGCAACGGCGCCCTAGAAATCAGAATGACACATGTGGCAAGATCAATGTACACAACTTAAAAAATACGATTTTTGATTATAAGACTTGTACCAGTTTTTTATGACGGGAACGGTACCTGCTCTGGGTATATTTAGGCAAAGTAGAAGAAAAGTAGGAAAAAGGTTGTTTGTAGGTAACAGGTGTACCTGCTATAGGTATATTCAAAGTATAAAAAGAGTGAGATAAAGATTAAATTATTTATAAGTATCTCCTTGTGTGGTGCGGGAGAAACGTCCCTCATTCGGCTTGTTCAGCCCTTTCAAGTATGGTCTTTCTTTTTATGATCTCCGTTGTGTGGTTTATTATGATTTCGAAGTTCTCCTTGTTGATCATAGCTAACTGTATAATGTTGGGCGTTGTCAATCCTATGCTGTTACGCCGCCTATTTTGTTCGAGGGCGAAAACATTACACCAGAAGATGCAATGCTCAGCGTCGTCATTTTCGCCGCATATAGAGCATATATCATCGTTGGTTTCCTTGATAGCGTATGTGTAAGACCTGAAAGATCCATTACCGGTCAGAAATTGTGTAAAATAATAATTCACTCGTTTAAACTTACAGCTGTACCAGGCCACCACATCAGGGATTAGCGTTTTGGTCCATTGAGCTTTCGTAGTTCGTGTCTCCCATTCCCTCTGTCATTCTGCTAGTAGTTGCTCTCGTACTGCCGTTTTTACCTGGGGTAAGTGTTTACCGTTTGGTACGCACTCGTAACTTTGAGAAAGGGTTCCATATAGGAGGGTCGATTGTACAATGTGTAGGTACAATCTTCTCTTGTTGCTGCTAGGCCCACCCATATTGGGTGCTATTCTCTGGATGGCTGCTGTCTGTTCGTCCGCCTTCTTAACCACCCTTGAAAGATGTTTTGTAAAGCGTAGGTCTCTGTCTAAATCAATGCCTAGATATTTAGCACAGATTTAACCAGAACAAGGTCCGCTGCGGCGCTATCGCAAAGTGACGTGAATTGGTTCATCGAGATCGAACGTGAATTGGTTCATCGAATGGATCGCTCCGTTAATGACCTCATCGTTCGCTTTTCTTAACTCCTCGGCGAAGGATGGTCGGTCCGTGGGCGGCCTTATTTTCTGGTTTGAGGGTCCTTGTTCTTGGTTTCTTTCCATTGTTAAAGCCTCCGTTTTGGGGAAGGTTGGTACACCTGTGAGGGACAGGTGCCTCGATGTTCCGTGGGTGCTCAGCCTATCTAGCTCTCTGAAGAGTCTCCCGAAAGGCTGCGCTACGCGAAACGCCAGATCCCCGACCTCTTCAAGATGTCAACCGGGAATAATTTTTAAAAATTCCTATCTTCGATGCTACTCTCCTAACCTTGAATCTCAAGTCGCATCCCCGCTCACATGAATTCTACCTAGCGGGATGATTGTATTTCGCTTAGAGGCATTTGGCAATGTAAACAACTATTATTAGGCTTATTCTCGTTAAAATTCTAAAACAACGCAAATGATTAAGTGCTTATAGCAACTTATGCGATTTACAGCGTTTACAGAATTTACAGATTTAAAAAGGACGCCGTTTGCCCAGGGCAAATTGGTTGTGTAAATAAACAATTGAATGTTTATTCTATTCGAAGAGACACTAAAGTGTTTTTTCAAAGATTTTGTAGAATATTATAAAATTTTATACAGAGTAGAAGAAAAATTCTCTACCGTGAAGCTAACGAAGTACCCCTGACCTGAGATGAACTATACTTGATTTCATCAAACAGATCGGCCTGTGGCGATTACTGATACATTGATTCTTGGGATTATATTTCCTATTTTGAAATTATTTCTGCCCGGTGTTTTGCCAGTGACTCCGGCAGACATTACCATGTTTTATATGGATATGGTAAACTCAGTGTATCATATATCTGGTAACCTGTTTCTTACGTAACTTATTCTTATTTTGCAGGTACCGTTTTGAACGTCCATTCCGGCGACTGGGTTCGCAGAGATTCTGGTGTTGGAGCTGGTATAGATTCCTACTACGAATACTGCTTAAAGGCGTATATACTCTTAGGAGATAACAAATACCTTAATAGATTCAACAGGCATTATAATGCTGTCATGAAGTATATTTCTCAGGGACCAATGCTGTTGGATGTACATATGCACAGGTACGTGGAAATTTTATAAACTTTTTTCTTTGACAACCTTTCTTAGTTAGGTATAACTTTTTATTTCTTCTAGACCTCATACGAATTCCCGAAACTACATGGACGCGTTACTGGCGTTTTGGCCAGGTCTTCAAGTCCTTAAAGGAGACATTAAGCCTGCCGTGGAAACCCACGAAATGCTGTACCAAGTGATGCAGCGTCATAAGTTCATTCCAGAAGCTTTCACTACCGATTTCCAAGTCCATTGGGGCAACCATCCTCTCCGACCTGAGTTTTTAGAGTCTACGTATTTTCTTTACAGCGCCACTGGGGATCCATACTATTTAGAGGTAAGATTATTTAAGAAAAACTTTTATTTACTAAAATAGTGCTTATCTATAAATAGCAGCATTGAAATTCACAATTTTACACTAATTATTTTCTTATTTTAGTTCATTTTGCAGGACTTTCATATGAAATTTTTGAAAATATTTAAAATATGCAACATACACTCAAGTGAGGTTTGATTTTTAACGACTTTGTTTATGAATTTTACTACATTACTGACAAATTTATATACATTACTTATATATGTTTCAAAAGTAACCAAAAGGGTTTGAACGTGGTGTTATTTTATTTGCTTCAAAATTGATTTTTTTAAAGAAGTGTCGGAGTGACTAATCATCCAAAACCAGGAAGGCTCATACATCTTTAAATGCCGTCTCCCAATCGGAGGTTGGATATCATCATCACTATATTTACTTTATCTACTGCTGCTCTAAAAAGATGCTCTATAGATCTGCATTTAAACCAGTTCCTTAAAATCTTCAACCCTGACACTATCCTTCTTCCTATACTCCTTCCTCCTCTTATCTTTCCCTGTATTATCAGCCTTAGTAGTTCATATCGCTGTCCCCTCATTACGTGTCCCAGATATTTTAACTTTCTTATTTTTATTGGGTTTAATATTTCACATTCTTTGCCCATTTCTCGCAACACTTCCGTGTTAGTTTTCTTCTGTGTCCATGCTATTCTAAGCATCCTCCTGTAACACCACATTTCAAAGGACTGTAACTTATTTATGTGTTCTTGCTTTAATGTCCAGCTTGAAAGTCCATATTGTAGTATCGAAAACACGTAGCATCTCAGTTCTAATCTAAGCTCTTTGTTGCAGACAATAGGGAACTTGCACATTTTTTTTTATTATATAATAACGTTCAGTTTCATTTAAAAATAAGATTTCCAAAATTTCACGCCTCAAAAACTCATAATGACCTAGCAATACAAATTTAAAATCTTCCGTGTATAAAAATCATTTCAAACGATCGAAAAAGCGCGCGAACCCTTGTGACGTCACTTGGTGGTATTGTCTGTATGTCAGGTCTCCTGTCTTGTATAAAAGTATAAACTATTTTGTTTATATTGGTGTTTGATACAGTTTTTGAATAGAGAGTGTTGAATTGTGTGTGTTTTTACTATGGAAAGTAAAAGTAAATACTACAAGTGTTGTTTAGTACCATTGTGTAAAAGTACAACCATTAAAACCCCCAACAAAATATTTATTAGATTACCAGTACAGTACAGATCATGTTATTTCTTTTTACTTGAACCCATCCTACAGCTGCATCTCCATATGATTCTCTGCCAGATCTAAATGCAAACGATGAATAAGTTAATTTGATTAAATTTCAGTACAATAGCATAAACATATAATATTGACACTACTTAATATAAAGTACTAAGTTTTATCATTAAATACTTATTATGAGAATAATAATCACAATAAAATTAATGTAATAGGAGTATATGTACTTACTTATCTGCTTTAACTCCCCGAACTTCTCCCAGGGAAAAATTTTCACCGTTTTGAAAATATGTGGCTACCATAAACATATTTACAATGGGCAAGCTATCAGACTGGCCTTTGGAAAAACCCTCTTCGGCGATTTTAAAAAATATATCTGAACAAAAACACTCAAATATTATTAAATATATAGTTCACAGCAACTATCTAAAGATTTATAAAACTGAAATACACCATAAAATTACTATAACAAGTAAACGAATGTCAAACGTAATGAATTAATAGTGCCAATCTTTGAACATTCTGACTATATGACGTCACGACCAATGAGGACGCGTTTTGGACTGGCTGCTATAATTTGAATTTTCTTTCGATTTTAATCGTTTTTAGGGGCCAAACTAAAGACAAAAACAACTTATTTTTGTTTGATATATATTTAAAATTATGTTTTGTTATGATTTAAGGCATTTTTTTCGAATTTAAAATTTTATGCAAGTTCCCTATTGTTTTCATTTGTATAAACGCATTTCTTGCTATTTATATCTTGGCTCTTATTTCGGTTGTTAGATCATTATTGTCTGAAATCCAGGTTCCTAGGTATTTGTATTTATCAACCCTTTCTATCGGTACATTTCCCAAATGTATGTTTGTTGGTATATTTGTTTTCTTTGTTATCATGTATTTGTTCTTTTTTATATTCATTTTTAATCCATATTTTTTCTTTAGCAGTAATTGGAGTTGTTCAGCAGAGCTTGCCGTAATCACGGTGTCATCTGAATATCTTATATTGTTAATAGATCTTTCGTTAATTATTATTTCTTCACTTTGAGGTAGTAATGCTTCTTCAAAAATGGCTTCACTATATACATTAAATAGTAATGGGGACATAATACATCCCTGCCTAACTCCTCTCCTGATTTCAATTTCTGGACTGGGTTCGTTATCTATTACGATTAGTGATCTTTGATTCTAATATGGTTTGTTATTATTCGTAAGTCCTTATGGTCTATGTTTTTTGTCTTTAGAATTTGGACTAATTTTTCATGTCTTACTTTGTCAAATGCTTTTTCAAAATCAACGTAACAAACATGCACATCAACATTCATATCCATGCATCTTTGAGCTAACACATTAAAAGCAAATAACGCTTCTCTGGTTCCTAGTCCGTTTCTGAACCCAAACTGACTATCATCTATTCCTTCTTCCAGTTTTTTATTTATACGACCATGTATTATTTTCAAGAATAATTTGAGAATGTGACTTATTAGTGATATTATTCTGTATTCACTGCAATATTTATCGTTTGTCTTTTTAGGGATAGCACAAAAAGTGGAGAGTAACCATTGTTTCGGTATGTGTCCTGTTTGGTATACTGTGTTAAATAAGTCTACTATAATGTCTAAGGTTTCATCATTTATGCATTTTAAGGTTTCTATGGGGATTTGGTCTGGAATTACTGCTTTACCATTTTTGCTGTTTTTTAATGCCATTTTAATTTCCTCTTTTAAAATTATTAAAACGATATCCTCTTCTACTTATATCTCCATCTGCTCTGTTCTATTGTCTTTGAACAGTTCATTGATGTATTCTGTCCATCTCTTTAATTTGTTGTTAGTATTCAACACAAGTTTCCCATTTGCATCTTTCAGTATTCTCGGTTTTCTTGTTCTATTGTTGTGAGTTGATTCTTTAATTTTTTTATGTGTGTTAAAACTATCATGTCTTTTCTGGTATTCTTATATTTCTGCGCATTGTTCTTTTAACCATTGTTCTTTCGGTTTCTTAATTCTGTATTTTATTTGTTTATCCACTTTTTTGAACATCTGATTATCTTTGTTTTTATATTAACGTCTTTCTTCCATTAAATCTAAAATTTCTTCTGTCATCCATTACTTCTTTTTGTATCTGGTTGTTATTAGAATTTATTTTTTACTTTTATCTATTTCTGTCTTTATTAATAACCATTTTTTATCCTTCTGAGTATTTTGCAGAATTTGTTCTTTAACATTCATTAATCCGTTGTTGATTTCATCTGCCAGGCGTTGCCTTATGAGTGGGTTCCTTAATTTACTTGTATCGATTTTTGCATTTGTTGTTCTTTGTTTTATTATTTTCATTTTGAGCCTAATTTTGGTCACTACGGGTTCTGATCTGATTCTATGTCGGCACTTGGATAGGTTTTTGCGGATATAATTGCGTTCCTTTATCTTTGTCTAATACATAGTCTATTTGGTTTCTTACAATTCTCTCTTCTTGATCTACTGGTGACTTCCAGGTGGATAGTCTTATCTTTGGCATTTTGAACAATGTATTAGCTATAACAGAATTATTGTTTTGGCTAAATCCGATAATCCTGTCACCCCTTTCGTTTCTGTTGCCCAGACCATATCCTTCTGTACATTCTTCTACTTTTTGTTTCCCAACCTTTTCGTTAAAGTCTCCCATTATAATTGTTTAATCTTGCGTTTTAATGGATTTTAAAATGTTGTTAGGTCTTCGTAGAAAGTTTCAATATCGGTCTCTGGTTTGTCCACAGTTGGAGCATAAACTTGTAGGATATTTATTTTGGGTTTGTTCTGGTTTAATTATAAGAGTATAATTATGTTGGAGTATGGAGTGAAATTTATTACAGCTTCATCAATGTTTTTGTTTAATATTATCCCGACACCATATCTGTGTGAACCGTCATGACTTCCTGAATAATGTATTGTTTTATTGTTGATCTTTATCTTACCTGAATCGTGCCATTCGACATCGCTGATTCCTAAAATATCTATATTCAGCCTTTCCATTTTTTAACGGCATTATGTACTTTTCCAGCTTGATGTAGACTTTTAACATTCCAAGTCGCTACTTTGCAAGGTTTTCGCATGTTGGCGACCGGGGATGCCTTGCAGTCTTGTGAGTTTTCTCCTCTGCCGGATCTTGTTTTCCGAGTTTCATGATCAGTAGAGTGTTTGGTTGTATTGTTAGTCATGATGATTAACTAGGGATGCATTGCTAACATTGTTTGTAATTAAAAGTTAAAACTTGAACTATTTTCAAGAGTTATGGGACTGATATTATAGTATTGAGCAATATCATATAGTTGCAGAAAGATTTTAATATGCTAAATATTTGTTTTAGGTAGGAAAAAACGTCTTAAGAAGCTTACAGAAATACGCCAGAGTGCCTTGTGGTTATGCCGCCGTTAACGACGTCAGAACCGGTAAGAAGGAGGACAGAATGGATTCGTTCGTACTAGCCGAAACGTTTAAGTATCTCTTTTTGTTATTTGCCAACAAAGACGATCTCATTTTAAACTTGGACGAGTTTTTGTTCACGACTGAAGGACATTTGCTACCTCTCACTCTTTCCGGACGGACTATTAATGGTAAGTAGATATTTTTTATTATATTTTTTCCATCGACCATCCATTTCTGATCAATTTTAACACCCTCAAAATCATTGATTAATGACCTCTAATACTGAATGATTTTCTATTAATGAACGATTTCATTATAGGCAACAGAACATACATTGCTTGCATAAATTAAACGCTCTGCGAGTGACAGTAACCTGTGGTGTAGGCAACCAAACATACCTATTTATATTCCCACTAAAAAATTTAAAATGAAGTAGCCGCTGTTTGTTTTATGTTACCAACGTAACAATAACGATTTTTGAAGGTCTTCCAAGATAAGAAAGGAATTAGTATCTCCCAACCAGGATCAAATAGAATCTTTGACAATACAGGGCACAAAAATAACATAAATAATATTGTAAGTGTGGCAGGTGATAAACTGGATACCAGTATATCTAAATCTAATATCGTTAATAAATTGTCTATTATTTTATACAACATATGTTCTGTACGCAATAAACTGGAACTGGAAATATTTGGAGAAAATACCGGCGTTTGAGGTGGAATTATGTGTGATTCCACGTGCTTTTATTCTTCTACTTACTTATCCCGCCGTTATTCTCTGGGTTTTTGAGTGGACTGTAATATTTTGATTGTCTATGGTACGTAAAGAATACGAGTAAATTGCAACTAACTTTTATTTCTCTACGTATTATAGGTAACACAAACAGGTGGGTACAATATGTGACAATATACGTGGTTACACAAAGTTGTTAGTTTCACAATCGCGGAGACAAATTTTCTTCTTGCTAAACCCTTGAGAGAGAGAGAGAGAGACACGCTCTGAGAATCGCAAATACCAAAATCAAAAATTTTGTTATTGAAGCACCATATTTCTTCCGCGAGAGTTTCTAACAGACAGTCTTGGGACCGTCGCCGGTGTCGGGAACAGGTCATTTTTAACAGGGTTTGAGGTACCGGTCGAGTTTATTGTTGGAAGGAATATGTCGTCTGGGCATACAGGGTGGAGTAAAGTTAATGAACAAAAGGAAATACTATTTTGAAAATTACAGGGTTGTAAACACAATCAGTTTACAACCAGTATTTCTTAGCGAAAATGATTGGCCAGATCTTGTGCTTTTAACTGAGCTGATTGTATCCTCTTGAAACACTTTGTATTAACAATTACTCTATAATATCTAAAGTTTGCAGATCTGAAAGCATCCATGGAGGCACATTAATTTTAATTAACACAACGTTTCAGTATAAATTCAATTTTGTTGACTATAGTAAATTTAACCATCTCTGCATTGAATCTGAATTTGAATTCTGTATTACTTTCTTGAAAAAATTCCAAAAAATTCTTTTATTATCTTGACAGATGACTTTAATATTGATTATCTGGAGTCATCACACAGCCATGTTATTACCATTACAAATTTACTTAATAGTTTTAATATGAGAATGCTGGTTACCGATCCAAGCAGAGATAACAACATAGTGGATCATGATACTATGAACTTCTAAAGATAAACCCACGCGCACGCTCTTTTGCACGTGTGACGTCACTTGGCGACTAATATCACCAGAAATGTTCTGTTTTGCATGGAGTTTTGTCAGATTTAGTATTGTTTTATCGTTTATCTAGTACGTTGACAAATATGTGTGCACTTTTAGATAAAGTATATTTCAGAATATTAAATTAAAGATAAACTTTTATCACCAAGTGACGTCATGCGCATCGACGTACAAAATTCGATTGCGAATTGGTTTTATCTTGGAAGTCATAGTATCATGATATTGGATTATATTTGTACTAATCTACATCCAGATCTGGCTGTGTGCAGAGTGATTCCTTATTTTTCATCAGATCATGATCCTATTTTATGTGAATTTCCCCTTAAGAATCCGCCTTATACAGCCACATGGGGTAGGATTTTCAGCAAAAGTAATTTTGACAGTTTGATCAAATTATGTAATCAGGAAAATTGGAATAATATTTTTTGCTCTCCTGATTGGCTTTATTAATTTCATCACACTCTCATGAAGATTTTCAATTTAACATTTCAAAAAAGAAGTCTTAAATCGAAAAGTAAGAAAACTTGGATTACTAAAGGAATTAGAATTTCCTACAAAAACTTAAGAACGTTAAATTACATTAAAAAACATATATGCAATGATGAATTTTTGATATATTTCTATAAATATAGGTCCATGTATAGGAAGGTTACTTAATTAGCCAAATATGTATATCTTTTAAATCTAGAATGGAAAATGCCAATAATAAATAAAATGAATCTTGACGTATAGCTATTAATCTAAGAGCTAAAGTTTCCCAAACTACTGATATAGTCTTAGACCCTAGTGAGCTGAATAAATATTACTACTCGCTAGGTCCAGAACTCGCTGGAAACATTAATTCTTCTTCTTATCCAATGCATTTTTAAATGGAGTAAACATTACAAATTCCTTTTATTTTCTTCCCACTAACTCGGCTAAAATAAAAAATATTATACAAGGCGTTAAAAACCCTATGGCTGCAGGCTGGAATGATACCCCATCTAAAGTTTTATCCCTTCTTTTTGATAATGTTCTGAGAATTTTAGCGGAATCAATTAACACATCTTTTTCAACAGTTCACTTTAGCGATTGTTTAAAGTGTGCTAAGGTTATTTCTCTGTATAAAGGTGGTGACAACGATTTACCTGCTAATTATCGTCCTATCTCTTTGTTACCGTCGCTTTCAAAGGTTGTAGAAAAATTGGTAAAAATCCTAATGATGACTTTCTTACAAAAACACAATTTACTTTCTTCCTTCTAATTAGATTTCAAGTAATTAAAAAGTACGTATGATGCCATCTTCAAATTCATGGAAAAACTATACTTGGACTTAAATAACGATTATGTTGCTACCACAGTTTTCTGTGATCTATCTAAAGCCTGACTGTGTCAATCACAAAATACTTCTTAATACACTAAAAAGATATGGTTTTAGAGGCAGGATTTTGCTCTAAAGTGGTTCAGTTCATACTTGGAAGAGAGATGCCAGTCTGTATAAATCAATGAACGCAACTCTAGTAATATCTTTAGATATTTATTTGCGGATGACACCACAATTTTATGGCAAAACAAGGACTCTAATGTACTGAACAAGAGTATTAGTAGTGATCTGTTAAAAATCTTAGAGTGGTGCAAGCTAATCATTTGACATTTAATTTTTCGAAAACCAAATTAATTTATTTTAAGAATGATCTAAACAACGTTACTGGGCAATGAAGGCATTTGTTCTGACACCGTAAACAAATTTTTAACAAAATCTATATTGAAAATAAACTTAAATTTTAGCAAGACATTGTATTTTTAAGCAAAACATATCATCGGGTTACTTTGCGGTCAAATCAATTGCTCACCATTTAGATTTCAAGACTGAAAAAGGTATATATGTGGCCCTGATTGAATCTAATTTGAGATACGCTATTGCCTTTTGGGCTAGCTGTTCTCTTTATCATTTCAGTAGAAATTTTATGCTACAAAAGAGATTATGCTCTTAGATAATTATGCAAGGTCAAGTTTGGTACATTATGCAGGCCTCTGTACCGGAAACATAGTATCTTGACACTTCCTTCTATGTATATCTTTGAATTAGCATCCTTAATTTAAAAAAAAAACATAAAGAGGATATTCGGACAGTTTCCCCTTATAACACTCGTCTAAATTATGTTATTCCACTTCCAATTCCCTCTTCTACATTAATTAAGAAATCATTTATTTACACTGGTAAGAAAGTACTTAATCACCTACCACTCGATATAAGATCCTCAAGCAATACTTTTGTATTCCGAAGAGCAATCAAGAAGTTTTTATTACCTAAATGTTACTATAGTATTGAGGAATTCTTTGAGGACAGTTGTGCTAATTGATATATATTTTTTTAATTATAAAAATTTTATAATTAGTAATTTAATGTATCTTGTGCCTTGTTTGTACTATACCATGTTTTGTTTTATAAATGTAAATTCATTTTAAAAACAATAAATTTCTCTATCTCTCTCTCTCTCTCTCTCTCTCTCTCATAGAAGGTGCTCTTCTGGTATATTCTTCCACTTTTTTTATTAATGCAGCATTGGTGCTGAATAAAGTGGTATCAGCTAGGATTATAGCTTGCTACATCGCTTTAACCAGTTGTGGTGATAATTGGGTAGTCCCACCAAAAGGGGCCAAAAATAGCCCGATAATTAAAAAATCTACAACAAGAAATCTTGTGTTAGCTGACAGCATAAAGTTAAGTGGCTTACCTTGCCATGAGGTTCCAAAAAATTAATAATTTTAAAAAACAATTAGCAATGACAAGGACACCATGAATTTACACAAATATAATCATCATCCAGCCTTCATTTATTACGTCCATTATATGAATATATTGTATTTTAGGAAGCAAAACAGTAGACATGGATATAGATGGATTCGAATTCGACCGTACGTGTCCGAACACCTTACGTTTGTTTCCTGAATCCTTTAGAAAACCTCTGCAAAATATGGTGGACGGAATGTGCCCGAAGAGGTCCCAAAAAAGAAGACTCACTGCTTCAGATTTCTCCGCAGCCAACCTCAATCATTTGAAGATAATCAAAGATATGGGTATAAATATCATAGCGTTAAATGATGGAAGAGTTCAACTGTTGCATACATTTTCGGCAGTAAGTACAATGTTTAATAATACAATCCCTGCTCATATTATTAGAAACCACTTTCTTCTGTTTTTTTTTTTGTTTCATAATCATGTAAAACTATAACTATATTAGCTATATATAATATAAGAAGATTGCGTAAATGTTTTATTTAATAATCCTTATAAAGTTATATAATTAAAAAGATCCATTTGAGTTACATCACAGAATGTTTTCAGACTAAAAAGTCCATGATTAATGTATTATAACCAGATATACATGAGTCAAGCCTTAAATAACTGGGTAAAAACCCTTAAAAACATTTTTTGTGTGTTACATTATTGTTGAAAATATGTTGTAATGTTAAAGAAACTCGTGTATACCTGGAAATAATACACTGATTATGGACTTTTTAGTCCGAAAACGTTCTGTGCTGTAGCCTGAAAGGGTCTTTTTAATTATATACCTTTTATAAAAAAAAATTTAAATAAAACTTTTGTGATGCGTGGTATACAGCCAACTACAGGAATTTCATTTTCTTTGTGGATTACATAAATGATAGAATTAACCTTTTTGTATATTTATTCAACAAAAAAAAATTAATTATCACATAATTTTACTACAATACTAATGCTTTAACAAGTGAACTGACTCTCTCAGGCATGTTATTATACATCTTGCTTTTATTTCTTTTAAATGGTCATTATGATTCCAATGAAAAATGATTATCTTTATCAACTAAATCTTGTTATTACTGCTTCAGTCAATTTCCTTTTTAGGCACTCTCAGACATTTTCGATGGGGTTCATGTCTGGTGAGTTGCTGGGCCATTGTAATAGAGGAACTTCTTTTGGCGTTATCTGCATATTTCATGTGCTATCAAAAAAGTTCATTCTGAACAGTCGGAAAATCAAGTTTCAAAGCGAAAGTGAGAAGTAAAAAACTAAAGTGGGAAAAAGTCGAGTTACTGCACATATTTAACAAATTCTATAATATACGAGGTCTGACTATTAAATATCGAGACTGCTTATGAAAAAGAGTTGTAACGATAATATTTTGCCTACCACAGGGTAAGATTATGGGGGTACAAAGTTGGGGGCAGAAACTATGGGGTGGAGATAGGGCAAGTAAAATAAACGCTACTTGTGCGAACGGCACTCAGGGTTTGTTAGGAGAGCTGGGGTCGTGGATAAGTAAATGGCAAAGGGGTTGGATTGGGGCAACTACAGAAAAATGAAACAACGGGTCATGAAATCTCTTAGGACAAACAAAACAAAAAGAAACAGGAAACACCTCTAGTAATTTAAATAGGACGCACTTCGGGGTGCCTAATTATAACCATTACAACAGCTAGTTGTAACTAGGGAAATAATTATTAAAAAATCAAAACATATCTGGGCGACATTTTTGTAACGATAACTTGGGATACTATTCAAAAAAAAGGGATTAATTTAAAAAAAATAGACAAAATGTTAAGAAACAAAATTTAACATTTATTGTTGTGTCACCACAAACAGTTACAATAATAAGACAACGCAAAAAATATTACCTCAAATATACAAAATACAAAAAAACTTACATGTGTCATCTGTTTACAAACTCTGTTGCTACAAAGCTTACAAAATTGTATGGAGGTTAACCTTTTTTTAAAAAACAAAACAAATCAATATCAAAAATACTAAAACGAGCTGTCATAAATTAACATTAAATTTAAAACAACAATTAAGATGACAGCTAAAGTTAAAATCTAAAATTTACAATTTTTTAATTATTAAAAATTTAAATTGTTACGAAAGCAATTATTGTTATAAAAAAAATGTTTGTCTTTACTTTAAAATTAAACAAACACCTAAAAAGTTACCTGGATTTCACTTGATCACACATTAAGTTTCTGAAACCATAACTGGGGTTCTCTGGACACGAACACACGAACAAAATCATCTTCACTGTGAATTGGATCGACCATTTGAGGCCAAAGCCGGCACTGAACAAAACTTATGGCTCTGCCTCTTAAAAAAAAACAGGGACAGGTAGAATTGGACTACAATTAAACCTTAAATTGCCACAATTAACTGCTACTTAAATTATTTTCATAACGAAGAACAAAAGGACATTACAAATTCTTCATGAAAAGAGGCGAAAACAGAAAACTTTACAAATTCGACAAAAAATTTGGACATAACGTTGAAGACCACCGCTATTCACCGCCGTTCCAACGAAAGTGACGAAATTATCTTTAAAAATTGATCCCATAAGTTGGAATAAACAAACGATGGTTGAAACGCTAAAATAACCAAAACACAACGAAAATTAAGACGTAAATTATTAATTTGAAAACGCAGTACATCGTACGGCTTAAATCAAAGAATTGTCGACAGGAAAATACGCAGCTGCGAAATAAATAAACAACTCTAAAATGCTTTATATTAACTCGAAAGATACGAACTGAAATACACTGAAATTATTCTTCGTTACTGTAATACATACAGATTGAACGAAATAAATTCGGAACATACGAAATATTATGTATTTCGGCTCAATTCTGCTGTAGGTGGTTGGCCAACAAAAGGTTGTCAAATAATTATATTATAAAAATCCAATACTTCAGCGGACTGCTGGATTCTGAACTAATTCAAGAACTCATTCATAGGTGGTCAAACCATCTATCGCTTCCTAAAGCCGACCACTCACGGTACAGCGGTGTCGTTCGACATAATCGGACAGAGGCGTTGTTCAATTTGTTGGATATATCTGGTGCGCCCACACACCATACTGCGCCGCAGTATTTGTTCGGTTCTCGACCATGTCAAATCAAACAATCACTTTAGCATCTCTTACTTTGTGTATAACTAAGCGTAAAAAGAAACCTAAAATAAAACGTAGATTCTAGTGCAAAGAATCCAAGATTTTGGTGCAAAATAAATCTCGTCTGCCCCTGCACCCGATTTACTGGACTGCACTGCTAATTTTAATTCTCTTTTATAGGATGTTCTAAAATTGTTAATTTTTTTTCTTACATACTCTTTATTCGCATCTTTGTTTACTTCTTGGAACTTTAAAACTAGAATGTCCATTGCCTGTTTTCGGTCGTTTCTATCGTGATACGTTTTACCTTTTATTCGCTATAAGCATTCTTGTTTTTTATATAATTTAAAAAACTCTCTTAAAAAATTCTCGCTAAATCAAGCCATTTCGATTTTCTATAATATGATCAAAGCAAGTGTGTAGTTAAAAACGCAGTTGAACAACGCCGTTGTATCGTGAGTGGCCGCCTTAATGCAAGCCCCTCTTTCGTTTATCGGAGATGTAGATTTTGAGCGGTGTTGCCAATATCATTCCACTAGATGTTCTAAAATAACTACAAACCATTAAGTTTATTTTTGTTATTAGTCTGTTGTAGTAGATTGGTACACTTCCCTCGCCACACACCGTTCCATTCGTTTTTTTCATTGGTCAAAGCAATGATGGAAGTCTTCTTTTGTTAGAGCTTTTAGGAGCTCCGCCGTTTTTCGCTGCACCTCTTCCATCGAGTCGAACCGGATTCCTTTAAAGGCAGACTTGATCTTCGGAAAAAGGAAAAAGTCACTGGGTGTTAAATCAGGCGAGTACGGCGGGTGTTCGAGCACTGGAATGCCTCTAGCAGCTAAATATCGCTTCACAGACAGTGCGTTATGGGCAGGTGCGTTGTGCAAGATTAACGGCTTGTTTTTCCACAACTCGACCGTTTCTTATGAACTCACTCTCGCAGCATTGAAAAAACTTTCAAATAGTAAGTTTGGTTTACAGTTTGACCCTCTAGAACCCATTTAGTCCGCACGATGCCGTTAATGTCGAAAAAAACAATTAGCATGGCTTTAAATTCTGATTTTAACATCCTTGTTTTTTCATTCTTGGCGATGCAGGAGTTTTCGAGTGCATGAATTGTCGCTTAGTTTCAACATCGTATTTGAATATCCAGGTTTCATCGCAAGTGATGATGTTTTCCATTAATTCAGGCTCTTCATGTAATCTCTCAAGAAAATTTGAGCAGATCTGTTGACGAACTAGCTTTTGGTCAGGGGTCAAATTTTTTGGGACCAACTTGGCACAGACTTTCTTCATGTTCAATTCGTCATGTAAATTTTTTCTGACAGTTTCTTTATCGGCGTTTACAGTCTCAGCAATCACCCTAATGCTCATACGACGATCTCCGTTCACAAGTTCATTTATTTTGGTCACTGTTTGCGGAGTTGAAACAGAGACAGGTCGACCTGGACTTTGGTCATCTTCGGTGCTCTCTCGACCTTCAGAAAACCGTTTATACCATTCGAATACACGTGCACGAGATAGAGAATTCTCACCATAGGCCTCTTTCAACAAATTATAGCACTCATTCGGAGTTTTTTAATTTAACGAGAAATTTCGTCCACACTGTTATCGACACGAGAAAAAAACACGTTCTTTTCTAACCTCTACAGAAGAAATACTACTACAGCGACAAAAACGTGTCTTCGTACTGAAAGAGTAGACACTTCCAGCTATCCAATGCTGCATTATTTTCCTACTCTTTCCATCCAGGACGCCTTCTGCGCGTACAATCTCGTTATTTAATAGCCAGACCTCGTATGTATAAGTTTTCACAATTCAGTCAGAAAGTTTTACCATTTATATCTTAATTATGTAGCATGATTATTCGCTAATTCTTATGCAACCCATTCAGCAGCTCTGTATCACTGCGAAGATACTTTTAAGGCGCTTGAAATTCAAAAAACTGAGATTTCTAGAGTCTAATAATTTAAACAGGGTATTTAGAAGTATTTAAAACTACTGTATATCTAATTATGTGTATCGGTATTCGCTTGATAACAACTCCAAAGGGGATTTTATTAGTTATATGTTGTAATAATTCGACGTTTCTTCATTTTGTTAGTAACGTTTTCATTTGATAACTATTATAACGTCTATCTATCTTCATTATTATACTCACTTTCTGATTATTATAGGCTCGATCAGCAGCTGACGCCGAAGAGGGACTTTTATTTATGCAAGAGATGGTCGAACTATCCAAACTCCAATCCCAACAGCCAGAACCATCTGCTCAAGCCATCAGTATTCCCGTCTTAGGTTCCAAAGAAGACGAACAACTTATAGTCCTCCACGCTGGTCCCTCACAATTCGGCAAAAATCTCAAAGGAGACCAGCACCTTACAGCTCAGGTGGTATTAGTCAGACCGTCTCGAGGATGTGAACCGCCTCAAGAACCTAGTGCTTTAAAAGGAAAAATCGCGATCGTTGACAGAGGTGAATGTATGTTTGTGGATAAAGTTAGGGCGATGCAGAAGTACGGTGCGGTAGCGGCTGTGATTTTAGATAACGCTCCTGGCAGCAGCGCTGCCAACTCTCCAATGTTCTCGATGTCTGGTGATGGTAACGATGATGTCAAAATACCTGCAGTGTTCCTATTTACCCAAGAAGCTTCCAAACTTCTGTTAGCTGTAAGTAAAGATCCCCAAGTCGAAATTACCATAAGGGAACTGAAAGACTCAGATAACTTTTCGCAAAACGAAGAGGAAAGTATGTTTCAGAAACTGAAAATATCCGTCCAAGAATTCCTTAACAAACACACAGGTATCGCTTTTACGAAAACTGTAGAACTTGGTGGATTTCGCGCAAATATAGGAAATAACAAAGTAAGGATTACCTACGAAGGAGACCAGCAAGACTTTACTCCGGTTAAGGAGACCACCGTCAATGAACAGTGGAGTAAGATCAGAAAAGGTCTTTTAAAGTCGATTTTAACATCTGAAAATAAGGAACTTTTAGTGCCTCTTAATATTTTAAGGATCTATTATCAGACTCTTAGTGGTGTTTCCGCGCAAGATGTTTCTAAAGTAGACATCGTGAAACAAACCGAGTGGTTATTGGAAGATTTGTCCAAAGAGCTCAAGAAGAAAGACGATGACTTGGTGCAGTTGGAATCAGATCCAGAGATAACCATAATCACTGAGATGACAGAAACCGACAAGGACGCTCTAGTAAACGAAAACGAAAACAAAAGGCGGAAAGAAATCAGTTCATTTCTGGAAGAAGAAATGAGCAAAATAGACGAAGTGTTTAACAAACTTAAAATAAAAGTAAACGATGATATCATAGTTGGTGATTTAGCTAAAAGTGTTAACCAAATCAAACAAGAAAAAATTAGGAACAATAAAGTTAAAAGTAAGCATTCGATCGATGAATTATGATGAATGTAAGAATGTGCTTAGTTGCGAAATCGATTGATTGAAGCGGTATTTTAATTTGTCAAAAGTATTTTAAGGATTTTCAAAGAAAGTTCAGAGCTGAAAACTCGTTATAAATATACATTTATATATTTTACACATTTACAAAGATTTTTGCGTTTATAAAGTTTATTTATGTTTGGAGAAGTATATAGTGCGTACCCAATTAATTTATTGTTTTATTATTCTTAATATTTCTAATATTTGATGTTACTCTAGAATACGCTGGTATCTGATCGGCCTATAATGGAGCCGTATGGCAAGAGCAAGAGCTTGTGATTTAATGATACTCCTCCATAGATCTCTACCGGAATGGCGTGATGCCTAATATAGCGGTGTATTTATATTTCATCATTTGAATGGTGGGCCGCAACAATGTTGTCCTCCTCCTCTTAAGTGCCTTCTCTAAGTTTGGCGATCAATATGGCAAATTTCTTTCTGTTCTGGGCTTAATGAATTAATTAATTTCCTCTTGTGTGGGTCCAATCTCTGATGTTTCGTAGCCAAGATTTTTTCTTTCGTCATATGCCCCTTTTACCTTCAATCTTGCCGTCTAATATTACCTGGAATTGCTTAAATTCCATATGGCGCATTATGTATGACGTCTTTCTAATTTTGATAGTATGGACCAGATGAGGATGTGTGTTCATTACTCTCAATACTTCTTCATTCGTAGTTCTGCTGGTCCAGCTTATTCTTAACATTTGGAGGTACATCCACATTTCAGATGAATTTAATTTGTTGACGTCATACTGTTTTAATGTTCAGGTCTCACAGCCATACAGTAATAGAGACCACACATACCACTTTAGTGTTCTCAATCTTATTGAGACTGATAACTTGGGGTAAGAGAGCATTTTACGCATATTCATGCGTCTTCTAATTTTTGTTGAGTGGTCTAGTTGACTATTTAACTCTCTGCCCACGTATATGAAGCTTTGGGAACTCTGAAGGGTGATACCATTTATTTGGATGTTAGATGTAACTTGTTCATGGGGTTTTTTGTGGAATACCAGAATTTTTGTATTGGAAAAGTTAATGTCCAAGCCCAGCCTGTGACTTTCTTCTGATAATATTTTTATCCATATTCTTAGTTGTCTCCCGTTTCTGCTAATACTACGGAGTCATCGTCATATTTTATATTGTTAATGATGATTCCATTGACTCCGGCACCTTCAGGGCTATCTTCAAGAGAAGCTCTAAGTATATATTCGGCATATACATTAAATAATAGGGGGGACAAAATGCATCCTTGACGCATTCCTCGTTCTATATTGATGTACTCAACGCATCCTGCGTGGTTCGTGTATGTATTACTTATGATAGCTATGTCGTGTAGGTCCAATCCTACTTCTTTTAGCACCTCAATCAATTTCCCGTGTTTGATGCAGTCGAAGGCCTTTCTATAATTGACAAAGCACACATACAGCCGTTTTTGAACCTCAAGATACCTTTCTGCCATCAGTGTCAATCCAATAATTGCTTCTCTAGTGCCTGTACCCTTTCTTAAACCATATTGAGAGAACGACTCAGGTATTCTTCACACTTATTGTGAATTCGGTTATAAATTATTCGCATAAAAATCTTGAAAAAAATGGCATGACTCATTCAGGGATACAGTTCGATGGTCTTCACATTTTCTTGCGTTTTGTTTTTTAGAAAGAGGATGTTAGCCAGTCATGCGGTATTATGCCATGTTCATATAATTGCAGAGGTGTGTTAATTTTCTGACAGCATTATCACTTGGATGTTTGAAATGTTCGGCTGTTATTAGGTCTTCGCCGGGTGCCTTGTTGTTCTTTGCGTCTTTATTGCGTGCCTTCGGTGAAAATGTTCCATCGGTATCTATTTGTGGGGGCTCTTCTGTTCTCTGATCACCAAACAAATCTTTAAGATATTGCTCCCATATTTCCTTAGCTACATTTATTTTTTTCTCAATTTCCCTGTTGAGTTCTTTTTATCTTGTTAGGTTTTTGTTTTTTGCCATCCGTCTCCTCTCCATAATTTGTAATATTTCGTTTGTCATCCATGGTTTTCTATGTTTACGGTTGTCTTTCTGTATACTTTGGTCTGCCTCCTTCAAGACAGTATTTTTAATTTTCCCCCACATGTGTTCATGTTTCTGTTATTGTCTTCTGTTTAGTGGAGCTATTGTCTTAGACTATGTTGTTGCGACTACAAGATTGTGGTCTGTGTGGTCACGATTCGGTTCCTTACAATGTTTCCTTCGCAATATTGAGGAGACCTCCACGTATATAAGGTGCCCTTGGGTCATTCCCAAGAATAACATTGAATTCTTATACTGGCAAACACTCGGTCCTCATCTGCGTCAGCCACCTAAGCTATCTACTTAAATGTTGCCCGTCTTCTATCTCGAGGAGGTGCAGATTGGGGGTTTCCCTTCATGGAGATCAATACCATAAAGGCATTTCTTGATACTCTCCAGTACTTTTAGAAGACAACAATATTGCAAGCGACAGAATTGAGATTATGCAAGAGATGAAAAAAAAACATATTGACGTTATTTATGAAGTTGAACACTGAAAAAAAATCAATTTCACTTAACAAGATAAAGTTATAGATGTGTAAACAAATTATGCAGGTTTATGCAAAAAAATATCCCAGCAACAATTTTGTATATACTGGATATATAAAAGTGTTGCACCTGACTACTATGCGATGTTTTGGCATATTTAGGTTTTGAAAAAAAGTATCTAATAATAATAAACTATAATCAATTCAAAACGTTTATTAATATGTTTTATATGCTGAGTAAACAGTTTAATGCTCATTAAATTTAAGCTTAAAAATAATGTTCCATCTTATTCTAATTTTTCATAAAAATCTCGGTATTCGGGTTTCAGGTACTGGCACATATCCAGTAGGTTTTTGCGTTTTTCTTCTTTTATTTTTATAAGCCCGGTATACGCATTCGGCAACGTATCAATTTGTTAGTTGAATGCTCTGATGGCTTGTGCACCTCATTTTTTATTCACAAGTGGGAATGTTTGCCAAGGTTGCATGACGTTGTGAGAAGTTCTAACCATTATTCTTGTAGGATCATCGCTACCGAATTTGAACCAACGGTACTCAGTGATCTTACATTTGTGATCGTTCCATAAGTAGTTCTCACATGCTGAAAAGTCTGAAGTCTTTTTGCTCCATGTAGTACACATTGAAGGGCTTGATGGGAAGTGAGCTAATCACTGTCACCCAGTCGAAGGGTACATTCACCATTGCTCTTTTTTTCTTTCTCTCTATGAGCGAGAAGTCACGGTCGTAAGGTAAGTATCTGTGACCGCTAGTTAAGATGAGTAATACTATCTATGAGTAATACTTGAGTAAAATATCTATTCACAATCAGCAAACGGAACATGGACAGCATTCTCCAGTTAATATTCTTGGTTACACCAGACTATGAGTTTTTTATTTCTTCTGAGTTCAATGGGCGAAAGTTAAGTTTTATGTAACACAGGAAAGCTGAATTACCACGATTACCAATAGATTCATGCCACAACATCATAGTGGCATACTGATGTTGGTAGAACACTGAAGAGTGACTCAATGTTGGACAATACAACACTTGCTGAAGATCAGTGAAGAGTACGATGAGTTGTGGATTAGCCTTTTCAGCATCCAACTTCAATGCTTTGTATCCAGCCTCAGCACTTGCTTGGTGGAATTCACTGTCAACAAGAATAGTTGAGAGACCAAAGCGCAGATTAAAGTCTGATTGAAATATGTCAGTGTAAGTGCGCCGGAAAACATTGCATTGAGGATACTTTTCATAAAACAGTTTGTACATTTTATTCAAGTTTAATTCAGCAGGAAGACAGTTTGCGACTATAATGGTTTTCTTGATGTGGAAACGACTTTATGTGTTCTCTTATAAGTTCTGTGTCGGGTTCATTGATTTTATTTGGCTTATTATTGTATTTTCCACGTAGCGGTATATCTATTTTTATCTTCTGCTGAATGTGTTGGATTCTTCGAGGTGTTATTCCAAATGCTTGACATATAGTTTTTTGGCACACTGGTAATTTCTTCAGTCCAATCTGAATGTGGTATCGTACAGTACATTGTCGTCTGGAGATGCCTTCTGGAGTTCGTCTACGTTGTGGCTCTTAAAGTTCCATACAACTGGCCAGGTGCGCAGTTTGTGCATTATAATCCAGCCTATGAAATCTTGCGAAGAGATCTATAAACTGGCCTTGAATTTTAGCAGCCTCGCAAACAGATTTGCTCCTAAAATATAAAAATACTTATTTGAAGTTATCGAAATTATCGAAAGATACCGAATTTCAAATCATACACTCAATCTAGCACAGATCATAACAAAATATACAACATTGTTGCACTCACCTCATGTCTTCCACTGGTTAATATTGATTTTGCGGTTTTCCCCTCTATTTATGTGCAAAAGGGTAGACAGCAACACGTTAACCTCCATTTTTACAGTGATAATAGTTTGTCGGTGACATACATACAACGTTTTTGCACGAATACCAACATTGCGGTATGAAAAACTCAGGGAAGGCAAAATGTTTTTAGCCAGATTGAAAGATGCTCGCATATACAACAATATTGCATTAAAACCTCGCTTTGACCCAATCTGTAGCTTACAACATTGTTGCGGCACACCATTCATGTGTTATCTTCTTTAAATTTCTCACGTTAAAATTGGCGCTCTCTTTATATTTACTAGATTAGATTTAATTTACTAAATTTTCTTGGTATTCTTTTCGATATTTTTTATCATTTCTTTTATTTTATGGTGTTCCGTTTCTTTCTATTCCCACATCTTATATTATGGTTTATTTTACCAGCAGTATCACTTCCTAAAAGCTTTGGGAAAGTTGCACTACTTTTTCATTCGTTTAATTCTTTTTTCTAAGAATCTATAGTTTTTTGTTATTCAAAATAATGTCTAGCATTATTATGACTATCTAACTAGGTTTGGTGCAGTCAAAATGTCATAGATGTAGAAAAATTGATGATAGCTTGGGATGCAGTATTAAAAGTAACGAATATTCCAATCGATTTTAATTGCAATCCACTCCCTATGTAAAATATGTTCTACCAGTCCCGATTGAGAATAATTAGACAATGCACCAAGCTAAGCTTCAAAGATACGAGCACAGAGGAATTCTACCAGAAAAACCTTCTCAAAAAAAGTTTGAAGAAGAAGATATTTGGAATTAGTTCCGGAACTAACAACTCAAAATGCAGACATAAGTTTATAAAACGATCATATTATCAAGAAACAGGCCGCTTGGAAGACTATCTGTTGTAACCTCAGGAAGAGAAAATTCCATACCACTATTTTTATTTTGGTCACTTACATCTCATTATATCTTCTAATCTTGAAAATGAAAGATATAGATGTCTTCCTTTACAAATGCTTTAAGCTAAACTTATAGTCGTATGATCAAAGAATTTAGTACGCTTATTAGAAGGAAAACAGGTTCACAATGGACGAATTTGGTTAGGGTTTACACTTTAAAACACATCTGGCAGGTCGGCTTAATAAAACTTCTAATAAACAGATGTAGTTAGGGGAATGTGGGAAAGGTGTACGTAACGGAGCTATTTATTTATCTTTGCATCTACGATTAAAATAATCCCATGCTTTTTTGGTTTTTTTTTCTCAATAAATCTTTATTTTCAAGATATTAAATTGTTTAAATTTTGAAATTTTGAAATTTATAAAGGTATGATATTTTCAAATTTTCAAAGCTTTTATTTTTTTCATTTTATACTTGAAATTAAAAATAGGTTTTTGTTCCAACACAACGAAAAAACCGTCATCATAAATTTTTTTTATAAGTTTTTTGCCAAAAATAACGAATATTTTTTTAAATTATTTAGTTAATTTTTGGGTTAATTCATCAAAAATTTGATTTTCTCACTGACTTTTCATTAGCTTTTTAGACATGTTTCCATTATTCTGACAGAAAATCCTGTTGTTGTGTGTTACATTTTTGTTAATTTTTTATTAAAAACAAAGATGAAATTCATTAAATTTAGAAAATTTGGAAATATTTAATTCAGTTGATTGATGACTTTATTGGTTGAATTAATTTTATAGTTAATAAGAAGAGAGTTCTTATTCTCTAACTATAATATTATTTGTTAGATTTGTACCTATTTAAATAAAAATTCGAATAATAATATTTTTATAATAGATTCATTATTAAAAGTTAAAATATTATTATTTTCTTAAAAAAATTATTATAAAAACGCAAATTTAATCCTATTCTACGGCACCAGGCATTATGTGTTCGTGTTCTATGGCATTATACATAAAAATTATCTGTTGCATTTGTTGACCACTCTTTCTTATTTTAAAAGCAATATTCTGCGTTGGCTATGACGCTCCTTCTCGATACACCCTTTCATTCTTTTTTTTACGTGGCGATCATCTTTTGCAAACTTTCAAACATAACAGATGAAAGGAGTTCTTCTATAAGCGTCTTTTTCTCATTTGGTATTATAAAGGGTGAAGTGTGACGTATGACAGCTGTCAAGTTATAATTATTATATTAGACTGACATACGACAACGTGACAGCTGTTATACGTTTGTCACTTTCAGACTATGCAGTAGTTTTGTTTAAATTTATGTTTAAGTGATTTTGTAACAGATGACTTAAAATATATTGACGATTTTTGCACAATAACAAAAAATCTTAACCAGGTTTACAAAGTTTAATTGGCACAAATATTGTAAATTCGCATACTTATTATAAAAATATTCCTTTTCCGCTCTGAACAGTTGATAATCCTCCTACCTTTAAATACCAAGGCGTTCAGTGTACAGGGTAGCACTTTATTTCACCCCCATTATACAATTTGTTACATTCCAAATTTTTTTATTCTGGTAAATGTCTTATTTAACTGTAACGAAATATCGAGTTGATTAATCCGACCACAATATTCTATTAAATAACCTAGAGTTCGAGCTTCCTATGATCTTCTTAAGACAGAAATGAAGCCAAGTAAAGGGAAATATTATTCTGCGGAAAAAAATAAGGGGACAAGAATTTGAAAAATTAAATTCAACTAAATGTAAAAAAATTAAAATATTTCACTTATGTTAGCTTTATTTGTGATTTTTATCATGAAATAATGAAGTTTGGGACTTTCTTTATCAACTTGAATTTGTAAGCAAGCAAAACGATTGTTTTGTGCCAAAACAATTACAAAAATTTAATTAATATTAATATTCTTTGATACTCACCGAACTATTACAACCCAATGCACTGCATGATGGAATCATTTTTATACAATTATTCTAAACCACAAACCCAAAGATTAAGCAATATATATTACAAAAAACTCTGTCGTACCTAATTTTTATTTAAAAATACACTCGCATAAGTAAAAATGATTATTTTTCTGCCAGGAGATTATCTTACTTTAAACTTTAAAACCAATCTCACAAAATTCCATGTAAATATCACGGGAAATGAGTTTACATTTTTTGTCCCCTTATTTGTTTCACCTAGCGGGCAACACGCGCACTAAACTTAAAACATTGGCTTCGCTTATTTTCCCCGAGCTCTAGATCTAGTTTATTATTATTACATCTATGCATCCGACTTATTAAAGTAAAGATTGCCCTGCTGTATGTATAATTGTTCCTGGAGGGGATTGTGAGAATCTTTAATACAGTTCCATAATGGTAATCTTATTTATAAAAAGTACAATAAACGCCACGGAGAAGAAATATCAAAGATATTCACAAAATGCCTGAAAATTTATTACCTTGTTGTAATAAATTCACATTTTTGGCGTAATTTCTCTATTTACAGATTTATATTAATTTAAATTTGCGTCAAGTAGTACCTCAATAAAGTTTATGTATACATACAGGACCGAAATAGTGAAGGAACTCACATAAGAGTCTTTATTGGGTAACTTTTCATAGCATATAATTGATATTAAATCAATCTGGTTTACTGTAAAGTCCAAATTTAGACAATTAAAGTGCTTATTATGAGGCAAATAAAAGCAATAAAATCAACTTTTATAGGCAAAAGCATACAAAACGGACCTGCTTAGGTAGCTGGTACAGATCAACATTGTTTACGTGCAACTAGAGGAGCACTTTCGTCTGGATAATTCAGTGGACTGGTAGACCCACTTCGATCTGAGTAATGAACTACCTAAGCTCTGACGACGGAGCTTAGAAAACCTTTCCAAACATTTCTAATTCTTGTGTATTTGTCCCATAAGTTGGAAATATTGATTTTTTAAATTGTTTGAAGAGTAAATAAGTACTTTTGGATATGAACATTAATTCTATACTATTGTTATATTTGTTATTCGTAAAATTGTGAGGTAATAATATCAAAGTATTAAGATATTTATTCTCAATGTTCATGTTTTAAGGTTATGTTATTGTTTGATTAAAACTCTATTTATTTTTTACTTTGCCAAATTGATTGAATACCTCATTATATTGCTCTAGTCTGGTAATAACTTTTATTTTCTTTAAAACTTGATTTGCAAAGATTCGATGCCAAAAATAGTCTGATGTCTAGGTATATAAAATCAATAGTGAACATTTGTGGGACAAAAATATCTAATCAATAAAACCTCAAAATATTGTTCTACTCATCGATTTATTTTTATATTTTTTTCTAACTGTTGATACGCCAAAAAGCATCCTAGGAAAAATGGTGACCTGTGACTGGGTAATAAATTCATCTAATGTAAATTTAATCTAAAACCAAGCACTATAATGCAATTTTATAACACCGATACATCGGAGACCAATCTTAAAGTTTTAATATCTTCCAAATTTGTTTCATTAAGTCGATGAAATAAAGCGGAACTTACCTTACATTTTCGGTCCATGTATACATGCAAGTTTTTTCTTTGGTTTGCTTATTTTATGACGATCTTTCTGGATCTTTATGACGAGATTGCTGGTTTTGCTTCTATACCCCTCAAATATTTTCAACTTAGTAAATAAATTCAATGATTTATTGATTTATTTTGAAATAGCTCTGATAAAAACATCAAATTTTTAATCAAACAATAACATAACCTTAAAACATGAACATTGAGAGTAAATATCTTAATACTTTGATATTCGTACCTCACAAATTCACTAACAACAAATAATACCAATCACGCAGAATTAATGTTCATAACAAAAAAAAACAATATTTCCAACTTGAGAGACAAATATACACGAATTAGAAATGTTTGGAAAAGATTTTTAAACCCCGCCCATTGTGATGTCAGACTTAGGTAGTCTATTAAGTAGGTTCATAGTTCGAGCCACACTCCAGGCATGTATTTTTGAAAAATAGCAACATAAAATACAAAGTGATATATAACTGTAATGACTGGTAGATTAGGACTATGGTACACCTGGTCTCGCGGCTCGTTGAACAGTAATTCATTAGTCCCTGCCAGATGGCGTTAGGGTGCTTAAAAAACCAAAAACACATGCAATTATGGGAAACATTAAATAAATTATTTATTTGTCACTAGACATTAAAAAGTAAAATAAAAAAAAAGTGTTTAACTTTTAGCATTTACAAATTTTATGACTTTATTATACTCATCTATGATTGCCGTCAAAAGAATTTTAAATAATATTTATTTTGTCACTAGGTTTCGTTCTATTGGACGTAACACATCTGTTGATGTAAAAATAAACATGTATTAAGGATTTCTTGTGATTAGATATAATTAAAGTCGCTTTATATTTATTTCTTCACAAATGTGATATAAAATACCTATCATGTAAAGTCCCTAAATTCTACTTATTTTGTTGTTTGTTTTTTGTTGATTTTTAGGTATTTGAGCATAACTTTATAAGCAAAATTGATAATTAAGGACGTTGTATAACTGTAAAATATACACCATATTCTTGGCCAAATAGTACAGGATGCAGGATGTGCCAGTTTTTATTCTGCATGATAATTGCAAGGAATCTGTGTTAAAAATTATATTTAGTATCGTGTATAAAAAAGATTTATTTACTACCTTCTCATCTTATTTCCATCTTCCTCATTTGGAAGATTTGATCGATCTACACTTCCCTTGTCCTCGAGTAGACTTCAACTGTTATTATACAGCATTATTACTCTTGATTTCTTCGTAGAATAATATTGTTCAGGAAATAGGAAAATAAAAGCTTAGTTCAGTGACCGAAGTTTTTTTAATGTATTTTTGTTTCTTCTCAATGCAAACAATTTTCGATCATAGCGAGATATTACGTTTAAAACTTCTACTTGAGGATTTACCCCGTCTATCCTCTTTCTATATGACTTCTTCTAGTGGAGTACGCTATGCCCTGTGTAAGCGTTCATACTGGTTGGAGAATGTTTAGGCATGCTTCTTATTCCTGTTGTAGTGTTAGCTTTTCTGATCTGTTTAAACCATGAATGTTGTGCGGCATAGTTCCCAGTTTTTTCTATGAAGATGATATTAAAGAGATTGTACTTGTCTCTTGGTATACAACCTAAATATGAGACTTACTCTGTCACACTCCATTAAGATCCCTTGTATGAATGATAGCTATTATTTATAGGAGTCTCCAGCTTTATGTGAAACAGCAGTGGCGAGAGGATGTAACCGTTTCTCACGTCAAATGTTCTGTATCCAGACGGTAGGTAATTCTTAATTCTGCTTTTGGATTCCAGAATTGTTGTTGGATCATCCTCGTATCATCAAGACCAATGTCCTTCAACATTTGTAGTTCATGTCTGAATGAGTGAATGAAATTTGGAAGTAAGAATCTACTCCCGACACTTAAACTAAAAGTTTAATGTTTATCTCCCACTAGGGCAATCCAGCTTTGCTCTGGAAGCCGATTAATCATTCCGGAATTTTGAATTCACTGCTCTCTTAACAACGTGCGTGACTCTCCTGTGTTTTTTCTGATCTCAAACCATTTTTCAAGTGGTCATCATCATCATCGTAAGTGGCTCGACAATCCGTTGTGTATCTTGGCCTGCTCACAAAGAAGTCGCCACTGCTGTCGATTCATGGCAACTTCCCTCCATCTTCTAATCCTTAGAATCTATAGGTCTCCATCTTCTTTTAGGATGGCATTTGACAGCTCTTCTCTTGTTGGGTCTTGACTGTGTACATTCTAGTGTACATTGTAGATTTTGTTGATTGTCTATATTGTAACCTCCTTTAATATTGTTTATATTTAGATAAAATGAAATATTCTGCCTCTCTGTTAAGAACTGAGTTTTTATTATGTAGAATTTCACCGTTAGTGTCTTTACAAATTTTAATCGTGGTTTAAATTCTCGACGACTATTATTTAGGGATTTGTATTATTTCCTCATTTCATTTTTATCGAATGAACTTTGTATCTCATTGAGAGTGTTCTGTTCATATTCCCTCTTCTTACGTCGATGAATATGTTTCTCCTCTCTTCTAAGACGTCTACACATCTTTTTTTTTTGTATCCAACCTGCATTGATGGTTTTGTGATATGCTACGTTCTTTCTATTTGTGGCCAATTATAATATGTGTACCATAATTTGGGGTCAATCTTGACGCTCCCTCAAGAACATCTGATGTACAATATTATTTTTATTTTCGTTGCACTTTTTAAAATATCTCCTAAAAGTAGTGCGTGGAATGTCGTATTTTAAAGCAGCAGCCTTTTGTGATAATCCACCTTCTCAAACATCATAAATTGCTTTTCTCATATTTTCATCTATAGTTTTTCCAATACTGGGATTTTTTGGTATTTTCCGTGGCATGTTACTATCTGAAACAAAATTATTTTTGATATCTTTTGCAGAAAGAACAATGACCACTGGTTTTTACAAACGTATGTAGGAACAGTGGCCACCACTTTTTTTTGTCAAAAGCAGTGACCACTGTGCCTTCATAAGTGTGTAACCACTGTACCAAAAGCTCATTGTTTAGGAGGCATAACCTAAAATCTACTACTTTGAAGATAGATCATACTTTGCATCACCTGCAAGTTTTAAATACTATAATGTATACCACAAAACATACAGAACATTTAATATGTATATTATTATTGGTTGAAAAGATGTTTAAACGTACCTGCTACTTCTACACACCATACCTCTCAACAAATTTGTATACAAAATGGTTCTGGAAACGATGGTGCAGGGTCAAGCGTAGTAAGCGACTACTGTGACTAAAATTGTTAGCGTTTGTACTAGATGGCTCGTCTGTATCTATCAAACAATAACAAAATATTTAAAAGTGGCCACTGTTCCAGCCTCTTCCCTATATAAATGTGTTTTCCTAAATTTTTCGGTAAAAAGCATAGACTAAAGATAATTTTGGTAAATTCTCCTTTTCTATATGCGTATTAATGGCATATCCTGTATGCTTCAATTGTATTAGTCGACATGTTTTCGGTGATTTTATGTCGTACAGATAAATGACTTGGCTCAAGATGTATTTTCAGTTTCCACCTCTTTTATATATCTTAGAGCCTCGATACATCAAGATTTCTCTGTAAACTTATCGACTGATATAACACTTATTCTTATGAGTATTTTAATCTAAGTACACTTGAACTATTTAGTTGTTTTAAATATTTATTTTGTAAGATATATTGTTACGGCTTTTTAGTTGTTTAATATGTTGTACATAGGCCTTTTTTTTCTAGTTATTTTCGGCGGAAAACCTAAATTGTACACTACTAATATGTACATAATCTATTTATAAAGTGTAAAAATGTATAAGAGAAATATTTTTATATACATATTTAAAAATTTGTTAAGTGTAATTAAAAATTTTATTACTTGGCAAAGTTTGTGGTTTTAATTTGCCTAAAACTATATTTTTCTCGTAATATAATGATAATAACGAACTAACTACAGTAAGCGATTACTATACAGTGCTTTAAGTTTTAAATTAGATAAACACACTATAAATGGCAACACTGCGCGTCGTAGACTTTCCACAAACCTCCGTTGCCCCGATTTTGTTGCCCAGTGTCCAGTGGACAGCATGAGTGTGTAAATAGGCCACTCGCGCTGCCACTGCTCATGCCGCTGCCATTGCACGACGCTCCCTCAATTGTCGGTTTTTTCGACCGGAAGTCAAAGGACAGGCAGCGCAAGTGCGTGTTCACATTCAGCCACTCTCACTCACTTGCCGCCCATGATACTATGACTTCCAAGATAAACCAACTTCGCAATCGAATTTTGTTCGTTGATGCGCATGACGTCACTTGATGATAAAAGTTCCACTTGTCGGTAAAACATATATGAAAGAGAGGTTTTATTTAAATATTAGAAATTAGGATGTAGGTAAAACTGCAATTAAATTAAAATGTATACATTAATATTAATATTCTAGAGCTCATAGTACGTCCAAAATAAGGGTACTTATTTATGTATACTTTTTTATAAAACTGAATAATAAGGGAGATACAACCCTTTAAAGGGGTGAATTGAAATTCTTATTTTTTCAAATATCTTCCAAACGGTTTTGAATACGGAATTCATATTTTGGGAGTGATTATAAGACATTAGGATAATTAATTTCATGTCACCACCTACCACATCCTATAGTTTCCTTAGACTTTTCTACTCAAAAAGGTGCTCTTGTAATGTTTCGATAGATATCACCGTTTTCGATTTATTTAAACTCGAAGCTATACATGTATTTTATTGTAATCGTTACATGTCTTAATATTCATCAAGTATGCTTTGGAATTGACACTTGTGTTAGCAATAATATTACAAATTAATAGAAAACTTCATCATCATCATCCAGTCTCAAGAGTCCACTGCTGAACATAGGCCTCTTCCTCATGTTTCCAACCCCGTCTATCTTGCGCCGCTCTTATCCAGTTTTATTGAGTCTTCTTAAATCGTCAGTCCATCTTGTAGGTGGTCGACCGACGCTTCTCTTGTCTTCCCTTGGCCTCCATTTCCAATAACCTCTTGTCCATGCCATCTGTCTGGCTATGTGTCCTGCCCATCTCCATTTTAGTCTGGCTATCTTCTCGATGATGTCAGTCACTCCGGTTCTTCTCCTGATGTCTTAGTTTGTTTATTCTGTCTCGGAGAGTTATTCCTAACATGGACCGCTCCATTCTTCTCTGCGTGACTCTCAGTTTGGTAGCTGCTGCTTTTTGTTAAGGTAAGTGTTTCTGCTCCGTACGTCAAGACTGGGAGGACGCACTGATCAAATACCTTTCTCTTTAGGCATGTGGGCAGCTCACATTTAAAAGTTTCTCTCAGTTTTCCAAGTGCTGCCCACCCAAGGCCGAATATTCTCTTCAGTTCATGAGTCTGGTTATCTCTGCCAATCTATAATTTCATGTCCCAGGTATTTATATCTATCTACGAGTTCTATTTCTTTCCCACCAATACTGATGTTCTGGTTGGGCCCAAAAAAGGTGCTCTTGTAATGTTTCAATAGATAACACCGTTTTCGATTTATTTAAACTCGAAGGTATACATGTATTTTATTGTAATCGTTACATTTCTTAATATTCATCAAGTATGCTTTGGAATTGACACTTGTTTTAGCAATAATATTACAAATTAATGGAAAACTTAATTAATACTTAACATTTAATTAATGGCGAAAATAATATTTCACAACAACTGTTCAAAATGTCCTCCATTTTGTTGAATACATAATCTAATTCTTTTATTTAGCGAACGCATTAATCCATTTAATATTACTGAATCGTTTTGTAAATCGGTAAATACTTGTTCAATTTTGTCTCTTAACTCATTTACTGTATTAATTGGAGTGTTATACACTTTTGATTTCAAATAACTAACAATAAAATATCTTCCAAAATAGCATGTAAAATATTGTCTAGAAAATTGTAATACATGTTACAATTTAAATATCCAGGAAAGATGTGGTATCCTATGAAATTATTTCCTAAAGTAGCTGCCCAAACGTTTATCTTGAAAGTGTGTTGAAAGTGAGTTTCCATTGTAGCCCTTGGATTTTCTTCAGCCCAGAAGTGCATATTTCTAGAATTGAACATACCTTGTCTTGTAAATGTGGCCTCGTCTGTAAACAGAATGTTGCTTAAAAAATTTGGTGCAGTTTGAACTTTATTTTGCAATACTTCACAACAATCAACTCCAAGTGGCATATCGTCAGGTAACAATTCCTGCACCTGTCGATAGTGGTAAGGATGTAATTGCTCTTCATGCAGAACTCTTAAAACACTTTGATGGGAAATATTCGTTCTGAATCCTAACCTGTGTGCACTTATTGTGGGGTCATTTATTACAGCATCCAATATTTGCTGTTCAACGCGAACATTTCTTGCTTCTCTACGACGACCAGCATCTGTATTCCTTCTTTGAAGACGACCGGTTTCTCTCAGTCGTCGTTCAGTACTTACAAAAGTCCTGGCATTGGGAATATTTCTGTTCGGATACTTTTCTCTGTAGCGTCTTACAGTGGCAGCAGCATTTCCCGAACATTCCCCTAATACTAAAAGTATGTCTGTCATCTCAGAATTTGAATAGTGTGCCATATTGCGGGCAAACAAATTTAAAAATATAGCAAAAGAGACGTGTTAAACAAATTTCACTGTCGAGTACAATAAAAGTGTAGATAAAGTAATTTAATTGTTATTAAACGTCACTGACAATTCATAGACTACTTGAGATTAAAGTGTTGTTGCTAACACAAGTGTCAATTCCAAAGCATACTTGATGAATATTAAGAAATGTAACGATTACAATAAAATACATGTATACCTTCGAGTTAAAATAAATCTAAAACGGTGATATCTATCGAAATATTACAAGAGCACCTTTTTTGCGTAGAAAAGTCTAAGGAAACAATTTTTAAAATATGTAAAAATTAAAAAACATGTGACGCAATAACCCCCACTTACCCTTCAAAACTACCCTGTATTATTATAGGATGTGGTAGGTGGTGACATGAAATTAATTATCCTAATGTCTTATAATCACTCCGAAAATATGAACTCGGTATTCTAAACCGTTTGGAAGATATTTGCAAAAATAAGAATTTCAATTCACCCCTTTAAAGGGTTGTATCTCCCTTACTATTCAGTTTTATAAAAAAGTGTACATAAGGAAGTATCCTTATTTTTGGACGTACTATGAGCTCTAGAAATTAATGTACATAATTCTGGACCACCTTGTATACTTATATCTCTGTTAGCCTAGCAATGTAAATTAATAGAATTTAAATAGATAAAAAAAATTATAAAAAAGTAGGAACTAAACATCCTTTTGGAAATGGAAATTTATATACAATGGATTGATTTATTAAAATAAAAATTTAATACAACTAATAAAGTAAATTACACTGCAACAATTTACAAGTTTATTTTACAATTTTTAATATTTTCTTCTTCTTAACTTTGGATGTTTCTTTAATATATCTATTCAATCTTCTAATTTTAAAATATAATTTACACCTAAAAAAAAGATGTTTGACATCTGAACTTACGTTTACTAACACAGCTAAATCCATTAGCGATTTTAAATAATTGTTGGTTAATTTTATTGACCCTTTGTTAAAATTGTTAAAAATATGGTCCAGTTCATTACATTTAATTAGAAAATCTGGATATGGTTTAAGTAAACCTCCTTCGAAAAGACGATTTACCCAAGAAAATGACATTTCATTGCTGTCTGAAATATAACCCAGAGTTTGGGTTTTCTTTAATTTAAAAGCAATAAACCCTGCCAAGTTTTCTAAACCATCCCATTCCACTTCTTGAATATGACGTTCAATGTATTTATCCTCAATATCAGCCGCATTTTTCGGATCAGCATGTTCATTATCATTAAATAAATTCAAGACCTCAAACATTTGTGCAGTAACAATTTCAAACTCGTCGACATCGTTTTCATATACATATCTCGTTTGACAGATACACTCACAATAGCAATATTTAGAATGTGGCCCATTCTAGCAATGTTGGCCGAACTAGAAATAATCTCATCATTTAACCCTCCAATGGCTCGTATGATGGAAAAAAGACCTTCTAAAGGATCCTGATTCAAATAATATGTTAATAAATATTTTATGTCAAAATCGTCTTTCGTATCGATGAATAGTTCATTCAAAGACTTTATACTAATTATTATACCTTGTTGAAAAGGTAACAAGGTATTAGAACCAACTTTTCTAAGATTTCACATGATTTTCTCCATTTCGTCCAAAATTCAATTGTGTTGAATTAAAGCTAAACCATACGCTTTGCAACGATCTCCTGAATCACTTTGAGGTACTTTTAAATTAAATACATCAAAAAAGTCATTGATAACTCATTTAAATAACTCAGAACATTCAAGCCAGTTGTTTTCACTCTTAAAAATTCCCAATAACCCTAGACTAGAAATTGCTTTCGATACTGTGGGCGAAAACAATTTGGTAGCTAATTTAACTTTTTGTCGTTGAGCGCCCTTAACTATTTTATGAAATCAGCATTAATTTTATGTGCAATATTCAAACCTATTTTTGTGTATTATGGAGTAAATCTACAACTGGCTTGGATGTTATAAACTTTTCATTTAAGATAAATCCATGGTCAAGAAAATGGTTCCTTAAAAGTTTAAGCATATGTGGAGCATCTGCAAACACATGCACTCTTGTTTTACTTATTAGATTTGTAAACCATGTTATTTCTTCCGTTATGTTTAAAGATATCCACAGTCCCCTATTGCTGCTTCCTAAATCAGAGTTAATAGCATAAACAGGATAGCATATATTTTCTAATTCTAAAATAATTTCAAATAAAAGGTTGTGTGTAATTTTTTTATCGTAATCGTAGAATATCGGCTGTTTACAGTCTCCACATATTCCACGAGGCATGATCACTTGCACATCTAGCTAGGCTAGGTCCTAAGGTTGTGTCATTCTTTTTATTATAGTTATAAGAATTTTGAATGTTCATTTCATCAAAAAGTAATACACATACTCTTTCCATCGCTGAGAGAGAATTGTTTTTTATTAGTGTCAGCACTGTGTTAAGTATTCCTGAAAATTAAAATAATACTTATTACTCATATAAAATTAACTACTGATAAGTATTTATGAAGAATCCTAGAAATATAAATACCTGGTTGAATGTGTATTGTGCTCGCCCGTCTTCTTAAAGTGGAAACTGTAGGAAGAGGGTAGCCTCTTTTCTCAATAAACGATAGGACCTTGGACCTACTGCATGCAGTGAAATAGCCGAAGCAATATCTTCAATTTTCCACGTTACTTGCTTGGCCAACTTTAATTTACGAAATTGCCCTTCTGTAAATATTTTTTCAATTTTATTCTTTTTTCCCCTTTCTTTGTGAAGTAATTGTTTTAAAAGTATATTCTTAGTTTCGAGAATTCTAATGTATTCAGCTGGATTATTTTCACTAAAACGAAATATTGTTTGAATACATTTAATATTTTATTATTCCATTTACTACCTTAACGTTTGAGTGGAAACAGTTGTACTTCCGAATGTGTTTCTACATCGAGTGATGGACCCATCAACTTCAGGAATTCGCTATTCTGCCTTTTTTTCTACTCGTAAACATCGTTTTTGTTCAGGAGAAGTGTCCGCTCTTGGTAATTTCATTAAATAACGGGAGGGTATTGCATCACGTTTTAATTTCCACTTATTCTGAGGCAAACCCAACATTTATTCTTTCATACAGAAATCGCTTTCCACAAAAGGGTTCGTTAAACTTATGTTGCTGATAGCACTTCACAACCCATTGTTCGCGAACTTGTTTCTCTTTTGGAAATATAAAGAAAGGGCAATCCGAAATAACTTTGCTTTTTTTATTGTTGTTGCTGGAACAACCCACCACTGCACAGAATACCATAATTAAAAGTTTAATTTAATATTCTTAAATATATTTTATCTAAAAGTGCACACATTTATTTGTCAACGTACTAGATAAACGATAATACAATAGTAAATCTGACAAAACTCCATACAAAACAGAACATTTCTGGTGATATTTGTCGCCAAGTGACGTCACACGTGCAAAAGAGGTAGACTGATCGCGTGCGCGTGAGTTTATCTTTAGAAGTTCATAGTATCATACTAATCATAAATTAAAAAGAGTACATGATGCGTGGAATCCGCTTTAAAAAAAAGAAAGCATCCATTAGGTCCGGAGCAGGAGCTGACGATATGTTCCAGCCAATATGGTTTGCATTTGAAATTATGGAAAGATTTTTGGGCACGGTGTATGACGTTCAGAATAAACACAGAAGAGGGTAAGTTCATTCAAATATTAAAACACTTCTTTTTTCTCAATAATCATTTTTATTACATGATTAATTACATATTATTATTTCCTGTATTTAAATTATGAAAATAATTCGCAAATTCAGTTAGAATTTCACAAATATTTCTGGGTGAACGCCTGGATATATCTGCTATTAGCCTAATACCTGAAGTCTCTGGGTTGGTTTGATTTTGTCTCCAAGAGCCATCAACATGTACTCCGCCAAATACGGAATCAAAAGTTCCCGGGGGAGAGTAAATGTTAAGAGATTGTTTACTGTTTCTTAAATAATTGTGTAACAAAATACAAGTCATAGTTACCGTTGGTACATTATATATGTCAATCTCAATTGGCTTTTTAAATATTCGAAAAATGCTAGTTAACCCTTCAGTCACACACCTAGAAAAATGCATCCAAAAATTATAAAATTTGGTAGATATGTTTAAGAGAGGTAACTAAAACAATACGTAACAAAAAAATACTTCCCCTCCATCCGTTTTTTTTTGTTACAACTTGTACCTCACAAGGTACATGTTGTTAAGGATGTTCCAAAACAAAATCAACTAATTATTATTTAATTTTATTCTAATACTAGAAGTAAAGTTATTATTATCATCTAACAATATACAAAAAAAAAGAATAGTTATTTAGAAAATTACTTAAAGAGTCTATCTATTACGAAAATCGGCAGAATAATTCCTGCCATTCATAATACATAAATGAACTTGACAGTTTTTTCAAAACATGTGGGTCCCGCCTTTACATCCTCCTATCTTACACCTAGAATTTTCTTTCTTGTCATCATAGATTGGTACATGACTAATATAAGATCGTTTTTGGGGGAGCTTCCTTTGCAACGATTGTGGAGAAATTGTTCCGCTGAAGGTCTACCTCTCTCAAAATATCTTTCTTTGGAACATGAAGGGCATCGGCTTTAGATCTATATTCCAGCCATAAATTTACCAGTGCTAAATCTATGGCGTGGGGAATCATTCTTATTGTCCACTTTCGTGATCTTACATGGGAGCGATAAATACTTAGCAAAAAGTCAACTTTTGTCTACTCCTCCCATATTTGTGTTGTAGTGCTTTATAGCCTCAGGTCTTGGAACTTTATATATTGTGTTATGCTATATATTGTTTAGTTGCTTTATCCCATCCTTTACAGTAATCTTGTGTCCATATACCTACATAATTTGATGCCACAGTGACCGGTTTGTTATTAAACCATTTCGTTATCAATATACCATCCCTGCTAACAAAAAAAGGACTAGTTCCTCGGCCTTGTTGTTTCAAGATTTTATCACTAGGAAGCAGTGGTTGAAAAAAAAACGATTTAGTTTTATAGTACCCACCGAATATATAGAGTTTAAATACTGTAAGAGGTGATACGTACTGAAGTAATTGTCAAAGTACAAGAAATGACCTTTTTCTGCAATTATGTCAGATAAATGTATTGTAACGCCTACTGATGCACCAAAATGGGTATATATGGGCTTCAATTCTGTAGTGGACTCTTGATATATTATAAAGTCATATACAAGACCACTTTGGCCAGCTAAAACTAAATCTTGATTCCCCATTGTTTGGGCTTATTTCTTGATGTTATTTATATTCACGAGATGAATATTTTGCCTAAGTTTGGAAAATCTATTATATGGCATGTTATCTTTTACCAGTGGAATTCCGACATGTAAGGACCAATACATTCTAACTCGAGGATATTGTACATTTCCATTATTACGTGTATCCTTATAAATGTTTTTATTTCATCAGGGGTCGTTGGAGAAAATCTTGCTATATACTTGTACATGGAATGATGATTTGTCATCTCAGCCATTACTGAGAAGATATCATCAGATATATACTTATTGAAAAAATCAATTGGGGCTGTTAAATCAACAACTTGCTCTGGAATGGGATCATAACATGTTACCTTTCTGGGTACTGTACATCCTTTATCCATTTTATTTGCTTTTTCTCAGTATTTTTATTTAGCGTATGGCTACATCACAGGTTCATATATATACATATAATATAAATTATATAAATTACAAACAACAGTAAATACAAAAATATTATTCTACAAACAAACATCTAGATTATAAATATATTCGATTGACTCTTTTGTAGCAGCCAGGAAATCCGAAGTGTTGCCGTTATAGGATCTAATCGGGCATTCCTCTACCATGTGTTTTACTGTTTGCCTTTCGGCGCCGCAGTCGCAATTTGGTGATTGTATTTTTCCCCATCTAAAAAGTGAGCCAGAACATCTGCCACAGTTCGTCCGTATTCTATTGAGTGTGGTCCAAATTCGTCTCGGTTGGTTGAAGCCCTCAGGTTTGCTTGTAATACATGGCATGTTCCAGTTAGCTGGTGCAACGTTATTCTCCCGTTGTTCTCTCCACCGTTCAGTTACATTAAAGTTTTGATCTACTAGCCTTTTTACTATTTTTAGAGGCGGGTGTCTTGAACGGAGCCTATTTATGTCTCTGGCGGAAGTTCCGACATGGGAGCGGAGCTCAGGATCAGTATTAATTTTTGTAAATTCTCTGACAAGGGCATGTTCCCGGCGGATGGGTGGTGGAGCTATATGACTCAAAGCTGGTAACCAGTAAGTGGGCGTTGCCTTGATTGTTCCCGATATAGTTCGCATGGCTTGGTTGAGTTGGACATCAACATACTTGGGTGAGTATGTGTACTGTTTATCCATACTGGTGCACAGTATTCCGCTACGGGGTATACCAGTCCTAATGGTGTCGATCTAAGTGTGGGTGCTGAGGAGCTCCTAGTAGTGCTGCAGAGAATTTGCAGGATGTTGTTACGAGTTCGGACTTTTGCAGCAGTCTTAGTAAGATGCTCTTTAAAGTTCAGCGTTCTGTCAAGTGTAACACCCAAGTATTTTGGGTGTTTATTATATTTAAGGAGTCTATCCCCAAAATTGAATTGAGGTTGATAGTTGGCCATCTTGTTGTACAAATGGAAGCAGGACACTTCTGTCTTAGTTGGATTGGGTTGCAATCTCCATTTGCCAAAATAATTCCCTAGGGCATTTAAATCGTTTGTTAGAATGCGTTCAGTGACCTCGAATTCTTTATGACTTGCGGCAAGCGTCCAGTCGTCTGCGTATCCAAACTTTTTTTATGTGGTTTCTGGCATGTCTGCTATGTAGAGGCTGAAAAGCATGGGAGCCAGCACGGATCCTTGTAGAGGTCCATTATTCAGTTTTCTTTGGGTACTAGTCTTATCTCCCAATATAACTTTAAAGCATCTGTTGGATAGCATGGCGTTAATAACCTCAGTGGTCTTTCTGCATGGGATTATTCGCATTAATTTATATATTGCCCCTTGTCGCCACACAGTGTCATAAGCAGCAGATAGATCGATGAAGACAGCGGTTGTTTTTGATTGCTTTTGAAAGTTTGATTCCACATAATTGGCCAGGGCGAGTACCTGGTCTGTCCAGCTGCGGTTTGGCCGAAATCCTGCCAAATTTTCTCAGTAAAATCATGGTTTTAAAAAATACTTCAATAGTTGTTTCTGAATTCATTTGATCTACTTCATCTTCCGTAACTTCTTGGTCGTTGTTTGGCTCTTGCTCCAAATCATCCTCTAGATCTTGAGAATTAGTTTCTTTTTCATCTGAACGGGCACTTTCATTCAAAAATTGAACTATTTCATCATTAGTTTCCATTTGAGTATCATCTTCCCTCCATCATATTCATCATCAAGATCCGGAATATCTAAGTCGTCGTCATTTTCAAGATAATATAGTAACTCCTCATGTGTAAGTGGTTTTTTACTATATTTAGCCATTTCTGAAAATAAATATTTTTTGAAAGAACATGTTTTACACGAAAATATGTATTATTTGTTTTGTAACAAAAAACATCCTTAAAAGCAGTTTGTACCTCATAAGGTACCTGTAATTGGGGTGCCCAATTACTATTACTACTTTGTATCATCTACATTTTAGAAATTAATACATACTATGATAAATTACAGTGTTTACTTACCTATCAAACATATTTCCGCGTTTATTCTCGAAAATAAACAGCAACAACAACATACACAAACAGACTGTCCTCACCTCTTGCAAATGTCACTCAAACGAACTAATTATTGCAAATCAAGTTATAAATTTATATGTCCATGGGTTATAACCATAGTATTTATTTATAACTGTCAAGCCAAAACAAAATCGCGTGCAGAATTCAGGTGTCTACTAATTAGACAAGATATTTGACCTGCAAAATATTTTCTTGGGATAAGGCAATTCCCATTGATATTTGACATCATAATAAATGTACCTCTTGAGGTACAGTGTGACTGAAAGGGCTAATTGATTCCATTTATCTTTTTCTGTTATGTCTTTACAAAATCTTTTGTTAATTAAGGCTTTTATTTTCAGAAATCTATGAAAAACTACGAATGGTCCAAAGACTACTAGAAATTGTACAGAAAAGTATCACCTCCATGCAAAAAGTGTCTGTCGGCAAGATTTTTAAATATCTAGTGGTGGTCTTAAAAATAAAAGACTTATTTATATTTAATATAGGCATATATTATATTACGTAATTTTAATAAATTTTCTATTTTTGTAAAAATAAATAATCTAATTTAAAATGTCTTTTACTTTCCTGTCCTAATTCCAATTTAGTGTTATATGGGGATATTCGATTGTCTAGAGCAAGTTGAGAATACCCCCCTGAATTAGCTGGGCAAATTATCTCCTGGGATATTTACCAATAAAGGAAAATGAAGAAGAAATTTAATTTTAACCCCATTTCGTTAAAAATATAAAAAATCTAAAGAATAAAAATAATTTACTTAAATCTTCAACGATTCTTTCAAGTTTTGTCTTAAAATTTCATTTCGGCTCGGTTTCATTACAACCCGCCCGCCCTCTTTAACCCATCTCTTTAAGGTATTGCTTAAGTACCTAAAATTCGCAACTCCCGTACCATACTTAAGTGATGGCATCTATTAGTGAAGCCAACAAGTAAAGATAAACATTTAATTCAATACTAAATCTTTTCAAATACGAAAAATAATTTTGTTCAAATACCTTGATAACAGTATAAATCTTTTCAGGAATTGTTTTTATTGGAGGAATGAATATTGGGAGAAAATAATACACTAAGCTATTTTATACATTTATTCGAACATAAGTAATATTACACTGCAACGATATTTTACACATTACATATATTTTTTGTAACAATATCTTAATATTATTTTATTAAACAATCCGCCCAGCTTTGATGCAGATATCCAGATACAACGTTTCTGTTATAATTGACTGCTTCATCGTTACCTACAATTACCAAATACCTACAAGCCACAATTAAAGGTTAAAATACGTTTATTGACGTTTCAATTTCCACTTCGGAAATCGTTCTCAAAAACAGTAAATTTACTGTTTGTAAAGAAATGCACCGCCTGATAATGGTCAGTGTATTTTTATCGAGTTTATGTTGTAAGAAATGAACCTGGTATACATAAACAGAACAAAAATCGACGGACGTAGATGCACATCCCTTGCATTGCTATGTGTTACTAAATGGTTTTCGTTTTGTCATTTTCTGTCTAGGAGTCTAATGCTAATATGTCGGAGGGGATCGGACAATTACAATTACCTCGTACGAAGCAATGTTGCCGATTTTAACGCTTTATGTAGTTTGCAATATCTAATCATGAACTTAACGTACTGTATGAAAACTCTACAAATAACTATTTTACGAATCACGAAGTTATCTGGCAATGTTGCAAACCGACTAAAAGTGGTGTCCAATGTTTCTCTTGAACCCCCTCTGTGGCTCAGTGGTAAGAGCGCCTGCCTTTAAACCTAAAGGTCGTGAGTTCGAATCCCACCTGGGTGGAAATTTTCGTTTATTAAAAAAAAATTAATAAATGAAAATAATTTTTATCCTTGTGTGATCGGTACACACCGGAGGGACCGCAGACGTTCGGATACAATTATCGTCTCTTAGCAAAGACAATGACGTCGACTTTGCTAAGTATCAAGACAATTACTCTACACACACAAATACACACACACACACACACACACACACACACACACACTACATTAATAAACTTATCTTGATTGAGACTGGCTGAATGACAATTGTCCAAGCCAAAACACACACACAAAAAAAAATGTTTCTCTTACTTTCACAGTAGTGAATAGTTGCTCATCAATTTACCGGATAGAATGACCTTGAAGGTTTCAGCTATTTGTGCCTAGTGATACCATACTTAAAAATTTGAAGTCATTTTGTTTAAGTTACTGAGCTAAAATGTTAATCTAAAACACTGTCTTTTCTTAAAAATAAGCAGCTCAATTAAGTCGATATTTTTAGTTACCTCCAGTTAAAAGGACTACATACCTAAAAAAATATTAAAACAAACTGCTGTTTCTCTTAATATGATGATGCTTTATTTGTCTCTCAGTAGTACACACGTACAAAAAATCACCACAAAAATCCATATAAACAATAACATTACAACAAATCTCGGTTAAATCTAAGTCACCATTGCATTGATTTTGCATAACAATAAGTCAACAATAATTTTTCGAGAATGCCACAAAAAATAAATATTTACTCGCCATATTCATTGGGAAGACATTTCAAACAGTTGATACCTCTTTCAAGGTACGTACAAAAGGTAAGGGTACAAAAGTTATGAATGAACCGAAATAACTTTTTTCGGTAAAAAGTTGTCCAAATTTACCGGAGCTAATTATTTAGATGCATTTGTTTAGTCAGATCATGAATCCGTTAATAAAATTGCTCTAGTTATAATTAATAGTTCACGAGTAAAGTTTTTTTCCACTTTTGTAAGTTTTCGAATCGAAATGCATTCATCAGTTTATCTGTGATTATTTAAAATTTGACATATCGCACAAATCTAAAGAATTGATTTTGATTAATACAAAAGTCAAGATATTTAATAGTCTCGATCAAAATGTTAAACCTGCAACATTTGATAATGAACTTCTCCTTTACATCAATCATAAATGTACGTTGCTGGTAAAGGTAATATAATTAATAAAATGAAGGACTAGTTTAAATGAGAAAGGTAGCAATGAGATACGTTGGAAATTGTAACCACTGCTTAATTTTATCAACAATATATTTTGGCGTTGTATAAGATTGACAAGTAATACTTAAAACAAACTTTGATTGAATATCGCCAGTAGATTTAAACACCCTCTTATTTATTCTGCTGTTTCACCTATAAACCCTCTTCCATGCTAGTTGTCAAGGATTTTGACACGATTATCCTTTGTACAAAAGAGTTGTAGTAATTGTAAATGTTGAAGAGTTGTAAAAACTGCACTTCACCATCTTTGTTGTTTTTAGTGCGGTTTTTAAATACACAAAGAGTAAGCCCATCTCAGAAGAGGAAAAATGAATTTCGCCAAATAATATCTACCTTTCACGGCTAGCTGGAATAAAGGTTGGTTCAAAATTTTTAGGGGAAAAATTATTTTGTTGAAATCTCTTCTATGAATAATACCACACAAGTGGTAAAACAGTTGCTTAACGGTGGGCTTTTAGATTGGTAGGTATTGTTACAATATATGTCATAAATTTTAGCTGTATTAAAAGGTATGGAATTTAATAACAATTAAAAAAAAGTTAAAAATTTAACATTAGTTTTAAAATGTTTAATTTTTAATTGTTTAATTAATTATAAAAACTTTGTTAAAAAAATCGCGCAGTCTGATAAGTTATCGATCTTGCTAAGAGATCTCAGTACTACGTATACATGTGATAGTAGATCTCATAATGTAAGTCCTTTTAGACAGCAGTTAACTGTAGGCAGATATTTAAAGCTTTGCTAATTTGAGTGTACATGTTTATTAAGAAAAAAAAAAAGATTATTTTGCAGTGATGATTCTTCGTAAAATAATTTTTTATTATTACACCGGAAATCATTGACAAATTACAGGATATTAAAGAAATGCATAAGTCACATCTTCCATCGCTATTTATCACAAATCCGTTAGCATGACACTTTCTGAAAAGCGTTTGGTTTGTTTTAAGAACAACAAACGTGACTTATACACTATACATCCATAATCAAATAGCAGTCTAAACAGTGGATAAAATCTCCAAAGAAGGCGATCACGATGATACTAAAGAAAAAGGTCATGTCGTTAGTGTTTTGGGGTGCAAAAGGAAACTTATTGATTAAAGATCTGGAAAATTGTAAAACCGTGGCTAAATCATAATGCTATCAATTTTCACAAACAAACCAAAAATTTAATTTGTTAGCATTTATTGGATAAATGCTGACTCAGTTTTGGTTACTAAAATGTTTTGCGCATGCGTCAAAGCTTTTTATTGTTAGAAAAAAGGTGAAATAAAACTGGAGCACTGCCGAATAAAGCATTAATGGTACATAATCTTTACAAATATTTTGGATTCGTCACTGGAAAAGATCAAATCTGAATCGCTGACAACAAAAACTAAAAAAAAAAGAGAGAATTTTTGCACAAATGAATAAAAACCAATATTAAAAGAAAATTAGCTATTTTAAACAATTACTTTGTCGTAACCATCACATTAGTTTCTTCCAGAATTTCTCGTGATATACACTAAAATCATTAATAGAAAATTTGATTCGATTTGATCAATTGTTTGGTACCAATACAGACAAATGACATACTGTCATTGATTAAATAAGTTTAATCACAACCTTAATACCTTAAGAAGTCGTCTTCGAAACGCACCTAAGAAAAAACAGTAATAACAAAATTTTAAAGGCTCTACTTTAAAATGTGGTATACAGTACTATAAGTTTTGTAAAATTATTTTTAGATATAATAGACATAATTGTGAAGGATTCTCAAGGTAATAGGGCACAAATTGATTTTTTGGTGCGATACTTCAACAGATATTTTTGATTTTCAAGTTCAAAGAATAAGTCATATTGTGAAATGTAGACGCAAGTATGTAAATAACATTCATATTAGTGATGAGATCTTGTTGGTGACAAACAAGATCTATCCATTTTCTAAATCCGTCTAGTTGTAGATGTCTCTAGTTATTTATTAATCGATTTGTAAAAAGCTAAAAGCATATTAATAACTCGAAAAATTATTGCCGACTCACAATATTAACATTTAAATATCTACTTAATAAATATTTAGATAAACAATATCGTAAAACAAAGAGATGATGTTATGTAAAGTTGTTTTGTAGTAAAATATATATATATCGGTTGCGATTCCCGCTAGGATTCATTTCAAAACTTCTACTTTTTTCCGTTTTGAGCTTTGAAATCCAAGAAGGTTTGTCTTATGTCCGCAAGAGCTCGCTCGATGTTCCTTGCGAAACGGTGACAATCCTGTAAACAGAAAATATAGTTAGTCCAAATCAGATCTTTAATTAACTATTGAATAAAGAAGTGAAAAATATAGAAGAGCAAGTTTTCTATCAATCAATAAAAAACTAGTTTTCTATTGCAGGTTTTTCGATGTGAGTTAAACAGCAACTTTATGTATTTGAGAATTCTGTACCTCCAGTTACTGGTATACATTTTAAGCCTTAAGACTTTAGCGCGTTTAACAAGATTTCTTTTTTTTAAGATGCTAAAGCAACTGACTGTTGCAATACATGAACGTTCCCCCAGTTCGACAGAAAACTGATGCAAAGTAGTCCCTTCATATTTTTCTAATCGGCTGGGTTTATCGACCACGTGACCTAAATGGTCAATGGGAAGGTCACGTGGTCGATAAATCCAACCCAATAGAAAGAGATGCCGGGAACCGCGCTATATATTCTCTCAATATCAAAACCAAGAACCAACAAGACCGTAATAAGGCCGATCGTGAGTGTTTCTGAAACATTGGCCACAACAAAAAAACAAGAAAACACCAAGAGTCACTATTGGTAATTGATAAGAACAAATAGAAAAACGAACTAACTGGGCTATTAAGAACCTAACATATTAGCAGGAATTAAAGCTCAAAGACTTATTCAGTGGCAAACGCCATGTTCAGTGAATGGTTCTATCTAGAATTCCCAGAATAATACTATCTAGAGCAGTGGTTCTTAACCGGTGTTTCGCGAATTCTTTCCAAGTGTTACGCGAAATACTCGCAATCCTACATACCATTTTGCTAAATTACTCTTTTCAAATAAATATTTTCAAATTTTAAAATAGCCACTTACGTACATTTTAATTTAATAAAATTCTGCAGCGTAAATGTTCATTTGCCCAACGTGACAACACCGCGTCGGCACAGTGTACACGTTGGATTTTATAAGCGCTGAGCGCTGAGCTCCGCAGTGGCCACAGCCAATCTGAGTCACCCACGCCACAGTCTGCAACTGAATGTTGAATTTGTTACATTGCACAAACGTAATACGTGAAAATCGCTGTGTCAGTTTTTTTATGATAACGTTTACGTACGGCTTATCTATCAAAGGTAAGTAATTGCATATTTTATACAAAATGTGAAGCATTCATCCGTATTATTTTGTTTAGAGACGAATAAATTAAAATGGATAAGTTCCTCAAACTTAAAAGAAAAACTACTGTGGAACAACTCATAATTAATGATGATGAAGCGAGCACCAGCGGAGATACTGGAACTTTACGAAGTGGGGTTGATGACAAATCGAAGCGCAGCAAAAAAATGTTGAGCCGGCAATATTTGGATGAATATTTGGATTATGGCTTCATTTGGACTGGGGAAGAAGACTGTCCAATTCCCATGTGTATTGTTTGTGGGCAGACTCGCTAATAGCGCAATGGCTCCGGCTAAATTAAAACGCCATTTTACTACCAAACACGCTAGTGTAGCTTCAAAAAATAAAGATTATTTCAAGCGACTTTTGGAGACACAAGCTAAACAAGCGAAACAATTTGAAAGGTCGCTAACAATTTCCGACAAAGCACAAATAGCTTCATATAAGGTCGCCGAATTAATTGCTTTGAAACAAAAACCACACACTGTTGCAGAATCTCTTATATTACCAGCATGTTGTGAGATGATCAAAATTATGTTTGGCAACGATGCACAAAACGAAATACGGAAAATTCCTATGTCGGATGATACAATAAGAAGGAGGATTGTTGATTTATCTGCAGATATTGAGGAAAAAGGTACAAATAAACTTTACAAAAAAAACTTCGCATTGCAGGTGGACGAATCCACTGATATTAGTGGCAAAGCTCATTTATTAGGATTTATTCGATTTGTCGACAAAGGTGAAATAGTAAATCAGTTTTTATGCTGCAGAGAACTTACAGCACGTACAACAGGTCAGGATGTATTTGATTCCATAACGTCATATTTAGAGAAAAAAAATATATCATGGGACTTTTGCGTAGGAATTTGTACGGATGGTGCCCCTTCCATGGTAGGCTCCATAAAAGGTTTTTGTACCCTTGCAAAAAAAACGAAATGAAAATATCATATCTACGCACTGTTTCTTGCATAGAGAATCTCTAATTTCAAAAACGCTACCAGCTACTTTGAAATCTGTATTAGACCAAATGGTTCATGTCGTGAATTACATTAAATCAAGACCACTAAAAACCCGTCTTTTTAAACAACTCTGCATCTCAATGGAATCAAAGTATGAATGTTTGTTGCTGCACACCGAAGTTAGATGGTTGTCAAGGGGCAAAGTATTATGTCGAATTTATGAACTTAGAACGGAGCTGTTAACTTTTTTCCAAGAAGAAGGTAATGACACATTTACCACATATTTTGAAAATGATGCATGGTGCATTAAGTGGCATATTTGGCCGATATTTTTAATTATTTAAATGGCGTTAACTCAAGTATGCAAGGCAAAAATGAAAATATTTTATCATCCAAGGATAAGCTGTCAGCTTTCCAGAAAAAATTGTCATTTTGGAAGAAGCGCATTTTAGAGACAAATAAAATGGATATGTTTCCACTGCTTCAGAATGAAGGTGATGAAGATAAAGAACAAGAAATCACGCATATAGTTACAGAACACTTATCACTATTAGAGGAGACAATTGCCAGGTATTTTCCATCTCTGAACGTAGAAAAATATGACTGGATAAGAAGTCCTTTTAGCACAAGTAATACAGCCAATTTCCAGTTTTCTCTGAACCAAGAAAAAGAATTTATTTCGTTGTCATCTGATCGTACTCAGAAAATTAAGTTTTCAGAAGTGAATGTTCAGGAATTTTGGATCTTGGTCCAAGAGGAATATCCACTTCTTGCCAAAAAAGCGATTAGTATTTTAATACAGTTTTCAACGTCCTATTTATGTGAATATGGGTTCTCATCTTTAACAAACATTAAAAATAAGAAACAGGAAAGGCTGCTAAACTTAGAACAAGAAATGAGAGTAGCTCTTTCCCACATCAGGCCTGATATTGAGCAAATTTGCAAACGACACCAGGCACAAGTGTCTCACTAATTTGAAGTATTTACTCATATGATGTATTTTGAGAATTACGCTTTTGTTAATTTTAAAAACGTTTTTTGTTTTCATATTTCAAGTAAAATTTTACAAATTTGAGTACGTATAATAAAGTTTATTACAGAATTTATGTGCTAATCCTAATTTGTTTATCAATATATGCATGTTATTGCTTTGGTGTTCCGCAATTTTTTTCGGTAATTAAAAGTGTTCCGTCGCCACAAAAAGGTTGAGAACCACTGATCTAGAGCATTGGCAGACAAAAGGCAAAGAGGAAGACCGAGAGCAAATGGAGCACGAAGTTAAGGAAGATATGAAAAGACTTAAAGTACGAAAGAAACGCAACTGACAAAAGGGAATGTATAGTGCTTATACATTATTATTAACATCGATAAAATTTGACATCACAAGGGACTACCAAAAATTAAATCTATCATATCTAGTCATATCTATCTACAGCCCCGAGGACTGTAAACGAAATTGGAACGAGAGGAATTCAACGAACAATTGCAAACCATTCTGGGTGAAATACCTCATGAAGAACCCTTAATTCTTATGGGTGACTTTAATGCATGAATCGGAAATTAAATAGTTCCAGGAGTAACACAAAGATTTAGCGAAAACCATGTCAACGCAAATGGAGAACTTAAGCTCCAGTATAAATAAACATTTAAAAACTCCAGGGGGTACAAATCTAGTCACTAATAGAAAAATCCGCCCAAAGCAGATTCTAGATATCCTAATTTTAAATTCAGCAGACGCAGGGAGTGAACACAAAGAAGTACTAGCAAAAATAAGAATGAAAATAAATCACCGAGAAAAAATTCAATGTAGAATCACTTTGGAACAATTTAGCTGTAGCTGTTTACCTTGTCAATTAACTGTTGTTTTACCAAAAGGTGCGTATTTAATATTTCACGCTTACTAACTACCATGTACTTTGTTTTGTTTGTATTGAGATCCAGTCCATATTCTCGACTTATATCTAATATGCGCGACATTATTGCTTGTAAACCATTTAGACCATCTGCAAAAACTACTGTGTCGTCAGCATATCTAATGTTGTTTAAACGCACTGCGTTAACTAAGACACCTTCCTGTAGTTGTCACAGTACTTGCTCGAAGATACGCTCCGAGTACATGTTAAATAGCACTGGAGACCTAATGCATCCTTGTCTCACTCCTCTATCTATGGAGATTGTCTCTGTCAACTGGCCATCCACTTTAATGTTGGCAGTTTGGTTGTAATATAAATTATATACAGATTGAACCAAATTAAAACGGAACATACAATTTAATACATGTCTGTTTGAACTGCATTTGAAATAGTGGACCAATATAAAACTTGGACAAAAATAAATTCATACCTGTGTATAGACATTGTATAAAATATCGTTCAACTATCTGTCTCGCAACAAAGTTGTTTGCGTAAGACGGGTTTGTCTAAGGAAGATAGTTCAGGAAATGAAGCTCGAAAAAAGTTAAAACCTCGCAATTTTTTCGTCCTGCATGTATCCAGTTGAAATTTTAGCAGAAGGTAGGTGATAGCCCAAGGATCAAAATCTATATTGAATCGAAGTGCGCTGAAGGGTTTTAGGGGTGAAAACTACCCCTAATTGTCAAAAATTATAAAATAACATATTAAACCTGAATATGGGTAAGATTTGGTTTGAATTAGTTAAATAATGATTATTTTATACTTTTGAATAGAGTTCCATCATATTTCAACCCTTAAAAAGCAACCCTTGTTAAAGATTAATGTAAAAAAATTACTAATTCTAAAAAAATGATTTCGCCTTGGATCGATTTGGATTTAAGCTCAATTTACCCGCTGCTTTATAGTTTATGTCATGTCGACGAACCCTGATTGTTCTTAGGGGTGAAAACTACCCCTAATTGTCAAAAATTATAAAATAACATATTAAACCTGAATATGGGTAAAATTTGGTTTGAATTAATTAAATAATGATAGTTTCGTACTTTTGAATAAAGTTCCATCATATTTCAACCCTTAAAAAGCGACCCTTATTAGAGATTAATATAAAAAAATTAGTAATGCGAAGAAAATGATTTCACCTTGGAATGATTTGCATAAAAATTTGGAATTAAGCTCAACTCACCCTCTACTTTATAGTTTATGTCATGCCGATGAACCCTGATTGTTCTTAGGGGTAAAAACTACCTTTAAACTACCTTTTCAAAATCACCCTTTACAACATTGCAGTTTTTATAAACTAATTTATAAGATATAAATTGAAAAAAGTAGAATTAAATACAAAAAAAATTATCAACATAAAAATGCACCATATATTCTTATACATTTACATAAATAGTTGAAAATATTTACATTTATAGGTAAAACAATTATAATATTAATTTTATTCGTCATCAATTACATCTTTATCGTGATCTATGTCATCCTCATCTTCTTCAATTATTGGTGGACTGTTATTGCACCCTTCACCTGAGCACCCAGAACAAGTAGAGTTACAATATAAACCAACTTTTCTGCACCCACATGAAAGGCCGCATGCTTTTTTGCATTGGCAAAAAATAATTTTCAAAAGTTCATCGGGTGCAGGTTGTTTGTTCATGCGTACGGGTAATAACAAACCATTTTTGGAATACCATCCCCAATCTGTTGCTCTGATATTTTCATTGCCAAGCCCTAGACATATGAGCAGATGTTTTATTCTGTTGTATGAGATTTCAAAATAAGAACGCTTAAAATTTCGAATGTATAACGCCATACTAGCTAATATACCGGTTTTGTAGATTATTATGCTCCGAAATGTACTGTACTAAACTAATGGAATTTTCCGGAAAAAAATTAACTGGTTTTTTTAACGTGTTTCCTTTAATTTTTAACGATAGAGTGTTTCTTCAAAAACGATTTGTAGAGGTTTTTAAGAGCTACAAGGATCTGTGAATTAAATCTTTTTGGAACCCTTGGTTTTTGGGAAGAGTTTAAAGGGCTCGAAAAATTTGGTAATTTTTATTTTTTTCATATATTCAGTGTTTTCGGGCATATTTAAAAAAAGAAGGGTAAAAAATATGAAATTGTAAATCGTTTCTCGCTTTAAGCTGTACTTTTTCTAAAACTAAGCATTTTAAATGGGTCAAACGGACGTATTAACAATATATGTACAAAGGGAATTGCAGAAGGGTGAAGATCGATTTTAATTATGGGGGTGGTTAGGGGGTTGTTTTCATCGATTTTTTCGTAAAAATGAGGTATTGACCTTATTTTCATCATAACTCACTCAATTTTTGAGCTAGAGTCTTTTTTTATGATAGGTCTATTTACGCTCTTTAAAAAAGGTTTTGTGAGTTTTCTTCCAAAAATGCATCATTTTCCCGATATTTGACTTTGAATCTTTCAAATTTGGCATTTGAAGAAAACCGCTGAACATTGATAGGCCGTATTCGGTTCCTATTATATCGCAAAAATATTTTAAAAAATGAATTGTTTTTGTCTTTTTAAAAGCTACAAATTTGTTTTCTACAATTTTTTTGATAAAATGCACCATTTTCGAGTTATTCGCGAAAAATCGATTAAAAACGTGGATTTTTTCGTCTAAAAGTTACGTTACTTTCAATCGCGAATAACTTGAAAAATATCATTTTATAAAAAAAATGTATAGCACATTTTTTGTTAAGAATCACTTTTTTAATCGAAACCTGTAGTTAAAACGTAAAAAAAAATTTCACCCCGGAGATGGGGTGGCAACCACACAACTTGATCCTTAGGCTATTACCTTCTGTTAAATTGCAAGTCAATCTACGCAGCACGAAAAAATTGCGAGGTGAAATGCTTCATTTCCTGGACTATAACTGGTTTGACAGCATAATAAAATCGTAGATTTATGTGTAGCTTTCAATTTTTATGAGTTCAGAATCCAGCAGCCCGCTGAAGTGTGGGACTTTTATAATGTAATTATTTGACAATATTTTGTTGGCCAACCACTTACAGCAGAATTGAGCCGAAATACATTATATTCCTATGTTCCGAATTTATTTCGTTCAATCTGTATAACTCGCAAGTCTCTATCATCCGAGCCCGTTTCTTTAAAGATGGATATGAGCTTGTCATGTTTTATTCTATCAAATGCCTTTTTGTAGTCGATAAAACAAATATATACACCACAGTTGATATCCCTGCACCTTAGGATAAGCACTTGTATAGCGAATAGAGCTTCTCAGGTGCCTAAGGTATCGCGGAATCCAAATTGTGTCCATGAAACTTGTTCTTCACGTTCTTTATATATTGTGTTATGTATCACTTTTAATACAGGGTAGAAGGAGTCGCGAAAGAAGACGCATCTCCTGGTTAAACAATTTAAGAGCTTGGTTTAACTGCACTTCTGCTGAACTCTTTAGAACAGCGGTATCGAAAGTGCGAATTACCATGATGGTTGCCAACCTTCTTAGAGGAGATAGCACATGAAGAAGAAGAACAATTTTTTACACGTTTTAAGTAAATGGCTCATTAGGCTAATTATTCTGTAGTCTTCGTATGTTTTTGCGTTTAATTTTTTTGGTATAGTTACGAAGGTCGACTTGAACCAGCTTTGGGGATTAATCAACAAAATTATTGGTCATTAATTAACAACAATTGCTTGACTTTACTATTGGGACCGTGCAAGTTCGGAACAGCGACACCTGGTGTCGTAAATAAGCAAAATTTACTGCGCTTTCATGTTAGATCGAGGTTACCGGATAACTGTCAAGGACGTAGGCCCAAAAAAGAATAAGAAGAAAAAGTAAGATTGAGGTATTGTCGGTATGTTATTAAAAGGTAAACGTTGTATGTAGTGTAAATACAAATATTATTAAATTACAGCATTACTGTTAATATGGATGCAATAATAAAAACTGGATTTTAGAAAGTAAATCACCAAATAATTTTTCAACCAAGTACTGAGTCAAATGGAAAAGCTTTAGTAGTGGCAAATGTCAAAAAAGAATGGAAGAATTATGTGGAAGAATTAAGAAAAATAAATTACCATAAATAATGCTAATGAATAAATGCATAAAGTAGCAGGTTAAGCCCACGATATCATCATATTGGTTTGAACAATTAATTCTTTCCTTGTAAACTTTTGGACAGCGAATATATCTTAATGCATCTTCAGAAAAACTTGAACTTGATGCATTTTTGTAAACTTCAAAAAAATAAAATTTAAACATTAAACTTGATTTTTGGGTTAAAATGAACTCTAAGTGAGTGTTATGAAACTAAAATTTACACTTAAAAGTGAACTTTTATTTATTATTTATTTCAAACTGACTTTCAAATCAGGCGCAAGAATAATGCATAATTGAGGTTATGTTACTTATGCTTTTTTATGATATAAATCCACTTTTCTCTTTGTGGTAATTTGTGCTTCGAAGTTGGAAACGAATAAAACTTAAATTGACAATTTTTTGTTGTATTTTTACAATTTATAACACAGCATTTCCTAAATCTCATTTTCTTCAGTGACAGAAGGTGTAAGTAAACAAACGAACATCAATTATGACAATTGACAATATGAATTTATGAAATCTATGAAATTTGCAGTAAAAAATGCAAGATTTCTCAGCTACTCGCGCACGATCGTTTCTCGTATCACATCCAAGTACTTGCACGTCGCCAATAGCAATTCTTTCGTAAGATTTTATGGACATCGAAAAAACTAATATTAATCAACAAAAAAGTAACTTACCGTGGTCGGGCAACTCTCTTTGTTCGATACATGGAAGAACAGCAGATCTTCTCCAGCTATAATGTACGACACACCATAACCGTCGTCAGCCACTGGCCCAAAACCGCCTCCGGCTGAAATGCATTTTGGATGCTTCTTTAGATCGAAGCGAGCTGTCTGGCCGTGTGGAGTTTGGGAGGTGGACAGTCTCCACGGCTCGCTTAACACTTCTTGAAGGAAGGGAGAGTCTACTTCTAGATATTTCGAGACTACATACAGACAGAAAAGATGTCTATCGATACCTTTGCCACACATCGCATCATGGGAGGTAACCTGTAAAAAAATGGTTTCAAAAATACGTCAAAATATATAAAAAAAAATATACAGTGCTAGTCAAAAGTCCGTTCACCCCCTCGTATCTTTTGAATGGTTATTGTTATAATAGTGAAATTTTTTAGGGAGGTAAAAAACAGACGGAGGCTTCTAGTCTACTAGTCATAACAGGTGATGTAATAGTGACAGATGACGTTACAGCGCCACTGTGACAGATAATTTTAAATGGGACCTTATGGCAAATGATATCTCGTGTGAAAGGTATTGAAATACCTATTGATGAACAAATTAAATAAATACTAAAATTGTACCTTCTCATTTAATTATTACATATTTAACAATCAGTTCTTATAGTAAGTGTTCAAAATGAGTTCCATCTACTTCCTGGCAGTAATGCATTATATTTCTAAACTCTAGCCGTAGTCGTTCAAATGTGTCGGGGAAATTGCCCTACATTCGTCAACAATTCGTTGTTTCAAAATATCAATATTGTCGGGTACTGTAGCGTAAACTTTAGATTTTAAGTATCTCCACAGAAAAAAATCTAATGGTGTGAGGTCCGGTAATCAAGCTGTCCATTCTATCGTACCTAGTCGTCCAATCCATCTACCACGATATTCCTCATCTAGGTAATGTCTTACTGCACTATAATGGTTTGCAGGAGCATCATCTTGTTGAAACGTTATTTCCAAGTTGCCGTATTCATCTGGATTATCCTCCAGAATTTCAAGTATTAACGGTTCAATTGCATTTTGTTACATCCACAGATACACTTCACCGTTTAAGTTAGTATTGAGAAAAACAGGCCCAATTATGTGGTTTCCCAAAATACCTGCTCAAACATTTTTTTTTTGGAAATTGAGTACGTGTTTCACGAAAGACGTGAGGATGTGTCACTCCAATACCTCACATTGTGTGCGTTAACATTTCCATTGAGCGAAAAAGTAATTTCGTCACTAAAACAAATTGTTTTTATGTAATTGGGCTGTTGGTTTAATTTTATTAGACATATTTTGACAGAATTCTAGTCTTCGATCATCTGAAAGTTGGTGTACAATTTTTAATTTGTATGGATGAAATTTGGTTTCAGCCAACACTCGGTGTACTGTCTTTTGAGTGATTCCATAGATAGATGCAACTTGGGCTGTAGAAGTAGAGTTCACTAACATTTCTGAAATTATGTTAATTTTTTTGTCATCACTAATTGTTGGTCGACCAGATCGTTTGACATCTTACACACTACCTGTTTGTTCCAAAGAACTTCCGAAGAAGCTTCCTCAAATAAGCTCTCGGTAGGGCGATCGGGGTACCTTTCATTAAAAAGACGTTCCGCTGCATGGAAATTATTTCCACATTCACCTATTAACACAGCTGCTACTTTGTCGGCTATAGTACGTACCATTCTGCCTTTGTTATGACTAGTTCTACGTCTGTTCCTCTAAATTTCACTATTATAAGTGTAACCGTTCAAAAGTTACGAGGGGGACGGCCTTTTGACGAGCACTGTAGATAAAAAACTTTTACTTTGAAAATGATAATAAAGTGTGGTTGATTCTTAATATTTCCTTTTGATACATACAACTAAAACACACTGCTGCATAGGAATGAGTTAAGTATGCATAGCTTATGACGTACAAATAGTTAAACGAAATATTTTCGGATGGAATTTGGCCATCGCAACTGATATAATACTATAATAAATTTTAGGTTTTGAAATGACACGGTATTTATTATCTTGCAAAATATATTTTTTAGTGTTATACATAATAGAGGTTATAGAATAATTTTTGGTACAAATATATGCGTAATCTACTTGAAGCTATATGTACCTCTTCTTGTAGTGCCTATCCGTTTCGGATGTTCGCAACCATAATGGCAATCTGTATTTTGCAAAGTGCGGCTCTGAAAAGATTTGTGGTTTTTGTGTTCAACCACGTACGTAGATTTTTCAGCCAGGAAATTCTTCGCATTCCTGGTCCTTCTTTTTCTTCTACTTTTTCTTGAAGAATCAATTACAGTAACACATATCTTTCGCTGTTCCTTAGATGTGACCGAGGTGTCCAATTTTAGCTGTTTTTATTGTGGTTAACAACTCTTTTTCTTTTTGCATTCATAATAAAACGTCCTTGTTAGTAAAGTGGTCTTCTTCTTCTTCATGTACCATGTCCTTTCAGAACGTTGGTTACAATCATAGCTATCTTAATTTTATTCACTGCCACCCTAAATAGCTTGCTTGTATCTATAGATGATAGAAATGAGTATTTTTCGATAACAGTAACATTACGTTCCGATTCCATGTTCGTACCTGTTCCAAATACTAGTTACTTCTTAACCTAGTATTTTTTACATTTGTACTGTACTCCACGTCTATTCCAGACGCAGATCGCAGTCTGTAAGGAGGGCAATTGTTAACGGAAAAACGAAATCGCTTGAAAGACAATAAATTAGAGCGATTATTATTTTTATGTGTTAATTCAAAATTTTTCTAATATTTTACATATAAGTTATATTTTGTATTTTGTTAAATACTCGTGTATTATTTTTTAAACGATCTCTTTTATTTTTGTATTAGGTACACTTATCTAGTTTATTTTAGTAAATAATATGTATATTTTAAGAATTTTAAGAATAATTCTGAATCACCAACTTGAGACAAACAGTTCTCCCCTCCTCAACCTATTTCATTAGAGACTATAAATTTGTAAACCCAAGCCAAAAATAGATCACTTGAGAACGGCAATCAGCCGGAACAGCTGTAGTGATAAGATTTAAAATAAATTTTGTGGAAGTTTGAAAACAAAGTTTTCAGTGTTTTATTGTTACAATTACATTTTTATTTAAATAAATATGTTTTACCATAAACAAAATAGATATTCTATTATAATACAAAATATAAATGGGACTCCACGCCACCCGTAAAAATAAACAAAAGGCATCAATAGATATCGCTTAGAATGTTATATGGGTCATATTATCCCATATCAAATGTAATGTTTATTTCCTCTTTTTAAATTTTCAATATATTAAAAAGTTATTTGCATACAGAGAAAATTTATATACTCTTTTATTTTAGTTTCATGGAAAATATGTGTTACACTCAAACAAATTCAAATTAAAATACTTCTAGAATAATATAATAAAAACAAGGGACCAATATTATGACAGATTTAATACGTTTAATTTCACATCTTACAATCACCACCGTAATAATCCCGACGTCCGAACCGCCAATCCTCAGTACCTACAAACTAGAACTATTACCTAGAATACCTACCCAAAAAATGCAACTAATCCCTGTGCGTATCGGTATCCTCAAGTATTCCTAATACCAATACCAAAATATCGATATCAAAGCGCAGCGCAGGTATCGAGTATCGACGTTATTGTGTTGTATACAGTAACAGCACTGGAGTATTCTGTGGTAACAGTATCAGTTACAGTTACCAGACTTGATACATTCTGTGTCCGTCGTGTCGTTGAACAAATATCTAGATGGAACTGGAACTAGTATTTTAAGAAACCGGTAACCGTTACGTTACGTTATATGCTCATACCTATTACCAAATACTTGTTCCTAGTATTTCGTACCATCTCTACTTGTATCAACATCATACCAATCTCGCAAGTTCTTCAACCATGATGTTCTTCTTCGTCCTGGACTGCGTTTGCCTGCTATTTTTCCTTGCATGATATTTTGTAGTAACCTATATTTGGAACCTCTCATTACATGTCCGAAATATTCCAGCTTTCTCTGCTTGATACTTTTTATGATCAAACGTGATGACGTGGTCGGTATAGGATATCTTCGGGATTCTACGATAAAGCCACATTTCGAAAGCCTCAATTTTCTTACAGGTAGCGTCTGTGAGATTCCACGACTCAACTCCGTACAACAGTATCTTCTTCTTCTTTCAGTGCCTATTCGTTCCGAATATTGGCAATCATTCTGGCTATAATTATTTTATTAACTGCTGCTTTAAATAAATTCGTTGTTGTTGTGGAGAACCATTTTCTCAGGTTCTTCAACCATGATATTCTCCTTCTCCCAATTCCTCGCTTTCCGAATACTTTACCCTGTAGGATTACCTTCAGTAATCTGTATTTAGTGCTGTTTCTCATTATATGTCCGAGATATTCCAACTTTCTCCTTTTAATGGTATACATCACCTCTCTTTCTTTGCCCACTCTTCGTAATACGGTCTCGTTGGTTATCTTGTCTGTCCATGATATCCTTAGAATTCGCCTGTATAGCCACATCTCGAAGGCTTCAAGTTTTTTCTCCATTGCTTCAGTTAGTGTCCAGGATTCAACTCCGTAATACAATATTGAGAAGATATAACATCGTAGGAGCCTTACTTTTATCTCCAGATTAAGATTGTGGCTTTTAAAGAGTTTGGCCATGTTATTGAATGCACTCCTAGCCTTCTCTATTCTACATTTTATTTCCTGTGAGTGATCCCATTGTTCATTTACTGTTGTTCCAAGATAGTTATACTGTTTTACTCGGTCCACTGGTGTATTATTGATAAGTAGTTGAGCGTCTCTAACTTTATTTTTGCTGATGATCATAAATTTAGTTTTTGTTATATTTACTTGAAGTCCAAATCTTTCACTTACTTCATTTACTTTGTTTATTAGTTGCTGTAAACTGTTCAAACTGTCTGCAAAAATAACGGTGTCGTCTGCATAACGGATGTTGTTTAGGCGTTCTCCATTTAGAAGTATTCCATTTTCGCATTTTTCCAAGGCTTCACTAAATATTTCCTCTGAATATAGATTAAATAATATAGGTGAAAGTATACAACCTTGTCTAACGCCTCGTAGAATCTGAATCATTTCCGTTGGTTCACCTCCAAAATTCGTTCTTATTGTGGCTGATTGGTTCCAGTATAAATTTTGTATTATACGCCGATCTTTATCATCCATTTGGGCTTTTGTTAGAATATCCATCATTTTTTGGTGTTGAACTGTATCAAATGCTTTTTGGTAGTCCACAAAGCAGGTGTAAATATCGCAAGTAATATCTCTGCATCTTTGAAATAATACTTGTAGACTAAACAGTGCATCTCTTGTACGTACGCCTTTCATGAATCCAAACTGTGTGTCTTGTATTCTCTCTTCGCATAGCTTGTATATTCTACGATGTATAATTTTAAGAAAAAGTTTTAATGTATGGCTCATTAGACTTATTAGCCTATATTCTCCGCACTTTTTTGCTCCCTGTTTCTTTGGTAAGGTAATAAATTCTGAAAGTAGCCAATCTTTTGGGATATTGCCTGTGTCATAGATATTATTGAAGATTTTACATAGTACTCGTTAAAGATTCATCATCAAGAAGTTTAAGAAATTCAGATTGTACTCCGTCTGGTCCTGGAGTTCTACCTTCTTTTAGTGATATTATGGCTGCTCTTATTTCTGCCACTAGTATAGGTGGTCCTGTTTCCCTAGGTATTGGGGGCTGGTTCTCTCTCTCATCAAAAAATAAATTTCTTATGTAATTTTTCCAGGTATCATTGATACTCTCTTTGTCCACGATTATCTCTCCATTGTCATTAACAAGTTTACTTACTCTTCTGTTTTTACATTTACCTGTAATTTCTCCTACCTTCTTATGCACGTTGAAGTCGTCGTATTTACTTTGGGGAATTTCGATTTCTTGGCATTTTTTCTCCAGTTCTTTCTGCTTGGCTTCTCTGATCTTTCTCTGTATCTCTCGCTGTAATGTTTTATACATGGAGTTATCGTTCTTGTTTTTCCTTCTTTCTTCCATTAGTTGCAGAATCTCTGTCGTCATCCATGTCTTATTCTTACCTTCTTCGTTCTTCATAAAATTGTCTTTAATGTCGTCTATTGTTTTCTTAAGGGATTCTATCTTATCTTCTGTGCTTTCCGTTGCATTATCGATTTCTTTAAATTTTCTATTTAATGTTTTGCTGACTATTTCTTTTACTTCGCTATATTTCAGTTTTCTCATGTCATGTTTTTTTACAGTTTTTCCGCGTATTTTCTTTAACTTAGTTCTATACACGCCCACTAAAGGATTGTGGTCAGATTGAATATCAGCGCCTGGGTAGGTTTTAACACTGTTGAAACTATCTCGATATCTTTTGTTAACAAGCATATAGTCTATTTGATTTCTAATAATAACGTCTTCTCCGTTGTCTCTAGGTGATTTCCACGTATACAGGCGTCTAGGCGGTAGTTTGTAAAATGTGTTTAGCACGATTAAGTCATGCTCAGCTGCAAAGATACTCATTGTTTCTCCGCGTTGATTTCTCTCTCCTAATCCATGTGGACCAATATGTTGCCCTTCTTTTCCGTTACCTATTTTTGCATTGAAATCTCCCATGATTATAAGGAGTTCGTGTCTCGGTATATCTCTTATAAGGTTGCTTATTTGTTTGTAGAATTCTGATATTTCTTCATCACTATGGTCTGCTGTGGGTGCATAGACTTGTATGATGTTTGTGTTCACCGGTGACGTATTTATTTGTAACAGGAGGATTCTATCGTTCACTGGTATAAAGTTGTTGACTTGTTTGGCTATACTTTTATGCGTGATAATTCCAACCCCATTCTCATATTTACCATTTTCTGATCCTGAATAGTATACTCTGTAGTCTTCTATATCACAATAACTTGAGTCAGGCCACCTCATTTCACTTATGCCCATTATTTTTATTTGGATTTTCGCATTGGATTTTTCCTGATTGAGCCATCGTCCTAACGTTCCAAGTGGATATCCTCTTCAGACAATTCGTGTGGACTTCTATACAACAGTATAGGAAAGATATAACATCGTAGTAACCTGATTTTTATGGGTACTGATAAATCGTGGCATTTGAATAGCTTAGCCATTTCTGAAATGCAGATCTTGCTTTATCTATCCTACATTTGATTTCTATAGAATGGTCCCAACTTTCATTGACGTTCATACCAAGGTAGCTGTATGTTTTTACTCTCTCTATTTGTTGACTATTCACACTGATTCTTTCAATTTGCTGTTACTGAAGCTATATCAGTAGAGGGTAACCAGAGTCAAAGGAGACATGCGAAATCTTCCTGTCTTTTAAGTTACCCATATGTGTAAGGAAGATCGGTCTATATAGAAAGAGCCTTTAACACGGGCTAAATATCTAATGTAATGGAGAATTAGTGCTAGAGCAACAAACATTAATCCATGACGTATTAGGAGCTATTGCACTTTGGTGACAATGAATCTAAAAAAATGGAATGTGGCACTTCGGGAGTGACCGAGAATTACAAGTGATTGTTTTGAAATGAAATTTAATTTACTTTATTTTATTTAAAAAATTTGTTGAATTCAATTTTTGTTTATGTTATTTTAATTTATTTTATTTTTATTTACTTATTTTATTTTAATGTTATTTCATTTCATTTGATCTATTTTATTCTCATTCCAATTGATTTGATTTTATTTTTTTACTTATTTTATATTATTTTAATTTTATTTTATGTTATTTTTTATTTTATTAAGAAACGCGCATGGGACTGCCTTTACTAAAAACCTTCAGCTTAGGGGCGATTGATTGATAAAGAAACGATAGGAAAATATTATTTAAACCAGGGAGAAAGCTTCAATATAAGTTCGGGTATTCCAGAAACATCTGTTTTGGGGCCCATCTTGTGGGACATGAGATCCAGCATCTGTAGATGTCGCTAGGTGTCCGGTTCGTTGACTACCCTGACGATATGTCGGCTATGGTGGTAGCTGGAACTTTAAACTAAGTGGTTGAGGCATGGGCGAATCAAGAGATTTGATCTGGCGCCACAAAAAATACAAGCAGTGTTTTTAGTAAGGCGGTGGAAACCGAGGGAGGTAGAGTCAACGAAATCGTTGGTTGTATACTACACATTAATTTGCAAATATTGTAGGTTACAGAGGGATAAATTCATAAATCAGAAGAAAAAATCCAAATTTATGTTTAAAAGTAGTAACTTACTTGGTGGTTTTGGCAGGCAGTTTTTAACAATTTAATCCTCTCCTCTACAGACGAGTTTTTATTTTCCATGGCCTTTACCCAAGCTACTGAATGAATACTAAGAGGTCGGAGAGTTTCCGTTCTGCCTTCCCTACAATAAAAATATTTCAGTATTATAGTAACGACAAAATTAATTTAATAACAGGAGTAAAATATCAGATATTATTTCGACTCGTCTTTTTACGACGATAATCAAAATTGCTCTACCTATCATAGTTTACAAGTATTTTTTCGTAACTAAAAATAAAAACTGATTTCATGTTTCCCCACATATACTAAGTGCCATAGAAATCCGATTTTCAAAATTTTTACAAAGTTTATAGCTTAATTTTATCATGATCAAAGTTTATCAAACGCCATTTTGTTCATTTTTTCAAAAGGAACAATTTTCATTTTGGTAAAATTAAATATCTCTAATAGGTTAGGAGATACAATTATTTAAACAATTAAATTGTTAAGAACAAATTATCTGGTCTGGTAAATTGTTAATAACAAAAAGGGGGACATGATAGGAGCCTCCTAGTACATTGTGATCACATATGAAAGAAATCGGGCGTTCCCTGGAAACGAGTAATGTCGGCTAATCTTTTCACCACCAGTGCACCAACACAGATGCAAACGCAACCAAAACGGTCTTTGTCAAGGCCAATTTTGATGACTACTTCAATTAATATTGAAGGACTATCAGCAAATAAGGAAGATCTACTGTCTAATATATGCAGAGGACACGGTGTCGATGTCCTACTGGTTCAAGAAACCCATCGAGGTACTGCAAGCCGCAGACCAAGGATTCAAGATATGAAACTTGTACTGGAGAGACCACACGACCAGTATGGTAGCGCAGTCTTCTTCAGATCAAATAGTTTCCACATCTTTAATACATCGAGATGACATCGAGATCCTCACAGTAGAACTAAAGTCTTGTACGATAACGTGCACATACAAACCGCCAAACACTGACTTTGTTTTTGAGGAATCGGATAACTTCACAGCAGGATCACAGCAAGTAAAATTCATACTGAGTAACTTCAACTGTCACAGTATCGCGTGGAAGTATAACGAAACAGACTCCAATGGCGAAAAACTAGAAAATTGGACTGAAAACATGAACCTCAAACTTATTCATGATCCAAAACAGCCCGCGTCTTTCAACAGTAGAAGATGGCGCAGGGGTTACAACCCATTGGAAACCAGGTGACAAAAATTGTTGGAAGCGCAGCCCCCCAAAAACACAGGACAGGCCAATAACTTCCTTTCCTTTCAAGAGAAGATTCAATTTCACTAAAGCAAAATGGGAAAAATTCGCTAAAGCATTAGATCAAGAAGTTTTCCAGCTAGTACCGTGCTCTGATTCATACGATAAATTTGTACAAATCGTAAAACAAATATCACGATTATCTACTAAGAATTGGGGATGTGACCAATATATCTTATTGGCAGTATATAAAAGCCTTATTAAATCTAAAGTCGATTACGTTTCAATAGTGTATGGGTCTACCAGTCAATCACTTTTGAAAGAGTTGCAAACAATCCAAAATGCTGCTGTAAGAATAGCCTTAGGAGCTTTTTGTACCATACCTACAGATAGCTTACTATGTTTAGTAGGAGAAATCCCTCTGGAATTAAGAAGACAATATCTAGCTAGCATATGCTGCAAACGTTTCAGCAAATAGTGAAAATCCCATCAGAAACAATGTCTTTGTTTCTCGTTTTTACACAACATATCTTAACAAAAAAAGATCTAAACCCCCTTTTTATGAAAGACTGAATAGATACATGACCAGCAATAATATTGTTTTCCCTAAAATATACCAGACCACCCTTTTAACCGCTCCTCCTTGGATGGTCAGAAAACCTTTCCTCGACTTGAGTTTAACAAAGACTAGTAATCAACTTAATGATTCCTCTATAGTTAAACAATTTTACAGTAAGATTGATGAGTACCAGAAATACCAACATATTTATACTGATGCCTCCAAATCAGAAAAAGGAGTGAGATGTGCCCTCATACAGAACTACACTGCTTCATACAAAATCTCAAATTTTAGCACAGTAACAGGAAAACTATTTGCAATCTACAAAGCATTAGCATATGTACTGAACGCCAACTTAGACAGGTGCCTAATAATAACAGATTCCTTAAGTTCCATGAGTAGCTTAGGCACCATTTACCCAATTCATCCATTGTTGCGATTGATAAAGAACCATTTGTACCAATTTCAGCAAAAGAATACGATTGTAAAATTTATGTGGATTCCATCACATATAGGTACACATGGTAACGAAGAGTAAATGCTACCGCCAAATCTTCAGTTAACAACGAAGACTTGATAGAACCTACCTATAAGAAAGATTTTCATCACCGGATTAACTCGACAATGAAAGAACGGTGGCTTCAACAATGGAATCAATCTCAACAAAAACTACGAGACATAAAAACAACGATTACAAGATGGAAGAATATGTGTAGCAACAGGAAAGACCAAATTATAATAAACAGGCTCAGATTAGGACATACACGCTTAACACACGAATACCATATTACTGGAAGTGTTCATCCAATGAAGTTTGAGTGTCCAACATTTCTTAATCGAATGCCCTGCATATTCAAATGAGAGGAAAAAGTGTAAAACGGTACGCGAGTGTTTAGAAGAAAACTGTATCTATTCGCCTGTTTTAAGTTTTGTAAAATCAATAGGAATATACAACGAAATTTAAACATCAGTGCGTGTACTAATAAATGTATAATCTTCTAATCTAAGTATGTCAAAATCTGTATAGGTATGTATCCAAAATTGTAAAAAAAATTGTAATACCAAGCGGCGCTAATATCCACGGATTAATGCGCCTTGATTGTAAATAAAAAAAATATATCACGAAAATATATATTTCTAGAGTTTTCCGAACCGAATACATAGCGAGGCTAAATGAAGAATCTAAACCCCTACTTAAAAGATACGAGCAGCTATATGAAGACGATTCCTTCGTCTTCACGAAGGGGGAGGAAGTGCTACGTGCGATATCCTTCAACAAAACGGACAGGTGGTGGAAACTGTTCACGAGTCTAGACATGGAACAAAACAGCAGACTGCCCCGGCACCCAATCTGACAAAAATCACACCCGATCAGATAGCCCATCGTCTCCTGACGAATGATAAGACGACAACAAAGAAGAACAAAGTGAGAGTACGACGAAATATCGACGAAGAGGAGGATGTTCTAGGTACCTCCTTTTGTCTGGAGGGGATTAGCGGTGCGATCCACCAAATGAAAGATAATAAAGCGGCTGGCCTAGACGATATACGAACAGAGTAAATAAAGCACTTTGGACCAAAAATCCTAGAGTGACTTGTAAAAATGATGAACTGTTGCGTCCGTACATTCCAAATCAACAAAATCTGGAAGAAAGCTAGAGTGGTGGCCCTCTTAAAACCAGGAAAGGATCCGCCGGATACAGAGAGTTTTAGACCTGCCTCTCTTTTGTGTCACCTTTTCAAAGCGTTCGAAATAATGATACTGAACCGGATCGCTGAATTCGTGGATACTAAAATTATTCCTGAACAAGCAGAGTTTCGACCCGGAAAATGCTGCTGCAGTCAAACTCTTAATCTCACCCAATATATTGAAGATGTATTTGAACGGAAAGAAATAACAGGAGTAGCGTTAATAGACCTGAATGCCGCCTATGACCCAATTAACCATTAACGGCTGCTGGTAAGACTCTACGAAATTACAAAGGATTTCCGGCTAACATGGTTAATGAAATGTCTTCTCCAGAATAGACGCTTCTACGTAACGCGTCAGTCCAAGAACAGTCGGTGGAGGAATAAAAAAAATGGACTCCAACAGAGAGTGTTGTCGCGCCGATGCTATACAACATTTACACCAACAACCAACCCAAAAACCAACAAACAAGACAGTGTAGAAAACCATCTGAAACCCAATCCTACAAAAACCCAAGTGTGTGTTTTCCACCTTAGTAACAAGCATGCCCGAAGGACACTGGAGGTGGAATGGCGTGGTCAGATGCTGGAACACAATGAGACGCCAAAAAACCTCGGCGTACGTCTGGATAGAACTCTGTCTTATCGATATTACTGTCAAGATATCAAGAAATATCAGTAAGCGCCAGAAATAATACCATTCGCAAACTAACAAACGCAAAATAGGGAGTACAACCACATACTCTCCGTACTTTTGCCTTAGCATTATGTTTTTCTGCCGCCGAGTTTGGAGCACCAGTGTGGGAAAACTCTTCTCACGCTAAAAAGGTGGGACCTTGCACAAAAACAAATTACCTGTAAAGTCTAGTCATAGTGGCTTCGTATGTCAGACAGAACTTCCCGGCGTCCCTAAAATATGCAAGTTGCAGCGCCATCTGTATAAAAGCATCCGGACTGACACCACACGTTTTCATGAAGCCCTTTCCGAAACTGTCGTGGACGAAGATTCGCAAGTTGATGTCTTTGATGAGGTCGCAGGCGACGTTGTAGGACTTTTCTATGGCGTCTTGGGCTTCAAACTTCAACTCCCAGTTCAAGCGGATCGGCGTGGGTGGAACAATTTCAGGTTTACCAATGGTGTTGCCAGTTTCGTCATATCTAAACATAGTCAAAAGTGTTAACGAGTTAAAAATAATTTATGTTATTTATACACGATAAATATAGGTTATTCCACGAATATACGACTGTTTGGAATTATTGCTACAACGAATATTTTACTGTACAAGTAGAAGTATAAAAGTAAATTGGTCTAATTATTATTCCATAAAAAAGGATCTTGTGTTACTATGACATATAAACTAAAATTATTTCAGTTAATAGATGTTCAGATAGACGCAAAATTTATTGTAAAAATTAATCCGAAAATAACAAAAAAAATTATGTAAACGCTTCTATAAATAAATACAATGACCTCTCTGAAGTTAAAATGTGTTCATCGGCCATTTGGGTTGGATTTCGGTGAAATGTAAACACCGAAGAGGCGAGCCGGGTATCTTTATTACTTTATTACTAGGTACTACAACGGTAATAAAAAGAAATATATTATTTTTAATATAAATAAAAAGAAATTGGCAGAAGGTTCAGAAAGCAGAAAAAGAATCTAGTATTCCACTTTGTTAGTTTTTGGTTTGCTTTGAGTGGATATACTCTTAAAAGTTCCGAAAGTAGCGGGTATAACATGGCGGCTATTGATAGTTAAAGTACCGAGTAATTACAGATATTAAAAAGTAACGAAAATTTACATAGTTTCATAAATCGCCGACTGATTTTAGTTTTAAAAACCGTCCGTATAGAGGTGTCCGGTGAAGAGACGTGTCCGTTAAGAGAGAGTTTAGTGTAGTGTATTTGTTTGTAATGGTGATAAGGAGAATAAGAGTAAGAGTAAGTTTTTTTTGTTTTTTTAATACTAATTGAATATTCGACTAAATAAATTAAACTATTTAATCACTTAAATATTGTTACACTTTGTTTAAATCACTTAATTCAAAAACCAACTTGTTTACAATACTAAAGTCAATGAGAGTAATTATACGAGTATACATCAAAATCTGAATTACAACTATTCTATAAACTATCAATTCTATATTTGGATCATAACTTCATATTTAAATCTAAGGTGTATATCTGTCATAACAGTATTTTAAAAATGGGGAGAATTTACTATTGTACAATTCAGCACATTCAGCACCATTTAAGTCGACACCTTAAAGCGAATTTAAAACAGTCGTATATTCGTGGAATGGAGTATAGTTGGTTTACTAGACTGATACTTGTCGAAAATTCATATTTATAAATAAAACACCGAGAACTACTGATCTCAGTTTATATATCAATTCACAACAGCTGGTTGGCAACAAGCTACCTTTCTCATATGAATCAACATTTATGGGTTGACGTGATATGATATATTAGAGAAGGAATGGGTTTTTACAATTGCCATTGTCGAAGCAGTTCTGCTTCTTTCTGATGTTCGACAACAATTGATATACGCATACGAGTGGGCGCGATCTCATTTACCAATATAATTTCCACGTTTTTGTTTAGAATTGGTTTCCATGCAGTTTGGGCATCACTTGCTGAAACATGGACAAAACAATAATTTTCCTAAAAACCAAAACTATTTAAGGCCGAGTCAAACTCTACTTTGTCCTTTGTTAGGTTTTGGATTTATAAAGAAGGGAGGTTCAGTAGTGGACATAGTTGGCGTTGGTGTGCCCCTCATAGCCCCTGTGATTCCGAGACAATCAATTGTTGTTTTTACCACCATGTTATAAATCCATTATAACATATCTGGATTTAAATCTCACATTTTTCCTTAGTTGTGTCTGGCTACCATTAATATTCTAGTCAAGCTTAAAGTTGGATTGGTTCATGTCTAGGCATATCTAGGATAGATCATTAATTATTGTTTTAATGTAACCCTCCTATTCGTTTAGTTTTTCTTTATTGTTGTAAATATTTACCACCACCATCTGCTAAAACTCCACCGTATCTATCTCTGCCTTACGGAACCTATATCTTTTTATTTAAAAATTAAATGAATTGTCTTTAGCTTGCTTTATTGCGCTTGCTTTTTTGTATAGTTATATTTTAATGAAAGTTCTTGATCCATCTCAGTATTTGTAAACTTTTTCTCTGGCCCATTAGGCCAAGAATTTAATATAGCATTAATGATTTAACCTTCACACTTTTGTCTGTCTTTAACTTACTGTTGGTAACATAATTAAATTTTTTTTGATGACATGACAAATGGCCCTCATTGGAAGTATCAGATACGCAGAACAATTCTTTTAATTTCAAGTTTAGCTCTGGATAAATGTTAAATGGATGGATTATACAGTGTTATAAATCTTATCGACTCTGGATTTATAATTACAGAGAGCCGCTAGGATCAAAATAAACATAGGTTTATGGTTTTTTTTAGTGATTTTAATAAGATTCCGAAAACGCATGTTGATAATTTATTCGATCTGGTGCTTTATATTCTTGTCAGCATTAAATCTTAGTTTCACTAAGGCAAGAATATACTTTTGTTGGAGCACAGATTCGCCAAACCTTCCTAGTTTGAATCTGTATCAATAGAGTATTATAACGTAATTTCAGCGTTCCCGCTTCGCCAGACAACTCAAGCTGATACAAATTCAAACCAGAAAGGTCCAACTAATGTCTACAGAATATTTCCCACTTCAGTGGTTAGCGTACAAAGGTACCATCTACTTTGATGGCCATCAACGAAAACAATTTAATATTATTCTTTTTTATTCTCTGGGCTATAGTGCGAAAGGGGCATATTATGTTAATTAAGAAATGAGAAACGGTAGAAGGAAGATAACTATTGCCACCAAATTAGCTGTCGTGATGTAATCAATCTTTTCTTTCAATACAGAAAACAAGTGTTTTCAGTGTGTGATTTATAAATGAATTATAAACATTACAACTGATATGTTTTGATACTTTTTGATTCTCTTAAGATATGTATATGTGTTATGTATTTGAGCAAGAAACATGTCAAGACTCTACTATAACAAAATTATATAGCGCACGTTTAAAGTTCCATCCTTTCATTTCCTGAACAAACACAATATATTAGGGTAACTACAATAATACACTTCATAGTTTTTATGTTTATGGGCGCCATTTGTAAGGTAATTATATCACATGGTAAGTAATATCACTTGGAAGCTCTTGTGTCAGTTAGTCTTGTTCGTTGATTTCTATACAACTTTGTTGGACGTTTTAAAATAGCAACTGTTTAGATTTCAATGGTGACAGTGTCAAAAAATTTCGATTACTCCTAATATTTTCCCAAGCTTTTACAGAAAACGTTCGAACACATAAATTAATTTTTCCAGTTTTCTGGAAGAATTCAACATTCTGATAGAATTCATTTGTTTATTTATTGACATCTGTCAAAAGTACGACGTCGTTAATCTATGGCATCTAATTTATAAATATGAAGGCTCTTGTGTTACTCAGTATGCTGCTAGAGATTTATGTGATTATGTTGCTCTCTTTCAAAATAGCGACCGTTGAACTCTGAAATTTATCTTGCATTGACCACTAGTCAAAGAATATCTCTTTCTTGTTTTTTTGTTGTTGAATATTTGAAATGAACCAATAGCTTTTAAATGATGTACTACATGCCATACACCATATAAATGCATCCTATGTTCATAGTTTTTATGGTGCTTATAGCAGACGGGCGTCATTTTGTAAGGTAATTTTAAATAAGATCATATGGTAAGGAATACATCATTTGAAAGCTCTTGTGTCAATCAGTATGTTTCAAGATATTTACCGAGATTCTGGTTTCCCGTCTCAATTAATTAATTATTCTTTGAATTGTGGATTAATATTACCGCCATGATTTTGATAGATTTGATAGATAGTCTTTAGATTGTATGGAACACGTACGAACATGTCAGTATATTCTTCCAGTTTCCACATTCTGATTGACTGAGTTTCTGATTCTGATTGAGTTTATTTATTGACATATGTCGGAAATATGACGTCATTGATAACAGTATATAGAATTTGATACTACATAAATTTGAGAGCTCTTGTGTCATTTAGTATAGATGTGTATGTGATTCCACAGCGCCGTTTCAAAATGATGACCGTTTAAATATGAACATTATCTTATATTGACTCTCAGTGAAAGACAAACGCTTTGTGGTATTGGACTGGCACTGGATCGTTATGTAGTGTTGGGCATCCACCGCTCTAGTCCAAATGGGGTTCAGGTTCATATTTTATATGTATATATTGTAGGCTAACATTGCCGTTTTAAGGCCAAACTATTATATGCATATGAGCAATATTGGCAGTTCGCTATAAACATATCGTCCATATTCTGCTCAGTTTTTTTGTACATAAAACGGCAGTCCGATAAGTACTGTTCGTTGGCGCCACTATCACAAAGGAAATTTACTATTATGTAGTACGTTTCCGAAAACGGCAAATGCCAAAATTTCAGCTGAATCTGACTCGTAGTTTTGTTTCGACCACGTGTGGATGAGGGTATGTCGCGGATTTTATAAAAATGGAAAAAAGAGTAATATCAGTTAGTGATTCGATTCTTGTTTTTTGAATAAAAATCGCACAGAGCAATCAAACAGTACGCTGAGGATGCTGCGTACGGTGACTCTTCTTCGATGGTGACAGTCAAAAATTGGTTTAATGAGTTTCAACGTGGTCAGTTTTTGATGAGCCACGCCTAGGTGCCCTGAAAACGGCTAGCATATCGGAGGATATCGTGAGAAAACTTCACGATCTCGTATTAAAGGTCTGCACTACCTCGCGCTGATTAAAGGTGCGCGAGATAGCTGAGATCTCTGTCTAAGCTATCTGATCTCAACCAATTGAATTGATCTCAAAAAAGTCATCTTAAAAGACCGCGTTTGTCATATCTAGCATGAAATTTTACACTTTTTACACTTCAGAGCAATGTTTGACATTGTTTAAGCGCAATCCGAAGGAGTTTCTGCGTCGTTTCGTGACCATGACGAAACATGGATCCACTGGTATACACTAGAGACCAAAGAACAGCCGAAACAGTGGACTTAACCCGACGAACGTGCTCCGAAAAAAGTGAAGATTGTCCTATCCGCCCAAAGGCTGATGGTCACCGTTTTCTGGGATTCACAAGGTGTAATCTACAACGACTACCTGAAAAAGGACAAAACGGTCACAAGACTCTACTATGCCGAATTATTGGACCAATTCGAAGCCAAGTTTCAAACTATTATATTGAAATTAGCAATGTTGTCAGTTAGCGAAGAAAAAAGTGCTATTTCACCTTGATAACGCACCGGCTCAGATCTCTGTAGTCGCAGGGCCAAATTGGTCGAATTGGGCGACGAACTGCTGCCCCATCCACTGTTTTCTCCAGATTTGGCCCCTTTTGACTTTTTTTCAAACTTGAAAAAGTCACTAGCAGGGCAGAAATTTGAGTCGAATGAGGAGTTTTTAGTAGTCAGGCCTACTAGGCTGAGCTAAAAGGAGACTTAGTTGAGAAATAAATCGCCACTTTTCTAAAGTTTTCGTTTTTTATTGTAGGCTAAGTACTTATTGGACCGCCCTTGTAGACATACACTAAAATTCCATTTTTAAGTGTGGTGAGACTTGGTCTTTAACTAAAGTTTACCCAAACAATACCAATTGTAGATATCAGCTTTACCTGGCTTCTTTTGCAATATTAGAAAATATTCTGTAAGACTTATTTTTACGACCATTGAAGCCACATTAGAAATAAGAGGAAAATAGCAAATTAGCCGGCTATGTTGTCATATTTGTTTCACCGCATAAATAACAGTCAACTGTTCTACTCTCTTTATCCTTCATCGTCCACAAAACATCATAAAAACTATAGGTGTCTTAGCGCAGTTACAACCAAAAATTTATTAATTAAGTTTTATACATAGTTCGGAGGGAATGGGAAGACTTTAAAGGAGCACTATGTTATTGGACGACAAAACTAAAATCCGTAACAAATATATTTTTTAATGTCGATAACACGTATACTGATTTTGTAGTTTCTCAGTGCAAGAACCGCATTGTCCTAACATAATTACAAATTATTTATTTTAAACTGTAATATTTACCAAATAAGTAGCTTTAGACTAATTTTAGAAAATTGTTGGCACTGGCACTGAGAACACGGTTTTATCTACAATATTACAACTACACTAAATTGGGTCAGTGCACGTTTACTTCTATGTCATTAATGATCAGTTACACCTTTAATATTTGAGATAAAAAAATGTAGTATCATTTTTTCCTGTACGTTCCAAAAAAAGTAGACTAAAACACATATATTTCATCTAATTTACATAACGATGCACGTCATTATCTACGTCAGAGATCGAAGTTGACATAGTTGCCAAAGTATAAAAAAATCCTAACTCCATTTTAAATCAAATAGATCACAATTATTGCAAAAGTATTACCATCTCTTTACAACGACTATTTAAATTCTTACGTGACATTTTTGAAATAAAACACACTAATTTTGTTCTAAAAAGAACAGATTTTATTAAATAGGTAAAAATACAAAACAAGAGGTATTCACTTTAAAATTCAAAATAATAAAGTACAAAAAGTGTCAACACCGCAACTGTCAAATAAGTGCTACCAAGTCATGCCAAAATTGCACCTTCGTTCGATTACAGTTACAGTGTGTTCCGAACAAATGTTCTATAAAAAACGCTTTATAGTGCATTTATACAAATTAAATGAAACATATTATTGTGTATTTCTTTAAGTTGACATTAATAGAAATTTTAAATATTATTTCTACGCGTATATAATAAAATATGTCTAGTGGCTGTAATGCCAGTGTACTCGGCAAAGTGATTCTAAAAAAGAACACACCTACCGCCTAAATATTTTGTGTTGGTATCATGTGACGTCACGGGCTATGATGCCGATGACGTGCATCGGTAGGTAAATTAGATGAAGTGTACCAACTGATTGATCGATTTGACAGAACTGAGTATTTTTAGAGATTATTAACACTGTCAAAACTTTTGTATGTGTCCCCGTATAACATTTTTTTTTGCAAAAAAAAATCACGTGTACATCGATGACTTTATTACTTCTGCCATGCTCACAAAAATTTAGGGAAATATCGTTTTTATTACAAGTTTTTAGGATAAATGCTGCAAGTGTCATAAGAGTTAAAAACATGAAGTGAACTGTATGTAAAAAATTGGTACTTTTGAGAGATTGGCGCTTTACTGCCAATTGAAATTATAAATTTATTTATCTTAAAAAGCAAGCTCATAAAACATTGGCGTAAGTGCTGCTAACTGATAAAGGAAATTAGGCAAAGGAAAAATGATCGCTTTGATTCGTGATTTTCGAATTTGAATATTTGTACTTGTATACGTATTTTTTCTAAATAATTTTTTAGTTTTTTTGTGACTAATATTTTGTTATTAAAATTCAATTATTACAAAGAATTTCAAAAACTGATGAAACTAATTTTTCGAAATGAAAATTTGAGAACATATTAAAGAAGACTTGACTTATATGTGGGCTTATCATGGGCTTTAAGTAATGACATAGAGGTAATCCATCGACCCGGCAATAGATGATGTTAACACACAGATAAGCAGCATGCGATAAGTCACAAATGATACGAGAATGTTAGTTTATATACTACAAACGTTAAATTTACCGGCCAGAGATCTCATCTGTTAAAACGTATTCCCAACAATGCCCACAAACTGGCGCATCAGCCCTACCAATAAAAATATATACAGAATAAAAAACAGCTAAAAATTAAAAATGCTATCTAATTTATTCCTAATTAAAGTATGATTTACTACGTCATGACATTTTATTCTCTTCTTTTTATTATCGATACAAACCTGTCGCAAAAATTCGAAAAAATCAATTTTGATGGAATCATACTTTAATTCGAAATATACGCAAAAATAAATAAAAGAAAGGTTAGACACAGCAAAAAAATAAGGCGCTGCAATACTCCATCACCTGCTAGGCCAAATGTCTACATATTTTTATTACCGAGGTTCAGATTCCGAGGTCAGCACGTACTCCCACAGGTGCGACATCACCGCTGCGTCTGCCCTATAACATAACACGTGGCATATCCTTATTGTAGTGTTGAATATACATTTAGAAATAATTTAATAAACAGCAATAAACCCAATATTATAATAAAATAACACTATTAAGCTATTCAAGAGCTTTTTTATCATCCCATACTGTATAAAGTTTTAATTCAAGTATTTCAAATTCCTTTCTGAATGGGGCTTTAATTCTGCGACTTACATTTATATATTCCGATGAAAGTTTTTCATAAACATTCAGATAACATCTTATAGCGGCTTCCCACGGTCGGCGATATTGCGGACGTAAGCGGACCAGCACGCACCACGCACCGTGGGAAGGGTCTCGTCCGTGGTAGCACAGGCACGTCCGTGCTGGTGCGTCCTATCCATCTAGAGTCGGTAACATCAAAGGTGCGGTATATGCTCGTGCGACGCGATCCTAGCGCGTCTGTGTTTTAATAGACGACAAGTGCAAGTCATAAGTTTTTCATTCGCTGACACGAGTAGTTGTCTGTAGTGTTGTCAAAGTTGTTTTGCAGTTTTTTGCTGAAAAATGGAACGGACAAACGAAGTTGTTTTTAATTTTTTAAATTTGTATCAAGATGAACGAAGTTTATGGAATTCTACGGCGCCAGAACATAAGAACCGGAACGATGCATACGATGCATGGAACCGAATAAAAAAATCAATTGAAGAATATTACTATTTCGATTAAAGAATTAAAAAAGAAGAAAGATAATTTAATGTCGACATACAGAAGGCAAAAAACAAAAGTTAGAGAATCGATGGGAACTGGTAGTGGGGCTGATGATGTTTACAAGCCTGAGTGGCCTTTTTATGATGTAATCAAACACTACTGTCACGGACCTACACAGACTGTCACGGACCGTAGGAAGAGCTGTCTGCGGTGCATTGCCGTCCGTGCTGATCGGCTGTCCGCGATGATCTGTAGGATTGCCGATCGTGGGAAGCCACTATTAAAATCCTCGAAGAAAAACAATTTAGTGTTTCTTCGAACGAGAATAAACAAAATTGAAAAGTATATTTTCAAACTGGCTTGGCCAAATCACTTTCTCTGTAAGAATTGCGTCTCACAAAAAAGCACAATAAGTGTTTGTTTACATTTGTCAAGATGCTTCTACCAAGATGGTTATTTGCCGTCTCTCTCTTCAATTCATAGTTTCTCTGTTCTGCCAATAGAAATTTTAAAAATAATTATTGAGTTTACAATCAAGATAGGCTTCTTCTTCTATTTATATAGACATGACTCTGTCTGTTTTTCAATATGCCTCCAGTAAGTTGTCATTCCATCGTTTTCGTGGTCTTTCTACTGATCGTCTTTCTATTGGGGAACTGTCTCTTGCCGTCTTTACGGCATTATCTATTTGTTTTCATCCGGCTTATATTATTATGATCGTTCCATTCTACTCTTCTATTTCTTACCCAGTTCTCCACCTTGCATCTACGTCGCACATCTGTACTTCTAGCTCTGTTCCATAGTGTCTTACCATCAATTTTTCTAGTGTTTTCATCTCTGCTATTTCTAACATCCTTTTTGTCCTCTGTGTCAGGTCTTGTTTCTGCGGCGTATGTCATTATTAATCTAATGACTGTTTTGTAAATTCTGCCTTTCGTTTCTTTCCCGATATTTTTATTTCTCCATATTGTTTCATTTCGGCAGCCTGCGGTTCTATTTGCTCTATTCACTTGATTAGTTTCGAGCTTTCCGTAGCTAGATAATGGGATACCTAGATATTTAAACTCTATCACTTGTTCTGTTATCTGACCTTCCAGCTCCAATTTACATCTTAGTAAATTTGCTGTTCTAACCATGAATTTTGTCTTTTTTGGGGCAATTAACATGTTAAATTTTCTGGCTCTTGCGTGCAGTAAGTAGATAACGTCTTTTAATTTGACCCGGTCAAATGCCTTCATAAATCCACGAAACATAGATATGCCGGTTTATTGTATTCTAATAATTTTGCACTTGCTTCATTATAAATATAGCGTCGGTACATGATTTTCCCGACCTAAAACCTTGTTGTTCTTCTGCTAATGTTATAATTTCATTCAGTTTATTTGTTATCACTCTGGTTGTTAATTTTAGTGTTGTGTTTATTAAATTAATTCCTCTGCAATTTTCAGGGACTATACGGTACTAGACGGTATTAGTAATTACTAATACCATACCATAGCAGAAGCTCAAAGAAAATGTTGTACAGGTAACAAGAGAGAGGAGAGAATCACTGCTAACACCAAACTTAAAATGGAAGAAAGAAGAGAAATGCTAAAAGATAAGAGTATGGAACAACAAAGCATAAATAAAATCAACAAAGAGGTCTCAAAAGCAATTAAAAAGGACATAAGGGCATATAAAAATGAGAAAATCTCGCAGACAATCGAGCACAACAAGAGCATGAAGATATTAAGAAGGAAATTGACGAACAGCAGAAAAGAAATCATCAGACTTAAGGAAAAGAATGGCAAACTAACGTCCAACAGAGACGAAATGCTAGAGATAGTAGAAGACTTCTATAAAACACTATACACAAATAAATTGGACTTAAACCCGACAGAACATACAGAACAAAAAATTATGAATCAAGGTTCAGAAGATATTCCCGACATATCAACGGCTGAAATTTACCATGCTCTAAAGAAAATGAAAAAAAAAACAAAGCACCAGGAGAAGATGGAGTAGTGGCGGATGCGCTAAAAATCGGAGGCTCTGCTCTCATCAGGACAATCAAGCAGCTCTTCAATATATGCTTAGAAAACCAAGCAATACCAGCTGAATGGAATAATTCTATAACGCTCCTCATGCATAAGAAAGGAGATCAAACAGACCTCGAAAACTATAGGCCAATCAGTCTTCTAAGTCACCTGTATAAATTATTAGCTCGAATTATCACTGCCAGAATTAAGAACAAACTAGAAACATGCCAATCAAGAGAACAGGCAGGTTTCCGCCCTGGGTATGGTACAAATGACCATCTAACTTGTCTAAAGGCCCTAATTGAAAAAACTATAGAGTACAACCGGCCACTAGTTCTAGTATTTGTTGACTATAAAAAAGCCTTTGACACTATCGAGATGGTAGCTATCTTAAGAACTTTGAGAGATTGTAGAATCGACTACCGATATACCAGCATTATTCAACATATATATGCAAATGCCACAACAGCAATAAACCTCCACACCCCTACTCAAAAAATAAACCTAAAAGGGGAGTTAGACAAGGAGACAACATGTCACCAAAACTATTCAATGCCGTAATGCAGCATGCATTCCAGATGTTAGAATGGGAAAACAGAGGTTTGAGTGTCGATGGCGAAAGGCTGAACCACCTACGATTTGCAGATGACATAGTTCTAATAACCGACGACTTAAAGGAGGCCAACGAAATGCTACAAGATTTACAACGAGTCTCCCAAAAAGTAGGACTGGAAATAAACTTTGCGAAAACTAAAATGATGATCAACTTAGTACCTAGTGGACCATTGAAACTAGAAAACTGGCATATTGAAACGGTTGACAAATACATATATCTGGGCCACGAAATACAAATAAGTAGAGACAACCAAATATGCGAATTAACTAGAAGAATAGCTTTAGGATGGGCAGCCTATGGCAAGCTAAAAGACGTGTTTAAGGAAAACATCCCAATAAAGCTAAAGAGAAAAGCATTTAACCAGTGCGTACTTCCGGTGCTCACTTATGGAGCTGAAACACTGACATTGACTAAAGCATCAATAAAAAAGTTACAAGTAGCACAACGAAAAATGGAAAGATCTATGCTTGGCGTAACTTTGAGAGACCGAATAGGAAATGATGAGATACGGCGAAGAACTGGAGTGGAAGACGTCATAAAACGGATTACGAAGTTGAAGTGGAAATGGTCAGGACACGTCGCAAGACAGAGAGACAACAGATGGACAAAGAAGATTTTAGAATGGCGGCCAAGGGCAGACAAGCGAAATCGTGGAAGACCACCTACCAGATGGACGGACGACATTAAAAGAATAGTGACAAACTGGATCGCAGCTGCACAGGACAGAGAAAGTGGAGACATCTTGAGGAGGCCTATGTTCGACAGTGGACAAATTTGGCTGTGTGATGATGATGATGAATTTTCTGGGTCCGATTTGTCCCTCTTTTTAAAGAGAGGTACTAGGATGCTTGATCTCCATTCTTGAGAAATTCTATTTTGTTCTATTATTTTTTGGATTAGTTTTAATAGTCGTTTGCTCAGATCTGGTCCTCCGTACTTTAGAAGTTCGTTCGGTATTCTGTCTTCTGCTGGTGATTTTCTATTTTTTAATTTTCCTAATGCTGCCTTTACCTCTTCTTCCTCAATATTTATTGCTTCGTTTGTCGTCATCTCTGGTGTCACCTTGAGCAAATAGGGATCGAAAGTAGTCCACCCATGTTTCCTTCTGAATGTGTTTCGTTTTTATTAGTTCGTTCATCTCTTTTCTTTGTCTTCTGATCATTCTCCATATTTCTTTTTGTGTTCTGTAGAAGTCGTGTTCCATCTGCTTTAAGAAGCTCTGCCAGTATTTCCTTTTTATTTGTCTAACTAAAGTATTCGTTTCATTTCTGATTTGTTTACAGTGGAAATAAGATATGCGTGATACCAAAATATAGCCCGCCAACCAGGCTCTTCAAGGTTAAGAGGAGAATTTTTACTGGCCAAAAATCATTCATGCTTGAGAAAGATATTCATTCCCGGTTGAATGGATGGAATCTTGAAAAATCAGGAGTCGGGCAATTTTCGCGAGGTGCTAGGATTTGTACCAGTACCATAAATTTCCGTTTAGCCCATCTGAGAGTCACGTAAAAATTTCTGTCTTTGTTTGTCCAGCAGAAATGCGGGTGAAAATATAAGTTTTTTGTGATTTTATTGTTGATAAACCTATATGGTTTCCTTAACATTTCCACCTGCCTGCTTATGGGAGAGGAGGTCAAGCAGCGTCCGTAATTCATAAATATTTTTTCTTTTATTAAAAGAGGTTTTTCAACGGAAAGTAATTTTTCTTAAAAGTTTCTCTTCTAAAAAATTTCTCTGTTAAAAGAACCAGCAAAAACTACAGTCAAAGCATGTATAGTGAATGGGGTTCGTCCCCATAATTTGTTTGCATGTTTTAATCACCATTGAACCATAATGTAAATTCTAATTTTTCATTTTTGTTAAATATTTTACCAGGTCATCGAGAGCAATTAATATTTATTTTTTTCGTCGATAAAGATGTCGCCACTTGTTAAATGTCCACTGTCACTTCTTAAACAACCCAATAGTCTTCTTTTGGTTTGTAACGTCTTCTATCACTTCGTGTTACGCATGGTCGTCTTATTTATGTCTGTGGTTTATCCCTTCTTAGCCTTCTTCTTTATATCTGTTTTTGTTCTTGTCTGCCATCTGTCACTTCTTAGACGTTCGCATTCTTCTTTCTTGTCTATTGTCTCCTTTTCGCGTGTTGTCGAATGGTGGATATATAGACTGTAGACAGTAAATCGAATATTTCATTTATAGAATATTTTTGGATACGAAACGTATATGTTTCGTCCGATGATTAAATCTTCGACATAACATCAATATTTTAGTAAAATCAAAGGTAGTATTAGATGCAAAAAATAGCACATTACTTCTTGTTTGCTCCTATTTCTAGGCCGTATTATTCTCTGTGTGTACTGGGAAATCCACGTCTTTTAAAAGATCCCGTATTTTTACAATTTAACGCTCTCAAATACTTCCAGTAGTCCACAAAACCAGAAATACATTTTCGAAATAAATTGACAAGATTTCTTTATACTTTTATAACGCATAGGACCAGAGTAGCTACAAATTTAAATTATTTAAATTAGTGTGAAAACATCACTTACCATGAATGTTCCGCGTTGAATCCAATTCGGCCATTGCTTCCAACACACAATGTAAAAGATTTGTCAAACCATCTATCGTATCCTTTGCCGTGTAATAGAGCTCTGCCATACTTGTCGAGCTGCGATGGGTCTTTCTGAAAAATGATTTGTTCTTAGTTCAAATTTTCTCCTACTAAACAACCTCTGTACAATTTTGTTTGAAATGAATGAAGTTTTGAATGAAATGCATTGACGGTGGAGTTGATGACGAAGAGGTACGAAAAAATAAAAACAACTGAAAGCAATGTAAGGACAAATTGAGCGACCACACACACTACATGGATTAGTAAACGCAGTCGCACGCGTGTTTCTTAATGAAATTATATAAAATAAAAAAAAAATGAAATAAATTAAAATAAAATAAATTAAAGTAAAATTAACAGAAAATAAATAAAAAACCATACTTCCGTCCGAAGATAATAAGAAAACTATGCTTCCCCCTGAGTCACTCCTGGATATGAACATTTAATAAACGCCTAAACTATAGTCCGTCTAGAAAGTATCCGGAATTTTATATTTTTCCTAATTTTATTAGATTTCCTTTTTGTAACATTTTAAGACAAAACTAATGCATCAAGTAGGTTGTGCCGATAGTAGGTAAGGGACAAAATCGCATGACAACACCATCTGTTAAATATTGTTGTTTGTAAACAGACTTAAGATTTGAGAAATAATGTCGCAAGTAGAAAAAACAAAAGTGGTGGAATATTAGTATAGAAAGGGTGATGAAACGTTAAAAAATTGGTGCAATTGACTGAACTCTGAAAAAGTGCAGTGTATGAGACAATAAAGAGGATAAAAAAATGGCATAGATATGAGACATAGACCAGTTTCGGGTAGACCGCGTAAGATTCGGGTTTCGAAAATTAGCGATCCGATTTAGAAATCAACGAAGACTAAAAGTGTGCCCAGAAACTGTCCGCATGTCACTGAAAAAGCAAGGCTACGTATCAAGGAATCCAAAAAAAATCCCTACAATGACACCTCTGCAAAGGCAACGAAGAATATATTTATGTCAACGTTTTCGAGAAGATAATTTTAATAATGTCTTTATATCTGATAAAAGTTGTTTCCAGCTTGGTGCAAATCATCTAAAAGTCCTATCAAGAGAAAATGTTACCGTTCAAATTTCCAAATTTCCCACTAAAATAATGGTTTGGGAAGCAATATCTCAGCTTGGTGCTACATCTCTCTGTATAGTTAATGGTACTATTGATAGTGCAAAATATTGTGACATCTTAAATGGTTTTCTTCTTGAAGCGGGTCATGTTTTATATCCAGAGGGGTGGCATTTTCAGCAAAATAATGCAATACTTCTGCTTATACTCAAGCTTGGATACAAGAACACGAATTGGCAACAATTCCGTGGTCAGCAGCATCTCCAGATCTTAGCCCCATTGAAAACATATGGGGACTGATGAAGATTGAAGTGGAACGAGCAGCGTCACGAGATAAACAAGGTTTGATTCGGTCAGTTTTACAGACCTGGAACACCGTTACCGAAAATTATTGCCTTGACCTAGTTTCGGGTGTACCTGGACGTTTAATTAAATGTTTAGATTTAAATGGAGTTTGTATAGGTAAATGAGATGAATAATAATTGAATGTTGAAATTTTATATTTCAAGTGATACAAATAAATACCGTACAATTATCATTCTGCTCTCTTTTTCCGGATACTTTCTAGACGGACTATATTAATTACTCTAAAAGCTTTACATGAAGTATGATATGATTAAGCATATTGCTTACTAATAATGAAAATAGTTGAAACTAACTACAGTTTTTGTGTCTTATACCTGTTGGTTCGGAAATAGTCCTCTGTTTGCCGTGTAAATTAATAAAAAGACATATAAACAGTAATCTGCAACTGTAAGTTTGTGAATCAAATGTACTATCATATTTAAATTTTTCCTAATTTTTATTAGCAAAATTATAGCAAATATTTTGGATACATTGGTAAAATAATACTTACAGGATCATAGATATACGGGAAATCATCCAACGTCACTACAAAAGCAGCTTTTTCGATAATATCCAGCGAAGCTCTATTAATTCCCTTGTTAAACAACTGGGCTCTTACAGTAGCCCAGTGGGTTCTTTCGCCAGCTGTCAAAGCTGCCAATTTCTCTTCTCCAGCTAGAGGTTCTGATGTGTCGTCCAAGATTTGTTGAATTTGTCTAAAATAATAAAAAAACAAAACTGAGTCTGAAAAGCCACCTTCGATTTACTTTATTCTTTATACTGATATCTACTATTAAACACGTTCCAAGATTTAAACGCTAAAAAGGCAACAAACCTTGCACATCTTTTAATGAAATGAAGTATTTAGTTACAAAATTTGTCAGATTATAAAAATTATTGATCTTAAAATTTAGAAACTTATCATAATTTTAGTATTTATTCCATCGCCATTTTAACACAAGTCATCCTAATGACAATCATAATGGTTGTCCTTGAAATATAGGTAATTATCTATACAGAGACAAATTTACACAAGTACTCTTTAAAAGCGATAAAACATATCCTAGTGCTGATGCAGACTCCGACCACAATCTACTTCTTGCCAACGTTAATATTAAACTGAGAAAACAACAGAAAAAAAGTAAAATTCAGAGACTAGATTTGTCAAAGCCTGAGGGTGAAAAATGTCAACAACAAATAAATGAAACAGTTGCACCAGCATTCGCAGAGGCGTCAAAAAAAGATATTAATAGTGCCTGGAACGAAATGAAATCGGCAGTACTTAACGCTGGTAAAACGATTGTGGGTAAAAAAAAACCAATTGCCAAAAAAGACTGGATGACACCAGATATTATAAACCTCATAGAAGAAAAACGAAAATACAAAAATACAAATAAAGAGAAGTACAAGCAAATGAAGAAACTAGTAGAAACGCAGATCAAGGAAGCTAAAGAACACTGGATGGTAGAAAACTGTAGAGAAATAAAAGAACTTAATATGAAACACGACACACGTTTGCTACATAAGAAACTGAAAGAAATTACAGGAAATAATCGGAAGAGAATACCACAAGTTATACGAAACTCCAAGGGGGATCTCCAATTATCAGCAGTAGAAAACAACAAATATATACGTTTTGCACAAACACTAGTAAAATTTTAGATTATTTTATGTATTTTAAAAAAATCCGCAAATAAGATAGATTCCTTAACATTTACTTATTTTGCGAACATTTGGCAACAGTCTAGTTCAGAATGAGTTATTGGATGACATATCAATTCGTTGTTTACATAATATTGAAGATAGTAGTCGACAGACGTTTTAGATAAAAATATTAATATTTTTCATGCATGTTATTTACCCATTAACATATTTCCTATTTTATTTGTTATTTGATAAGGTAACATATGAATAAAAAATATACATAACGATAAACGAATGTCATAAATGAAAGTTTCCAGGTATGATTTGATAAATAGGATTTTTTGATTTGTGGCTAAAGAAAAAACAAAAAAAAATCAATAAACTTACTTGTTATTTATTCATTATTATCACACTTTACAGCCTTTAGATGTTCAAATACAAATAAACTAAATAATAAGTGGTAAAATATTACAATTTTATTTAATTTAAATTCTGTATGTAGGTTTTTTTCGTTATTTAACGCTATACTGCGCAATGTAGCAAATTTGCTATAACCTGTTTAACTAATCGTTTCCTAATGGAGGCCATACACGTTAGGGTTTACATGATAGTTTTAACCTTGCATGCATAATCGACAGGCAAGCCCTAGCGTGTATGTTATAAAACTGTACAGTTATCGGTGCATGTACATGCACCGAGCAAATATGAAAATTCATAATATTTTTTTCCGCTCGGTTTTGCTTGACTGCGAGCATACTCTAGCGTGTGTGGTGTCCGGCGAGCTTGCCTGCCATAGTTCCCATAGCATCACATGTTTGCTAGTATCCCTTGTGCTGACACTGCTTTCATCACCAAACCGTATTCCAAACTGCAAGTTGCCATCTGAAGATGGTGCAAAAAAATGGATCATGGGACTTTGGTTGGGCGGGCATGTTTTCGACGCTGAAGTACCTGAGGGTCTTAAAAGTACCCTTGTTTTGGACGCTGCCGGAAGGATTATCGCAGGTACCAGCTATTAGATATAATAAGGGTTTAATGATGGTCATTGAAATTTACTTAGTTACTAGTTATTAGTTTGTCAGAGAATAGTGAAAATTGTTCATACATATATATATATATATATATATATATATATATATATATATATATATATATATATATATACATACTATACATCTATATACACATTTTTATAAATATATTTATTGTTACTATTTTGAGTTTTATTTCAGTTCTACTAACCAGTATATAATATAGCAAGACAAGATTAATATTTAGTATTTTTGGATTTCAGGTTATTATCTCTAGTATCATTTGTTTCTGGTCATTTGTTACTTCAAAATCTCAACTATCGTTGAGTTGGCGCCCTTCTTTTTCTCTTAAATTTATTCCCAGTGACCTTCTTTAGTTGTATCACATTTGATATTACCAGGTCTCATTTCGTTTCTTGTCTCATTAGCTCAGTATCCTTGCTATCTGTTTATATCTTTAAAGCCACAATCCAGTGCATTGAAGCTAGCCCGAACACTCACTTGAGATTTAGCGTCTCTTTGGCTATTTAACTTTGTTCCTCTGAGCTTAGCCATATTTTTAGTATTTTCATCACCTTTCTTCCAGTTCTTCTGGAATTTGGAAGTCTTACACTTCCTCAAATCCAATACTCCCGGAGTATTGGGCGTTTCACGTTCCACTCGCGTTTTAATGATAATTTTAACATGCTCATCCAAATATTTTCTATTTTATTGATGTTTAAAAAAATTTTCAAACTGAAACTTACATTAAAATTAATAGTGTCTGTAATAGTGAAAGTAATAGACTTAATGATCCCAAGAGTAGAAAAAAAAAATAATGTTCGTTAAAAACAGGATACATGAGTATCAAACGAACTGTATCGATCGATTCCATTTCGTAAAATGTATGTCGTATTTATTTCAAAGTGACAAATAAACCTTATCAAGCTTAATCTCTAGAATTTTATTACCTGACTTTCTTTCCATTCCTGACTTTCCATTTACATTTCAATTACACCCAGCGTCCAAATCATGTATGCAGAAACAGGTAATTTTATTTTTCAGCGTCGAATTTTAAATTTAGCGTCCAAATCATGCACGCCCCTTTGGTTGAGTACGTATGTGACTTTGAAAACGTGGAAATATCGTCAGTAGCCTAGAGAAACTGGAAAATACTGTTTGTTTGTTGTAAACATATACTGGAGAATTGCCGAAAGGAAATGTTGAAAAGTTTGATAGCAAAAGAAAGCAAAAAATCAATACTGAATGCCCCAAGTTGGTTCAGGAATATAACCAACATATGGGAGGAGTGGACTTTATGGATAGCCTCATTGGGCAATTGGGCATATAAATTTGCCGAATTTCGAGCTGAAGTGGCATATTGCTTAGGCAACGTTGGAAGTAATCGTTTACTGAAGAGAGAAAGGCCATCAGATATTGAAAAACAAATAGCAGAAAAAAAAGGACAGCAGCAACAACGTACATTCCTAAAACAGAGGTAATGCTGGATGGTCACTCACACTGCTATTGTACAAAGACACAAGAAAGAGATGCAAGATGCTAAAGTGTACTTCTTTTTCGTATATTCAATGTTCAAAATGTCTGAACAAAAATAATAATTGTTTTCATAAATTCCATTCAGATATTTTCCGCTATCTATCAAACATGATATAACAAGATGTTTCACAAAATTAATGTTTCTTTGAAAGCTAGATTTTTTTTTCTATTTTTAGGCATAAGTTTATACCTTAATACAATTAAAAATATTTTTCTTATTACAATAAAAAAAATCGCACATTATAGGGTTAACTGTTGCCACATACAGATACCCTGCTGTTGGATTATTATATAAAAACAATGAATGAATTTCTGTGGAATTATGAAAAGATATAAGATTTTTTCAAGAACTTAATTCAGCAAATAATTACAGTACATTAAAGATTCTTGATTATAGATAAACAAAATAAATTAATCAAAAATTTCAAGATGCTCCACGTGTATTCAATACCTATTTATCTGTATCATATAAAAATTAATACTTTTAATGATATTAACCTCTTGTTAAAAATATTAGGTTTTATTCAAATTCTCGTTTTTGTAACCTATTACTCATTTTATAGATATTTTCGGTACAATAACCTTTCATGATAAAATTTTGCAAAAACGAAAATGTTAAAAAAAACAGTAATTTTATGCTGGTCATTACAATCAGACCAAAAACCACAGCATCATGCTGCGTTATTCATAATATAATAGTTTTATTTAGTTTTGGCAAACAGTCTACAAGTGATTCCGAGTGGTTTGAAAGTAAATTTTCACTTCACATGCAACACCCTACACTTTTTTTGTAGAAATCGGTATCAATCCAAAATTTAAATAGTTTTCATCCTAGTCATAAAACCAGTTTTTTGTTATTTCAATTGGTTAAGAATGTAACAAACCCATTTGTTTTAATTTATTTAAACATTGGATATATGGGGTCATAATGTGGCTTTAATATATTACAGTAAATTTATCAGTTTTAGTTGCCAGCTTTTGCAGGCGCAGAAATGGACGGAGACTTTGTCGCTCTCTTATGCTATGCACTGTAAAGCGAAGCGCGGAGAAAAATGTAATTTTCTTCATGTAGTTAAATATACCCGCGCGAATCTGTGCGATGTAAGGTGTGGCAAAGCGAAGAGAAGGAACACGGATTGCAACCGTACATTCCTAGAAGCCTATATACAGGGTGTTCCAAAAAGGTATGTCAAATTAAATCAAGAATTCCGGGTACAAAAATAAATTGATTGAATCCAACTTACCTGAGTACAAAAGTGTACACATAAAAAGTTACAGCCCTTTGAAAATACAAAATAAAAATTGTTTTTTTTTGCATTATCTCCTAAACAACTTGACATTTTGTAATAAAAATGAACACGTTACTTTCTTGTTCTAAAAGCATTTTTCATACAAAAGAAACAACAAAATCTAAGTGCACAGAAAAATTTTAAGTGGGGTGTGCAGTCCTAAATCCCCCAAACTTTTGAGTACGTTCAAATCAAATGAATTTTGTGGCATCATTAGTTTAACACATTATTTTTACAAGAAAATTATGTAGGCAACATGTAGCTAGAACTACTTTATCCAAATGTTCAGGAGACATTTGGTATATGCGAAATTTCTTAACTAAAATTCAAAAAGCATTTTATGAAACCCGTCTTGCTCTACTTAATCTATATTTAAACATTTTTTGACCTCATTGACTAATTTTTGTATCCCAAAAATTCGAATTTTGTTAAAAGTCTTAAATGTACATTTTTATTACCTCATAAATCATTATTTAATTCTAAGATATATTTACATTATACGCGATATTATTTACATAATATCGCTGGCACCAACCCGGCGTAATATTAAAACTATTAGGTAAAAAACAAACAATTTAAATCAACCCTTTTAAGCACCTGCAGATAAATCAGATCCTGGTTTATATGCCTGAACCAAATCTAGGTTAAATTTACCTTTATGGCCATAAGAAATAATTTAAACAACACTCCTGTGTTTTTTCTTCGTTCTATTCTCAATAAAAGGTTTTTAATCCAGGTTCGGGATCAAATGGCGACGATCAAAATAGACCATCGTTTGACTGCAGAATTGCCAATAAAAAGAGGAGTTGGTCAGGGGTGTGCACTTTTTCCACTGTTATATAATATATATTCCAAAAATATCTTTCAACATGCCCTCGAAAATATTAAAGAAGGAATAAAAATCAACCGAGAATACGTAAAAAACTTAAGAAACGCAGACGACACCGTTATTATTGCGAAAAGTGTTGAGGGTTTACAACGACTTTGAATGTCATAACCAGAGAGGAAGATAGCTTGGGACTAAATATAAATACAAATAAAACAAAAGTAATGGCTGTTACACGTGCACCAAATGTCGACATTAATATTCTTAAACTCTACGTTATCGTTGGATATCCGATACCAATTTGTAAACACGTTTATTTGTTCCATATTACTATACGGAGTGGAAACATGGACTCTCGGAATTACAAGTATGAGGCGTATAGAATCCTTTGAGATGTGGGTTTTTCGAAGGATGCTGAAGATCTCTTGAACAGAGCACGTGACCAACAACGAGGTGCTAAGAAGAATGGGTACTGAGAGAGAACTCGTAAATATTGTAAAAAAACAGACAAACGAGTTATCTAGGACATATTTACAGAGGAGAAAAATACAACTTCCTACAACTTATAATGGAAGGGAAAGTGGAAGGAAGAAGAGGTCCAGGAAGAAGAAAATGCTCCTGGTTGAAGAATGTAAGAGACTAGACAGGCATGAATAAATAGACAGGCATGAATGTAAGAGACTAGACATCGATACTAAGAACAGCTCAAGATCAAAGAGAGCAATTTGCTGTAGTTAAGTTATAGCCAACCTTCAGTAATGAGAAGGCACCTTAAGACGAAGAAGGATCAAGGCTATTGCATTTACAAATAAGAAAGCCTAAAAAATATCGTAAGCAATCTCCCTCGCTTAGAAAAATCCTACTGATTCTTTGCCAGTAAAAATATTCTCTCGTCCTTGGTGGGACAAACACTTCTTGCGCTCTACGAAAAATATTACATACTCTCGTAATAAGTTACATCAAAATCACGCGCTCTCTTCGTACACAATCTCATTCCCGTCCTTAATATGACACTCATCTCGACGCCCTATACGCATTTATCACAGTTCACAGTTCTCAGTTAAGCAAAGAACATCTCTAAGCGACCACGATCGCGATCGCGTCCACGATGGCGACGACCGATGACGATCTCGGTTTCTGTAGAAAGCAAACACATCGGACCGATAGTGAACTGCGATTTCAATAGTATAAATAATACAATTGGAAAGATAGTTTATAAAATGTGCGATTTACAAGAAGAAGCATTGCAAATATTTAATAAGAAGTATGCGTAGGCGTTCTATTTTTTCCATTTTTAAATGCAGATATTTATATAATTTTATTTTGCAGAAAAAGAAGAGATATTTGGGTACATCTTTCTGCACATCTTGCTGTATCTACGTATTACACGTATATACTCGATATAGCAAAGTGGTCATTTAAACTTATTATTTTCAAGTATGTTTTTTAACTGCACTCGAATAAAATAAAAATACGCAAACTCGCAGTCTACAATATTTCTTCAACTTCGAATAATTGTACCTTGCTTCGATGAACATTAATCGGAGTCCTTCATAATCATATATAAGAAGTTTGGTTCCCCTCTTATAGTGGAGGAAAAGGAAATCCACAACACACCATTTAATTAATTAATTTAAGATAATTGTGTGAAAATATTGTTACGAACATGCTTTCGGCATGGCCTATGTAACGGTTGTATCTCGAAAAGGCGCCGAGAAACTTCGCGATGTATCGAGTACGAGAGAGAACAATCCGTCACGTAGGCGAATTAGAGGTGGGAATGTTCTAGAACATAGTAACTTTGGTATATATATATATATATATATATATATATATATATATATATATATATTTATATATATATATATATATATATATATATATATATATATATATATATGTAACGATGTTGGGAGTAAGTTTTAGTTGATAAGATAGTACTGAACTGTAAATTAATCTCGCTACACTATTAAATGAAATTCGTTCTTTTTCTTCTCGTGCCACTCCTAGCGGAGATTGGAAATCATCATGGCCACTGCGACTTTGTTAGCAGCGCGCCTAAAAAGTTCAATCGAACTACACCCGAACCATTCACGTAGATTAGGAAGCCACGATATTTTTCTTCTTCCCACACTTCTTTTGCCCTTAATTTTGCCCTGCATGATGTTTCTTAAAAGTTCGTACTTTTAACCTCTCACAATGTGCCCCAAGTATTCCATCTTTCTAGTTTTTATCTCATTTAGAATTTCGCATTTTTTGTCTAAAGTTTGGAGAACTTGCGTGTTAGTGACGCGGTCCATCCATGATATTCTGAGAATGCCCCTATAGCACCACATCTCGAAAGCTTCAATGTTTTTTATGGTCAACTGTTTTAGTGTCCAAGCCTCAACTCGATATAACAGGGTAGAAAAAACATAACACCGCAGCATTCGTATTCGTAACTTTATATTGATATCACGATTGCAAAAGAGTTTGCGCATTCTATTAAAGACTGATCTAGCGATTTCTATTCTACATCTAATCTCTTTTGTTTGATCAGTATCGTCTGTGATCCAAGCACCTAGATATTTATAACAGGGCACACGCTCAATCGTTGTATTGTCTATTACAAGATTAGCTCTGATGTTTTTTGATTTCGTGATTACCATAAATTTAATTTTTTTCAAATTAATTTTCAAGCCGTAACTGTTACAGTATATATTGAGACTTTGAACGAGATATTGTAGTTCTACTAGCGTTCCCGTTAGGAGAACTGTGTCGTCAGCATACCTTATATTGTTGATCGTCTCACCATTTATTATCAGACCAAGATCTTCTTCCTCGAGTGCTTGTTCACAGATAGCTTCACTATACAGATTAAATAAAAGTGGCGATAAGATACATCCCTGCCGGACTCCTCGACGGATTTGAATTTCTTCTGTTAGTCTGCCCTCAACCTTGACATTTGCTGGAATTCGTTAGAAATTGGAAAAAATATGATTTTATAGATTAACAGTTTTTGAACTCATAGTCATCATCTTTACTGTAGTTAATAATGTTCAAGCTAAATAAAATAAAAAAAAACAACATAAAAATAGATACCACAAAAAATTAATTTTTTGCCAACAAACAAACTATAAGTGATAACACGATTAAACCACACATTTAATTGGGATAATTAAAAATAATTAGGAGTATTAAATATGCGAATAAAAAATATATAAATTAAAGCGAAAAACAGGAGCATCGAAAAATACATTGAATAGAAAAAATAAATGCTTCTACAACTTATTCAACAATTATGAAGTGTAAATTATACATGAGTGATTCACATCCAAACAAATTGTTAGAAGTCTAGCCATTAATTAAATTATTAATCTGAAATAACAAACTAATTAACCAAACTAGTATTAATATTAATGAGATTAATTGTCTTGGTAATTATTTGAATAACATACAATATTTAAGCTCCGAATTTTTTTTCTCGCCGAGCCGACAAGGGAAGACATCCCCAGCACCAAGTCAATTCGGTTACTCAAAAAAACAGTCAATTCGGTTACTCAAAAAAAAACAGTTAACTTTACTTATGTTTTTGACTATAAATAGCGTTTTTTTTTATTAAAAATGATATCCTCATAAAATATAGGGTTTTTATAGGCTAAACAAATTAGGCTAACTCCACTTCTATTTGTAATAGAAAACTTTTTTTTTAAATAATTGATGGATTCGACCGTTACTTGATGGAAATTCATTTTATGTAACAATAAAACACTGAAAACTTTGTTTTCAAACTTCCACAAAATTTATTTTAAATATTATCACTACAGTTGTTTCGGCTGATTGCCTTTCTCAAGTGATCTATTTTTGGCTTGTGTTTACAAATTTATAGTTTCTAATGAATTAGGTTGAGGAGGGGAGAACTGTTTGTCTCAAGTTGGTCATTCAGAATTATATCTGTGTTTTTTAATTTCTTGATTTCCATAGATTCTAACAAAGATAGCTTAAGGCCTTTATTTTGAATGTGAAGAATTTTAAATTTGTCATTAAAAGAATGATTATGATCTAGAAGGTGAAGTGCGTATGTCGAATCTGTTTTTCTATTCTTGGAAAGCCCTTTTATGTTCTGCTATTCGTTTATCAAAGTTTCTACCAGTTTGACCGATGTAAGTTTTTGGGCAGTCACCACATTGAAGTTTGTACACCCCACTATTTAAGTGTTTTTTTATTTTGGCTCTTGTTATTTTTAATATATTTGCCTAGGTTGTTATTTGTTCGGAAAGCTCGTGTTATTCCTTTCTTTTTTATGTGTTTGGCAATTTTGGATGTTATTTTGCCTGTATATGTAATCGAGCAGAAGGTACTGGGTTTTTCTCTGGTGGGTTCACAAGAAAGCCCTGAAATTAGTATTTCCACCACCAGAGAAAAAACCCAGTACCTTCTGCTCGATTACATATACAGGCAAAATAACAACAAAAATTGCCAAACACATAAAAAAGAAAGGAATAACTCCAGCTTTCCGAACAAATAACAACCTAGGCAAATATATTAAAAATAACAAGAGCCAAAATAAAAAACACTTAAATAGTGGTGTGTACAAACTTCAATGTGGCGACTGCCCAAAAACTTACGTCGGTCAAACTGGTAGAAACTTTGATAAACGAATAGCAGAACATAAAAGGGCTTTCAAGAATAGAAAAACAGATTCGCAATACGCACTTCACCTTCTAAATCATAATCATTCTTTTAATGACAAATTTAAAATTCTTCACATTCAAAATAAAGGCCTTAAGCTATCTTTGTTAGAATTTATGGAATTCAACAAATTAAAAAACACAGATATAATTCTGAATGACCAACTTGAGACAAACAGTTCTCCCCTCCTCAACCTATTTCATTAGAGACTATAAATTTGTAAACCCAAGCCAAAATAGACCACTTGAGAAAGGCAATCAGCCGAAACAGCTGTAGTGATAATATTTAAAATAAATTTTGTGGAAGTTTGAAAACAAAGTTTTCAGTGTTTTATTTTTTTTAAATCTTTATCTTGACTACAATTATAAAAATAATAAGTTACACATGTGTGTAATATATAGTGAGTGTTGTAGCTTTTATGACGCAAAAGTTGCCCCTACTTCAAAGCAATAAATAATTGCAAAATTAATAAGCTTTTTAAAGAATTTTTGTAAACAAACGAATCTCAAAAAGGAAATGACGGATCTTACAAAATCTCATTCGATTTATAATTAAAAGAGCTAAAAAATGTTTTCAAAAGTTATTTCAAAAACTAAAAATGGAGAAAAATTGTCATTTTTGGAGCTTCAATAATTGAAGGGCTTAATATGAAACAATGACAAGCCTCACATGAATTCAAAAAGAGTTATTGCTATACTCGGTTAAAGAAATAGTATAACAAGCCATTAAAAATTTATTTAAGCCCTTCGTTAATTAATAGATGGAGCGATAAACCTATGGTAACACTGTAACATTTTTTATATAATTAAAATATTAATTATTTTTATTTCCTTTACCTCCGTTGCTGATACGCCGATGGTCGTATTCGCAAATGGGTTGTTGAATTTTATTGGAAACGAAATGTTATGGAAGAATCTACCTACTTATTTAAACACGCCGGTTTGTTTAATCCTTTCCTTTTTAATCCTGAGTATGAAAGGAACTAATGCTTTTCGGTGAAGGTGGGATCTTTTGGATAAATTCGTTAAATATCGTTGGGGGCACATTGTAATGTTTTCTTTCTTTAATAACCTAATCCAAAGGATCTTATTTTTCATATGTTCAATTGCTGGTACCGTTGTTTGACTCGAACCTTTCGGAATTTTTACCTTCTTAGAAATGGATACTGTCCTATCATTTTTAAGTGGGAGATACCCTCACCTTTTTTTGGGGAGTTTGGTAAATTTTTGCAGAAGGAAGAGGACTTCTGAGCGGGCACTCGTTGAGTAAAGACTGACTTCTGGTGGGACAGTCTTTGCGTAAGGACTATATCTTACCGTCTCTGTGTTATCGTATCGTTCTCTGTGCATTTTCTTTAGCGTGTATACACTTATATACACTTCTCCAAGAAATTAACGCACCACTTCAATAAATCAATTTTCTTTGTAAACAGGCAAAGAATAAAAAATAAAACTTCACCAGATTTATTCTACATTTTATTAGTAATTATAACAATTTGTCTAATCATCAGAAAATGTTGAAGTACAGGAGAAAAAAAAATAAAACGGAAAATTCTAAAAAAATAATGATAAGTAAAGTAAACTAAAATATGAAAAAAGTCTTAATAACGAGTGTTTCCACCTCTACTATGTATAATAGCCTCACATCGTTGGCCCATACTTAAAATTATTTGCCGTATTTCATTTTGGTCTAGTTCTCTCCAAATCTGGATCAGCCTCTCTCCCACTTCCTGTAAGTTGTTTGGTTGGAGCGGTGTCGCTCTTAATCGCCTACCAAGTATATCCCAGATATTTTCAATCGGATTTAAATCCGGACTATGTGCTGGGCATTCCATAGTGTTAATTTCTACCTCTTCTAGATAATTTTTGACGATCTGTGCAGCGTGAGGTCTGGCATTATCTTGCATTAGTAAGAAAAGTTCACCGATATAAGGAGCGAATGGTACTACATGTTGCTCCAGTATCTCCAATATGTACCTTTCCGCTGTAACAATTCAATTTCGTATGACCACTAGGTCCGTATGTGCGGTCAAAGAAATACCACCCCACACCATAGCGGATCCTCCACCAAAAAATGTGGTGTGTGAGAAGTTACACTGAGCATATCGTTCGTTGGGTCGTCGCAACACACGAACACGTCTGTCGTTATTGTACAAACAAAATCGGGATTCATCCGTAAATAGCACTCGTTCCCAGTCAGCCTCTAACCAATTAAGGTGTTCTCTGGCAAAATGTAGTCTCCCCCTTCGACGCTCTGCAGTTAATAGAGGACCTCAGGCGGCAATCCTAGGTGTTAAGTTGTATTCCCTAAGTCGTTAGCGAACAGTTTCAGTACTAATTTGTATAGCATTCACGTCTCGAAGCTGAATTTGTAGACTTCGATGTGTTACAAAACGTTGTCGAAGAGCAGAAATTCTTAAAAATCGATCTTGAATAGGGATAGTTACCCGGTTTCGTCCTTGTCCTGGTCTGCGAGTATGATCCACTGTTTCTAGGAATCTTTCCAACACCCGTAAGACAGATGTGTGGGACACATTAAACCGACGACCAATTCTTCGGTAACTCCAACCTTCTTCCGACAGTATCACTGCTTGGGCACATTCATGTCGGGTTAAATTACGTGATTGACTCTCCATAATAAACACAATACAATACAAAATTACAAAACAATAATCCACAATTAAACAGTAGCCGAATAAAATTCGTAGATTTATAGACTTAGTACATTTTTTGCTTCTTTTTGTTTTGTTGCAAAAAAAACTATAGCGATAAAACACAGTCAATAAATATAGAGTGTACGAATAGCATATACAAGGGGCTTGCAAAATATAACATTACAATGGAAATTTTTATTAACGATAATAAAATATTTTAATATTTCAAAGTGGTGCGTTAATTTCTTGGAGAAGTGTAGTTTGAGTTTCTAAATCTAATACTATATTAGATTAAATATAGTTAAAAAGTACCTTTTAATTTAAATAACTTTAGTGCTTGATACAAAAGTACAGTATTAGCTTCAGTGAATTAGTGAAGCAGTCATCAAGATTTACTGTAAGTTATCATAATCATTATCTTCAAATATCTGGGCGAATACTATCATAATCATAGACGGACGAATCTAAAGTCATCCATTTCTACACCCATTAAGAATAACTATCGATTTAACTATTGAATTCAAGGAACATTTAATAATTACATATGAACTTTCAATCAGTTTTTAAGATCTTCTACATTACGAACGTTTAGTTCTCAATCAATCATTAAATAACAGTGCAAAAAGATAATCGACTTAACCAAGTGCGGTTTGGTTAAATTTTTATTTCTGTAATCTTTTTGTATCCTTTGAATTTAACTTTAATTAACTTTGTGTTATTTGTTATTCATTTTTTTATTTACTGTATTATCTCGAGATACGCTCATAAAACTTTACTTGTGCATGATTGTATTATATTGTATATGTGAGGGTATTTCCTAATTATAATACTGTTCAATTCTATATGTATACAACCATTGATCAATTCATGGTGCATTTTTCATTACTTGTGTGTACATTCAGCTGCCTATACCATTGTGGTGTTGAATATATTGTTTTTGTTTTATGTATGAATTTTATTTCTCGACTCCTAACAAGTTTCCTGATATAACAATAACTCTGAATATTTGCTTTTTACCTTCAATTATTACTATACCTTTGACCAGGATAACGATCAGGCTGATTAAGTTTCTTAAGTAAGTAGGTGGGCGGAGTCCATCTAATATATTTATTATTTGTTTATATAGTGTGTTAACCAAATTTATTTAATAATTATCTATTGGTATCTTTCCTTGGATTTGATATCAGAACCAAAATATCTTTCCTTATCTCTTTTCTTTTTTAAGGTTTCTTAATTTTCTCCTTAAACCCCAAAAAATTGAGTGGTGCCCCGTTTCTATCTTATCTTTGGTAATTTTACCCATCTATCTTTTTGTTTATTGCTGTATCTTTTCTAATATATTTATCTTATTCCATCTTTACTTATTTCGTCCGTTGGACTCTGGCTGCCGTCCGCAGTGTCTCCATTGGTGACCTGTTTAGCACTATCCCAAAAAGGTTTCCGAGGTTACAACACTATTGCTTAGGTCTAATTTGTCTTAATATCTACTCGACATAATGACAAGCCACATCAAAATGGCGAACATGGGCGGAAGCGATTCGGATATTTCTGTGAGTTTTGACGATTCTAGCAAGAAAAATACTGAAGTTGAGTCGACGTTTGATGACAGTGACCGTGACCCTGACTATGTACAATCTAACCTGACTATGTACAATATAGAAGTGACCCAAGTGATGAAAATACAGCAGTATGTAATTTTTTGTGAAATGTGGCTTGTCACGTTATTACCATTCAAGATTAAAGTATGATTGTAGTGGCTTGTGATATGGCTTGTTATATTCTTGCAATTTGTTGTAGGATACTGAATAAGGTCCGTCAAGAAAAAAGACAAAACCAAACACACCCAACAAAACTCCAACAAGTCGATAGAGACAAAAAAATGAACACTGTTATTCAGGGCCAAAAAGAAAAATTCGACGAAATTTAGAGTAACCATATGTAAGCGACAAAACGAAAAAAATGTGCCTGGTTGTGAATTGGGACCGACTTGCAGTTGCACTAAGAAGTGCAGGGAAAAGCTTCGGGGCCACGAGAGCAATATTTTTAACGAGTTTTGGAACCTTGGTTCATGGGAGTTACAAAATAGCTGCTTATTCGAATGTATAGATATTGTTAAGAAGAGAAGGTTCTACCGAAAGAAGCAAAAACATCAAGAATCGCACAGAAAGAGCAAATCAGTCTACCCCATTAATGTTAATGGTGAAAGTACACGTGTCTGTAAAACAGAATTTTTAAAGATTCATGGACTTCAAGCTTCTAAGGGCAGAGTAAATAACATTGTTCGCAAAAAGAAATAAGGAAATTTAGTGCCATAAAGAGACAATAGAAGAAAGCATACAAACCGTGTGAACAAAATATCTGATTTGGAAATACTCAGTGATAAACACTACATACATTCGATTCCAAAGTATCAAAGTCACTACAGTCGACAAGAGAACATAAATAAAGTTTACCTGGACCATAAAATGAGTATAGCCAGTCTCTATTCGGATCAATATGTCGCTTAGTGTAAAGAAGCGGGAATTGAACCAGTTAAGGGGCATACTTACCGTAAGATATTCTGTACCGAGTATAATATTGGATTCAAGTTGCCAAAATCAGACACTTGCAAAACATCCGACGAAATTAATACCCAAATAGAGTCAGCAAAATCATAAAAAAAAAGATTATAGCGAATTAACAACAAGAATTAACTTGCTCAAGTTTAAGGTTCAGGCAATGCAATAATTACTGAAGAGCGAAATCCTCCGGTCCAAAATTGATAAGAAGACATGTGTTATATCGTTTGATTTGCAGAAAGCGTTACCGACACCCAAATAACCACTGGTCGCACGTTTTATTACAATCCATGATTGTACGGAAGACGCTGGTCATATGTTTGTCTGGACGATAACGTTGCAAAAAGAGGAAGTAATGAAATTGCATCAATACTCATAAAATTTCTGAGCTCAAAGATAGGTAAAGTAGAACATCTCATTTTCTTCATGGATAATTGTCCCGGACAAAAAACTGGCTTTTAATGTATTTATGGTTCCAGCTAGTGAAGGAACAAGATAAGTTTATTACACACCATTTTTTAGTCAGCGGACACGCTCACCTTCCCTCTGACAGGGATTTTGCTTTTATGGAAAAATGACATAGAAAGTATGCTCCGCTTTTATACTCTCGTGAGGAGTGGCATAAAATTATAAAAGAATCTAATAAAAAGAAGCCCTTCAATTTAACTGTTATGAAGCAGGAAGTAGAAAGGATTAGAAAATTTTATTTATTTATTATATTTATTTTATTGCAATCTACCGACTACCTCAAAATATGGAAGAACCTACTTATTTAGAGACGCCGGTTTGGTTCATAAATTCGGTAAATATCGTCGGGGGCACGTTGTAATGTTTTTTACTATAATAACCTAATCCAAAAGGACTTGTATTTCATCACATTTCTAGCTAGAAGGGTACCGTTAGTTTCGATGTTCGTAAGAACTGTTTACCTTCTTAGAAATGGATACAGGCTGATCTGTCGTTTTGAGGGGAAGATATCCCACCTTTCTTGGGTAGTTCGGTAAATTTCGAGAGGAACCAACTCACTTCAGGTGGGACAGTCTTTGAGTAAGGACTTCTCATGGGGCGATCTTTGAGGACAGACGCTTCGCTCATATTATGGTCTCTGTGTTACCTTACCGTCTCTGTGCATTTTTTAGTGTCTATACACTTATATAGTTTGAGTTTCTAAATCTAATACTATATTAAATTAAATATAGTTATAAAGTATCTTGTAATTTAAATAACTTCAGTGCTTAATACAAGTAAAGTATATTAACTTCAGAGAATTAGTGTAGCAGCCATCGAGAATTACTGTAAGTTATCATAATCATGGTATCTTCAAATATCTGGGCGAATACTTCATAATCATACTGCCTTCAATTATATGGGCGAATAATAAGGTATGGTATCATATCATCTTCAATTATCTGAACGAATCTAAGTTCATCCATTTCTACACCTGTAGTTAAGATTAACTACCGATTTAACTATTGAATTCAAGGAACATTTATTAATTACATATGAACTTTCGTGTCGCGTTCTTTGAATTTAACTTTAATTAACTTTGTGTTATTTGTTATTCATTTTTTTATTTACTGTACCCAGTATCTCGAGATATGCCCATTAAACAGCAAAGAGAGACTTTCTTTAATCAACTTAAGTGGAATATTTTTAAATAGCATCAGACTCTCTTCGCTGATAACTTAAAACTGTGTATGATTTCATGATATCGTATTTGTTAAGGTATTTCCTAATTAAAGTACTGTTCATTTCTCTATGTATACAACCATTGATCAATTGATGGTGCATTTTTTATTACTTCTGTGTACATTCAGCCGCCTATATCATTGTGTTATTGAATATATTGTTTCTGTTTTATGTATGAATTTTATTTGTAGACTCTTAACAAGTTTCCTGATATAACAATAACTCTGAATATTTGCTTTTTACCATCAATTATTACAATACCTTACTATATACTATATTACTATGACCAGGAGAAAGATCAGGCTGATTTAGTTTCGTAGGTAAGTAGGTGGACGGAGTCCATCTAATATATTATTTGTTTATGTAGAGTGTTGATCAAATTTATTTAATTAGTAACAACTGTTGATATCTTTCCTTGGATTTGGTCTCAGAACCTAAATATCTTTCCTTATCTCTTTTCTTTTCTAAGGCTTCTTAATTTTCTCCTTAAACCCAAAAAAATTGAGTGGCGCCCTGTTTCTATCTTATCGTATCTTTGGTAATTTACCCATCTATCTTTTTTATAGTTTATTCGTCTTCCGGGTTTGGACCGTGTCATTTGTGAGTGACCCAAAAGTGGGTTCATCTCGACGTTTCGCTACAATTGTATGTAGCTTCTTCAGGAGAACAAAGAAAAAGAAATCAAAAGACAGGAAGATGGGTAGTTAGCAACGGTAACTCAGTTACTCAACGCAACCAGAGGCGAATACTAACTACCAAGATGAGCATTTGGTCACAGTAACTCAACTACTTAACGCAGCCAGAGGTGAAAACCAAATGCCAGGACAGGAAATCACGTCCAACAGCTCAGAACACTAACGCGTCGAGAGGCGGGGAGTGAATCCGACGATTACTCCGCTACCGCTCTATTTATAGTCGCGGTGACCTGTCGTGTAGGGACGTGTCGGCACACTCCGTGGCGCGAACGTCAAGAAGCGCGCGCTGGCCAATAATGTGGCTGCATCGTGGTAGCGGGACCGGACGGCGGCTCTAGACTGAGATTCCAGATGGGAGACAAGTAGTATCCTTCCTCTCGATTGATATTATGTGGATTTTTTCGGATCTCTAGAGATTCGCGGATTTTCCTGGAATAAAAGAAGGGGCTCTTAGAAATAATATGGGTTTTTTCGAACAATATGGAATGACCGGTTTCTTGGCAGTGTTCTCCAACTCAAAATTCACAATGGAAGTAGAAAATAATCGGTCCCTTCCCTTTCTCGATGTGTTAGTCACCTCCAAGCCCAATGGCCGATTGGGTCACTCTGTTTATAAAAAAAAGACTCACACGAATCGTTACCTACATGCTTCATCACACCACCATCCTGCCCAAAAGAATTCTGTGATCAACTCTCTCATCCATCGGGCCATTTCGATTTCTGAACCTGACAACCTTAGAGAAGAACTTGGCCGTCTGCAAAAAACCCTTGTCGCCAACGGTTACTCCAAGTCCACAATTCAAAATATTACACACCGACATCTACATCCCCCTTTACACCCTAGGACGACAAATTCAGAATCTTCGGGTAATACTCCTGTGGCTTTTCTTCCGTATATTCGAAGTGTCACTGATAGGATTGGCAAAATTCTTCGCAAAGAAGGTATCAGGATTACTTTTCGACCACCCAAGAAAATCTCACAATATCTACCCTCTCCTAAGGACCCATTACCGCCCCTATCTTCCTGTGGTGTCTATTCTATTCCTTGTTCATGTGGACATGTGTATATTGGCGAAACTGGTCGTTCCGTCAAAACTCGGATTCAAGAGCATCAAAGATGCATTCGATCAGGTCTTTTCTCCCATTCTGCAGTTGCAGAACACTGCCAAGAAACCGGTCATTCCATATTGTTCGAAAAAACCCATATTATTTTTAAGAGCCCCTTCTTTTATTCCAGGAAAATCCGCGAATCTCTACAGATCCGAAAAAATCCACATAATATCAATCGAGAGGAAGGATACTACTTGTCTCCCATCTGGAATCTCAGTCTAGAGCCGCCGTCCGGTCCCGCTACCACGATGCAGCCACATGATTGGCCAGCGCGCGCTTCTTGACGTTCGCGCCACGGAGTGTGCCGACACGTCCCGACACGACAGGTCACCGCGACTATAAATAGAGCGGTAGCGGAGTAATCGTCGGATTCACTCCCCGCCTCTCGACGCGTTAGTGTTCTGAGCTGTTGGACGTGAATCCCTGTCCTGGCATTTGGTTTTCACCTCTGGCTGTGTTAAGTAGTTGAGTTACTGTGACCAAATGCCCATCTTGGTAGTTAGTATTCGCCTCTGGTTGCGTTGAGTAACTGAGTTACCGTTACTAACTACCCCTCTTTCTGTCTTTTGATTTCTTTTTCTTTGTTCTCCTGAAGAAGCTACATACAATTGTAGCGAAACGTCGAGACGAACTCACTTTTGGGTCACTCACAAATGACACGGTCCAAACCCGGAAGACGAATAAACTATAATTCTGACTCTGGCCGTGGAAGCCTACGATTTCATCTATCTTTTTGTTTATTTCTGTATCTTATCTAATATCTCTTATCCTATCTTTACTTATTTCGTCCGTTGGACCCATTCCCGGTTCCAAAAGCTAGTTTCGAACCCACGACTCGCTCTCCACCAACCATCTGGCTGCCGTCCGCAGTGTCTCCATTGGTGACCTTTCTAGCATCATCCAAAAAAGGTTTCCGAGGTTACAATAGCTCAAATTAAAGCTTATTTATGCGCTTTCATAATATTGTGAGCATTTTACTCTAAAATGTTGATTTGATACAATAAAAATAATCAAAAAACACCGTTTTTTACACCTTAAAAGTGCCATAAAAAATTATAACAAACAGTTTGGAGTTGCAAATACTTACTCCAGGCATTGCCTTTCATAACGTGCGGGTTTCAAAAATTCGCTAATTAATGCTCATAATAATCCGATTTTGTCTATAGAGCTTGGAATATTATTTCAATAAACATAATTATATGAAAAAGATCAATAAGCAATTATGTAAACCATCACAAGTATTTTATCGGCATATTTGATAAGAACCTTGTTTAGCTAATCAATTACTGAGTAATCAATTGGATTGGCAGATAAATAAAAAACAAGGAAATCGAAACCGATAAAGTAAGTTAGACACGGTTCAAATATTTCTACAGTAAACATAGACATATCAAGATTAGGTCTACCATGTACTCTATAAGCTTTTTGGCAAAAACAAAATTCATGCATTTAAATGTTTTGATAACAAGCCACTGATTCGATTTGTACTCAATAGGTTGATTACTTAAATCTTCAATCAAAGATTAAACTTACTTGAAGTATTATTTTTTTCTAAATTTTATTAGTTTTTACATACGAAAAGATAATTTCTTGTGAGGATTTGAAACACATTTTTTAAAGTATTTTCTACGTCTGCTCAATATACACTGAGGCAAGGTTTACACAGCATATTTTGATTATTTAAGAATTCTATTGTTTTGTTATTATATTCTATTTTAACAAAACAATAGAATTCTTAAATATTCAAAATATTGAAACGTTACACAAAGATCCGACAGAAAAATATCAAAAAAAAAAATTAAGCTAGCATTAGAAAATTCAAAATCTATAGTAAAGCCAATAGAACAGAAATACCTTAATATCATGAACCCACAGCCTCCTAAATTATACTCTTTCATTAAATTTCACAAACCGGATCACCCAATAAGACCTGTAGTTTCTTTTATACAGCTCCGTCATATAAGCTTTCAAAAAAACTGTTAGAGATTATTTTAGAACACACTAAATTTTTACCTAAATTTACTATAAAAAATACAATAGAACTATACTACGTTCCACGTTTAGAAAATAACATTGCAGAGATAGGGCCATGTATTTCTTATGGACGATAGCAACGCGGCGTTGCCACGACACACACAAGCACAATTTAAGGTTGTATAATTTGTATTTTCGTTTCCACAAACATGAATTAAATTAATGTTTTTTAACGTAATTGACCACAAGTGACCATTCGAAACAAGAGATGAAAAGTAGGGAAAATGATTTTAATTAGATAAATAGTATTTACAAAAGATAATTTTATTTTATCTTATTTTAATTATAGTAACGACAGTTTATTTGTTTTTCGGTGAGAATACGATATGCCATGAATCATAGAAATCAGTAGAAAATATTGACCGCGTATATCTAATTACTAATTGCAACTTAAAATAATACGATGTGCGTATGTCAGCTATTTTATGTCGTTCTCTGACTACATAGTGATAATAAGGCTTTTATTTAGTAGTTATTCTGACTTTACAGTTAAATGTTAATTGAAAATGAAAATTCAAAAATTAACCAAAGGGAATATCTTGGACATCCGTGCAAAAGAGAGTGTCTGAGAGTTTTGGCAACACTGATCTCCATAAGCGTAATGTTATTTTCTTAACTTGAAACAAAGAATAGTTAATAAAATACAACATTTTCAATTACCTAACAACTCCAGATTAATTTCATTTGACGTAAAAAATCCTTTTCCTGGTATCCCTCCTACAGAAACTTTTATTCTAGTAAAAAACCTTTTAGACCAAAATACTACAAATCCAATAATTACATCTGAAATTTTACATCTTCTTGAAGTTTGCATAAACCAGGACTACTTTGAATTTAATAATCAAATATATACAAATAAGAGTGTAGGACTTATAATGGGAATCCTCTAAGCCCATTGCTATCAGAGATTTTTATGGATCATCTAGAGACACAGATTTCAAAACATCCCGTATTTAAAAAGTTTTTATATTGGTGGAGATACGTAGACGACGTACTGAAATGTTTCACAAGAAACTAACAGGCAACTCGGCCAATTTTTATCGTATATTAATTCACTTCATAGTCATATTGAATTTACAATAGAAATAGAACAAAATCAAGCCATAAATTTTTTAGATTTAAAAATTATCAGACTTAAAAACAAACATGACTTCTCCATATTTCATAAACCTACCCATACTGACACGACTACACAACATAAACTGGCAGCCTATCATAGTATGTTACATAGATTAACAGAAATTCCGATGTCAAAATACAACTTTGAGACAGAATTAAATATCATTAAGCAAATAGCAGTAAACAACGGATACAACGAACAAACAATTAATAAAATGATTAATTTCATCACCACTAGGCATTTCATTGCCACCTAGGCAAATATATTAAAAACAACAAGAGCCAAAATAAAAAAACACTTACACGGTGGTGTGTACAAACTTAAATGTGGCGACTACCCAAAAACTTACATCGGCCAAACTGGTAGAAACTTTAATAAACGAATAGCAGAACATAAAACGGCTTTCAATAATAGAAAAACAGATTCTACATACGCATTTCACCTTCTAGATCACAATCATTCTTTTAATTACAAATTGAAAATTCTTCACATTCAAAATAAAGGCCTTAAGCTATCCTTGTTAGAATCTATGGAAATCAACAAATTAAAAAACACATATATAATTCTGAATGACCAACTTGAGACAAACAGTTCTCCCCTCCACAACCTATTTCATTAGAGACTCAAAAATAGAAGTGTAAACGCATGCCAAAAATAGATCACTTGAGAAAGGCAATTAGCCGAAACAGTTGTAGTGATAAGAGTTTAAAATAAATTTTGTGGAAGTTTGAAAACAAAGTTTTCAGTGTTTTATTCTTACATATATTTTTATGTAACTTTTGTTGTAATTTATGCCTATTTTTTATGTTTATTGCTGCTAAGTTTTTGCAGTTTTTCGCAATTGTTTAAATAAATTATCAACCAAATTTAATTTAGAAGGTCTCAAATGAATCGTTTTTTCATAACATTTTAAAAAAACATAAATGAAAACTTCTAATTAAAGGATTTTTCACCTAAGAACGCCTCTTTGCAATTTAATGCTCTGGTAACTTTATTACTAGCGGACCAGATAAGCGGCGATATATTTTACCCTACCTTTATGAATAACATTTTACTGCTCTGTTGTTTCAATCAGAACTGCTCAACAAGTTATCGTTTATTAGTTTTTAATTTTATTGCAATGTTAATTTTTTAAATTTCTTCTGACGTATCGTATAATATATGTTTACCCAATAATTAAAGTTATGCATTTACAAGAATATATTATTTGAAAAATAAGGAGTAAATACCATATGTCATAATAATTGTAATCTCAGGAAAAAAGACAGTTAATATTTTATACACACTTAAAAAATTTGTTTAGTAATGTATTTTTTAAATCCACAAAATCATTGAAAAATGATTCATGCTGTTTAAAATATATTTCTCTTAACGACACTGTCATCAACAAAGTAGCTCAAATTCAAACGTCATCATATTTCTCTTCTGTTTATCATTAAAAATTAATTGATAGTCGTGGGCTGTATTTTTGTGCTTTATTAATTTAACAAAATAAATAATCAGCAAAAACCTTATTTAAAACATGCGAACGGTTTTTTGCAATCCTGCTAGCGAAATATCAGACAGTGAATATGACAAATCGTTTGCTAAAATGAAGAAATAAAAAAGTTTTTCGGGAATTCAATTCAAACTTTGTGGTGTGTTTTAGTTAAATGATAAAGTACCTTTGGTGTAATTACTGGACTGCATACTCTCAATAGCTTTGATATTCATTACTGGACTACATGTGTTTAAACATTTTGTTTTGCTGAAAACTCGGAAGTGATTTAGTGCTAATTTGTTTCAAGGTTATATTTAATACAGTGTCTGCTGAAAGTAAAGTCTTGGATGTATTTTATTCAAATTTGGACATACTAGCAACTTGGCAAGTATTTTCCAATTTTAACTGCATGCAAAACCATTCGTATAATTTTTATTCTACGCAAATAGAGACTTATAGAGACCTTGATGAACATTTGATGTCGACAAATAATTTCAATTATTTGAAATATTTCGTCCCACTTCTTTTAATCGCCTGTATATACATATTATATTCATTTTATTTGCCTTTGATACAGTAAAATCCAATATTATTACTGAACATAAAATACAGGAAATTAAATATTTTTACCTTTCAAACGATCTAAATTAAATATTAACGCCTCACTGTTTGAGGCCTACTGATCATATCTTAATTACATATCGGCCTTCATGGGCTACAAGGAGTAGACAAGAAATCCATATTTTCATACCAAAACTTCTGAAACGAATTACTTTACATTTTTTTTTGTTTATTGGACTACTTCTAATAATAAGAAATATTAAATGGATTGTGGATTTACAAAAAAAAGTAGATCTTTCCATAGTGCGATCTGAAGGATGTTTTGTGGGTACCATACAGTTATGATTTAATACCAAAGATATTAGCATCTTACTGGTTCTAAAAACGCATGTTCCAGGTATTTATGATGTTGGTGACAATCGAAGAGTTTGGGTGAATTGGAAGCAAAGAGTTCTTGGCTCGAAGATACATATGGATGAAAAGAAATTTGCAAAACTTTGCAAAAATAATAAATATAATAAAAATTAATCTAAAAATTTAAAAACATTTTTTAAATTCAGTACTTACACTTGTATTTCACAGGGTTTCAGAATCCTTCCTTTATAGATAATAACTTTGAAATATCTTCCTTTATGATAAACTACTATGTGATTCGAGTCCAACCAGTGAAGTATTTTATCAGTCTCTTTCCCAGGTATTCTGGTAGTGTTGAAGATCCTCTCGTACTGCCACGCACACAACGGAACTAGACCTTGGACTAGAATCGGTTCCAGCTCTTGCCTCTCGACTAAACGTCTGAAACATAGCAAAGTGTATATGGTCGATCCTGCTCTAGCTGCTTGGTTTGTGGTAGGGTGTAGTAAAACTGTGTCGATACCGTAGAAATTCGAGTTGATCATCAATGGGGAGCGGCCTCTGAGGTAGACGTATTCTTCCCACCAATCGGAAACGTAGTTGGTGGACCACCAGGACTTTAATATGAGGTAGCGTTGGAGCTTTTTACCAATACCGTTTTCGAATTCGGCAGCTAGTTGTTCCATTCTCTTATATTGTTCTTCGTTCAACAAAGCCTTCACGCTTAGTAAATACTGAAACAAAAATGGTTGGTTCAGAAGAGAAAATAAAAAATGTACATATACAGCTTATATTATATGATGATTTCTTTATCAAATGATAAAGAAATATAATTGTCTTAGAAATACTTTATACCTATAAAAATATAAGTGATGAGTGGCAGTTCGCGGTGAGTTGTCGACGAACTACATTAAAGCTACAAGAACGTAACATTTAAAAATCTGTAAAATGTCAAACATTTGTCAAACAAAAGTAAAGGATGACAAAAATACGTCTAAAATATCTCTCTATTTATTTTGTAACTCATAGCTTCCTTTGGATTGTGTGTGGTCACCTATTACAAGCAAGTAGGTAAAAGTGCTCTTTCGGAAAAATTGAGAATTTGGGTATGTACACTTTATATTTAAATTAAAAATCGGGCAGATGCTATACCTATAGATGCAAAGAAGAGTTGAAGTAAAAGTTTTTAGTATTATCAATTTTAACATAATAATATATTAACTTTTTATATTGTAAGTAACGTTTTTGTGCCAAACAGCAATTATTACGGTTCGCTACAATAAAGGTGACCATACACTTAAATCGACGGCAAAGTGGCGTTGGTGAATAAATATCGTTTTAATTTTCGGCTCTAAGGAAACTCGGGAAAACGGGACTTATAACGAAAAGTAACTAGGTAGAAGTGACCCACATATAAACACCGATAAGGGTGAGATCTTCGACGGGTTGACTGGTCGACGACTCTTTTCGCGGTGTAGGACGGGGAAGGAAAACAGCGAAATAACAAGAAAAGCCCAAGAAAAATATTGTAAGAATGGACAGCGACGAATACTCTACAGATGAAGGGGGAAAAGAAGAGAAAATATAGATTTTTTTGTAAACAGCAAAAAAAACACCAAGAACTCCTACAAAACGCCAAACAACTGAATCTGAGAAATTAGACCAGTTATTAATAATGATGAAGGAAATGAACACAACTCAAAAAGATATGAAGCAAGAACAGAAAGAAATAAAAACTAAAATAAGAGAAACTAAAGACCAACAAAAGAAAACAAACGAAGCTCTACTAGAACTGACAGTAGAAAACGAACAATTAAAAAAAGAAAATCAGGATATAAAAAAGAGAATTCAGAAATAAGGAGAGAGTTACAAGAAATGAAAAAGAAGTCGAAATAATCGAAAAAAAAAAAAGAAGAAAAAAACAACATTGTAATAAATGGTCTAAAAATGGATACAAATAAACCAAGCATTCTAAAAGAAAGAATAAAAGGATTTTTTAATAAACATGTTCAAATTGATATTACACCTACAACAGTTAAAAAAATAGGTGAGAATACATGCGTAATAGAACTAAGAAATGAAGAGGAAAACACGAGATCATGGCAAAAAAAATATAAACTAAACAACGTCGTAGGAGAGAAAGTATTCATCAATGATGACTTGACCAGAGAAGAGTGACATCACAGGTAATGCGCAGTTGAGCATATTTGTACGCTTCGTGACAGATAGTTTCGATGTTGTAGAGGAGCTATTAGATTTGCGCCAACTGGTCTCCACAACAGGACAGGATGTCTAGGATGAAGTGAAAAATGTTATTGAAGGTAGCAAAGTGGAGTGGTCGAAATTGGAGTCGGTTTGTACAAATGGAGCGCCTTCCATAGTTGGTCGAATCAAAGGATTTGCAACGCTACTTGAAAACTTTTTAGGAAGAAATGTTTTCAAATTCCATTGTATAATCCACCAAGAAGCGTTATGTGCCAAGGACCTCGATCTATCCTCGGTGATTGAGCCTGTATCGCGGTGTATCAATAAATTAAATGCTCGAGATAATAATCGACGACGATTTCGAGAACTTTTTCAGGAAGAAACGGAGGAGGCAGGTGAATTACTGCTTTATTGCAGTGTTCGACGGTAGTCCAAATTGAATGCACTGGCAAGATTTTGGAATTTGAAAGAGTGTGTTTTGCCATTTTTGGAGGAGAATGAGGAATTCCCAAACGAGTGCTCTCTGTTGAAAAATGAAGACTGGCTATGGGATTTAGTTTTCCTTGCGGACATAATGGGACATTTGAACATATTAAATTTAAGATTACAAGGAAAATATTGTATTTTTCCAACCTTAGTTAGCCACGTAAGCTTTACTTTTTTATTCATATTTTAATGAAAAAAAGCTCACTCAATTTAAATTCATTAAGGAATTATCCATCAAATTAAATAATGTTCGAAATTACGATAAGTTTAAAAATTTAATGTCAAGTCTTCAAAGCTCATTTATTACGAGATTTCAGGATTTCGAGGAGGAAAATAAAAATATTCAACTTTTCACAAATCTTTTTCCATTTCACTTAAAGACGTTGAAAATTATCCACCGGAATTCCAAATGGAAATAATAGATTTGCAAAGTAATATTTTGTTGAAAAATAAACATAACGAGCTTGTTTCAAGTACAAGTAATTCCTATTATATTGAATTTTGGAAATACGTTTCCACGGCTGATTTTCCATATCTTCACAATTTTGCTTTGCGGTATTGTTGTCTTTTTGGTCCGACGTTTGTTTGTGAAGAAATGTTTTCAATTATGAATGTTATTAAATCACATTATCGTTCAAAATTAACCAATAATCATTTGAAAAATCCAATTTTATTAGCTGTAACAAAAATTGACCCCAAAATTCAAGATTGAATTAAGATAATTCAGATTCACAAGCCACATTAACCACATCAACCATAAACATGTACTGTACTACTATAATTGGTTTCAAATGAGTGTAGAGTAATAAATCATGAAGTGTCATAAAATTTCCTGAATTTCGGTGTCGTCATGGGCGTAGGCAAATGGACGGATGTCAACTTCGTCGTCAAAAATTGATGTACCCCAAAATATCATATTTTGGATATTTTGTGATAACCAATTTTATTTAATTTTTCGATTAACTTATTCTTCAAACTCGTATTCCATTATATGGTCATTAAAGCTAATTACATTTTTATTTATAAAAACAAAATTCACTTCCTTACTGAACGAATAAAAGCATTAGAAGAAACTGATAAGGGTATGACGCACCTCCTAATATTACTAAGAACTAAAATAAATCAACATGAAGACTAATAACGCGTAATGAGGTTTTACTTACACTTTCATTATAATCCCTCTTTTATTTTATTATTATCATTCGACATTCGAGTTAGTAATTGTTACTACACCAATTAAACGTACAGTAATATTGTGATATAGAAATAGTGAAAAAGTTATAAAATGACGACATTTACTCCAAAGAAAAGAGGTGTAAAAAATTCTCCGCTATCTGTTAGTGAAAAAGTTATAATTTTAAATGTATATGATTGCATAAAACACGATCACCTAGTTTGTCTGTGCAAGAAAGTGTTGAGCGATGTGCCCGAATGACTGGAATTGGACAGTCCACGATTTTTTAAATTATTGCGAGAAAGAAAGATATCAGGCCAGTTAAGTCCATGCAAGAGAAAATCAGGAAGACCAATAAAAAATCTTAGGTGAAGACACCAAACGTGACATTCGAAGAAAAGTTCATTCGTTTTATTTTAAAAAGGAAATACCCACCCTTGACAAAATACTAATGGAGATAAGCCAAGATAACGATATTCCTTTGATATCCAGAAAACTTTTATGGAAAACTTTAAAAAGTATGAATTTTTCCTGGGAAAAGCACAATCGAAAGGCACTATTACTGGAAAGTGATGAAATCATTTGCTGGAGACGAAAATATTTGAGAACTATAAAAACAGTACCGCAGAGAGCACAAGAAAATTTTTTATCTTGATGAGACGTGGATTAAACGAAGGTTATATAGTCCAAAAAATGTGGCAAGATAAAAATGTAACAAGTGCTCGCCAAGCTTTCATAGAAGGCCTTTCGACGGGTATTAAAGTGCCTTCGGGAAAAGGGAAGAGGCTTATAATTGCTCACATTGGAAGCGAAGAAGGATTTTTAAAAGAAGGTTTGTTAAGCTTTGAGTCGTGTCGGACGGGAGATTATCATGACGACATGAAATCGGATGTCTTCGAAGACTACTTCGGGGAAATGTTAAAATTTCTTCCAGCTGATTCGGTCGTGGTTATGGATAATGCAAGCTACCATTCAAGGCGCATAGAGAAGGTACCAACTTCAGCTTGGGAGAAAGCAAGAAAATTATTAACTGGCTGTCAAATAAAGGTATTCAGTTTGAGACGAATTCAATAAAGAAGGAACTACTAGCCGTAGTAAAACAACATAAATCCCATAGAACTTATATGGGCACAAGTTAAAGGATATGTTGCAAGGCACAATACCACATTTAAAATGAAAGATGTCAAGGTATTGTTTTGATCAAGCCATTATGGAAATCACATCAGAAAACTGGCAAAAAGCAATCCAGCATGTTTTAAAAGAGGAAGATAAAATGTGGGAACTGGACAACTTGGTCGATCAGGTGGTTGACCCTATAATTATAACACCAGGGGATGATGACAGTTCTTCGGATGAAGACTATAGTGATGTAGAATTGTAATAACGTATCCAGTAAAGTTTTTGTAGTTTTTGTGAATAAATTGATTTAAACTCCCCACAAGTGTTTCAATATGTAAAGTTCATTCGTGTGTGTTTGTGAGTATTTCCCGATTTCGGTTCGTATATATTTTATTGTTACATTTTATATTTTTTTAATAACACTGTTCTGCTGTATTACATTTTTATTTCCTTTAATATGATTTTTAAGAATGCATATTCTTTTGTCAATTAACCCACTAGCGCGCCTCTGTCTCAGTGTTTATCTGTCGATAACAATGGACTAATCCCTTAAAACAGGGTGATACCTACCTGCTCTTTATGAAACGACAGAATTTTGCAATGCGGACGGAATTTATTGACGGATTACCCTGTAGCGCTTTTGAATACTTCATGAGATTTTATTACTCTACACTCATTAGAAATAGATTATAGTAATTAACAATCTCGAGTAGTTGATAATTATATTTTTTACTATTTAAAATAAAAAAGGTTGTAGAAAAAGTATAGTATTCTACTCACATGTAATGGCACTCCGATGAATTACGACACTCGCTTTCGCTCGTGTCGCAAACTTCATCATCGTCAGTAATAGCCAACATTACATGCTCGTGGAATAATATACTATTGTAGCTACATATTATTTTATGTTATTTCATACTAATTCCACCTACCTATTGAATTTTTTGTTAAAAAATTTTTGGTGGCATGACAAACTTTTCATAAACAGATAGTGGCACACTGTTAAGAAAGTTTGGCCACTCCTGATCTAAAACATTTCAATGTACAATATTTCGACATATAAATAACAACTTTTAAAAGAAAAGAATAAAGTTAGAACATAAAACAACATGCTATGATCGTATTTTGAGTTATTAGCATATATTTCATATTATAAACAAAAATGTTTAATAAAAAAAAAACAACAAAAAAAAGTTGATAAGTGTTAAAAACAAACAATATTCTCGTAAATATGGTTATATTTAAATGAGTTAAGTTCAAGGCTGAATACTATGAAATTCAACAAAATATTGATGTCAAATTTTGTTATACATTATAGAAATGAAGGTCGCGTTTGTAGGTAATTAAAATAATGGTTGGTTCCGTAATTAATAATCAGACTATTATGGTTATATTGCTTACGTAGTAATCACAATAAAAAGGTATTTTAGCAGAAATATGATATAATATGTCTGTGATTTTATTATAACTGATACCGATATAATATTTTTTTTATTAAACCTTCACAAAATACATCAACTCTCGCTATAGCGATTTCGGTGAAAAAACGCATATTATGTTAAGTAAAAGTAAATAAAAATTTAACAAAAATTAAATAAAGATATATCCAAAGCTGTTAGACAAGACACTCGAAAACACAACCAAGAACAAATCGAACATACTATTGAGAACAATAGAAGTATGAAAGTATTGAGAAAAAGACTAAGGACGGGGACAAGGCAGATAATAAAGATTAAAGATAGAGATGGTCACCTTACAAACAACAGACAGGAAACCCTTAAAATAGTTTAAAGACTTCTACAAATTGCTGTACACCAGTCAACACAAAGAAAAATAACAGAGAAGATCAAGTACGAGAAATATTAACAAGAAAAAAGGGCATTGTCAACCAAGGATCAGAACTACTACCACTACCGGAAATCACAATGGACGAAATAAAACTAGCCCTAAGAAAAGCTAAGAATAACAAATCTCCAGCCGAAAATTGTGTAGTTACTGCTGCAATCAAAATCGGAGGCACTTGCCTACTTAAGAAAATAAAAAACCTTTTTAACATATTAAATTTACAATACATACAAGAAAGCAACTATGTCGGTGAACCTACATGAAAACACGGATCATATCACGGCAGAGAAGTCCGACAGGGTGATACCTTATCGCCTAAACTATCGCAGTACTAGAATATGCTTGTAAAAAACTTAACTGTGAAGAGAAAGCCCTGAACATTGACGGTAGAAGATTAACAAATTTGAAATTCGCAGACATAGTTTTGTTCTCGGACAACCTCAAGGAGATATGTACACATACTACATTAGCCTCATGAACCACCCACTCAAAATATTCTTAAACATCATCCATGCTCGCATATACAAGAAAGTGGAGGAGGGTATTGCTGATGTACAATTTGGATTTCGCAGCGGTCTTGGCACAAGAGGAGCACTTTTTAGCATACAAGTATTAATACAACGAGCAAGAGATGTTAATACAGATGTCTTTGTCTGTTTCATTGACTTCGAAAATGCATTTGACAAAGTACAGCATAAGAGGCTTATTGAAACTTTGCGAATCGCAAACATCGATGACAAGGATATAAGAATAATAGCCAATCTCTATAGAAAACAAGTAGCCAAGATTCGAGTGGACAATCAATTATCCGATGAAATCCCAATACAAAGAGGAGTACGACAAGGTTGTATACTCTCGCCTTTGCTGTTTAATGCGTACTCTGAATATCTATTCCGAGAAGCTTTGGGAGAAACGATTTATGGCGTGATTGAAATCGGTGAAGTAATAAATAAGATATGTAGACGACACTGTAATTGTTGTCGATACGAGATTAAATGTAGGATCGAAAAAGCAAGGAGTGCCTTCAACAGATGAAGAAAGTTCTCTGCAATTTAACCTTGAACTAACATATCCGACTCAAAATCCCTAATTGTTATGTGTTTTCTGTTCTTATGTATGGAGCAGAGGCATGGACACTCACTGATGCGTCTTGATGACGGTTGCAGTCTTTCGAGATGTAGTGCTATCGTCGCATGCTCAGAATATCATATGTACATCATATAACTAACGACGCAGTAATGCAACGTTTACAAAAAGAACCTGAAGTCTTAAAATCCATTAAAAAGAGAAAGTTAGCATACTTCGGACATATAGTGAGAAACGAAAATAAATACAGAATCCTACTATTGATATTAGAAGGGAAAATAGAAGGAAATAGAGGACCAGGACGCCGCCGAATATCCTGGCTTAAGAATTTGAGACAGTGGACAGGTATGACCCCCACAGACCTATTTCGAACAGCTGCTAATAAAATACGATGGGCCATTGTGGTAGCCAACATCCATAGAGGATAGGCACTAGCAGAAGAAGATGTCCAGGAAGAAGAACGTTCTGGTTAAAAAAAACCTAGAACTTGGTTTAACACGTCTGTGCAGCATTTCTGCGTTGCTGCAGATCTAGAACAAAATATGAATGAAATGTCAGTTGTTAGTTCAGATTTCTTTCCTTGGCGGCGCTAGCCTTATGACACAAAACGTAGATAATTCCATAAAATTCTTCAATACTAAAATTTATATTTCATATTAAAAATACGCACATTTCCTTCAAACCATTTTGTGATCAAATTTGACATCGTTGTTAGCCACAAGATTCTGTACTGCAAATCAAGGTTAGACGGAAAATAGGCAGGATAATATACTCGTATGCATAAAATAAAAAATTTTAAAGTAGCTGATTACATATTTCATTATTTTAAAGTATTCATGTCAATGCAATTAGTATTTCCTATTTACCAATAATTAACAGACAATTAAAATTGTAAGATAGTTGCCAAATCATTAATAGTGCGTAATAAAATCGAGAGCTGAGGTAAAACATTCCGAAATTAATAGATCATTAAAAATTCTTTTACATATTTATATTTTGTCAAGGGCTTCCTATTTGAAAGTCCAAACTTTAAAGAACATGTTTTCCTACTTAAATGGTTAGTAAAAAATGTTACGGCTTATTTGGAATCAAGCCGATGAAATCCAATATCTTATTTGAATTTTATATTATACGTAAATTGTAGTATATAATAGTCATATTGATTTAAAAAAAATTCTAATAAAACAACTTACCCGTGTCATTGTGTCGTGTACATTAGGCAGAGGTAGTCTAGGCAGGGATCCCTGATAACTGTACAATTTCGGAGTGTTCCATCCGATAAAAGATTTGACTAAAACTAACCATATTCTCGACTTCAAAGAAGGCTTGCTTCCCCTTGCTCTCGATTCGTACATCCATCCTTTGTACATAAACAGTAATTTTAAAATATACCTAATAATATATATCGCCGTTAGCCAAAAAACTAGTGATGTTAGGAAGCAGGCTATCAGTTGCCAGTGTAGTGTGTCACTGAAAACAAAAAAAGTTGTGAAAATACTACAAATAAGAACTTTTATTACATATACTACATTTACGCAGCCAAATCTCAAATGTGTTATTTATTTATTTAATACACGGGATAACCCCATTAACAGGTTTGGACAATCAATAAATCCATATATCTTATATATGGACATATCAGACATATCAAGACGGTTCTTAAGTGAAGGTAAAGATAATTGTTGTTCAATATGGGAATAATCACGATTTTCAATAGTAGTGTAAGGTAACGGTAAGCACAATATCTCAAAACTTTATGCTGGACTCTTTCTATTGTATCAATATTGTTCTGAAAATATGATGACCAAATAACTGAACAGTATTCCAAAATAGTTCTAATTAAGCCAAATACACTAATCTTGTTGAATTAATGGAGAAATTCTTGCAATTCCTAGCATCGAAACCAAGAAGTGTAGATGCGTTTATTGAAATAAAGTTTATGTAGTCACAGAAAGTAAGCTTCTCATCGAAAATAACACCCAAATCCCGAATAGAAGAAACATAATTCAGTGGATGATTATTAAAATTCCAATTTTATTGACTTCCACGGGAAAAAACTTATAAAATAACATTTTTTACATTTAAGTGGAGTTTGTTCTGATTGCACCAATTTTGTAGTCGGTCTAAGTCATCTTATAGCAAGGCTTGATCTTTTAAGTTATCTATATCTTTCCAAAATTTCAAGTCATCTGCCAACATTAGACATTTGCTATTTAGGAAACAGAAAAGTGCCGTCGTTAACGAAGATTTTAAAAAGAAGTGGAAAAGTGTGGTCTCCCTTGAGGAACTCTAGATAATACTCAGATACTGTCAGACAGATGACAACTTATCTTGACTCTTTGAGTTCTCCCAGATGTAGAGCTTTAATGCTTTGCCTACATTACTTAATTTTCCCAAAGTGTTTGGTGATCTAGACGATCAAATGCTGTGGGAAAATCTGTGTAAATTGCATCTACCTTTTTACGGTCTTCCATATGAGATAATATATCAGATTGATAGCAAACCAAGTTTGTTGCAGTGACTTTTTTGCTATGAAAACCATGTTGTGATTGAGATATTAAGCTTTTACATAACCAAGAAAATTGCTTTGCTATAAGACTGTCGAAGGGCTTTAGGAATTTCAGATTGTATACAAATGCTACGATAATTTTCAAAATTGTCTTTCTGACCATTTTTAAATACAGGAACAACAGAACTTTCTTTCCGTGAAGAAAGAAAACATAGAAGTTTTCAGAGATCTATTAAACAATATAACAAATGGTATTACAAGGGTATAGACACACTTTTTTAATAAAAAATTATGCATTCCATCTGAACCAGCAGTAAGCTTATTGGGCAGCTCATTTATGCTATTAAAAATATCAGTCATGGTAATCTTAGGACAAATATTTGTACTAAAGTTGCTATTTAATGGATGGACAGGTAAGTAAAGGTAATTATTTGGTGAATACACGGTTTGGAAGAAGTTCATAAATAAATTAGCTATGTCTTGACCATTTGTTACAGATTGGACTTGATAAAAATAAGGAGTTTAGGTAGGTTATGACTAGATCGCATATCCTTGATGTATTTCCAAAATGATTTTGGATCGTTTCTTAGGCCAGTATCTATACCTTTAATAAAGTTGCTGAAGTAAATTTCAGACAGTTGTTTATATTCAGCTCTTAGGTGGGAAAATCTAATAAAGTCATCAGCAGAACGATTATTAACATAAAAATAGTGAGCATATTTTTTTTCCAGAGTCGGTCTTCTAAGATCAGCAGAAAACCACTTGGGAAAAGTTGAAGTTCTATATTTCTTCAATGGTGCAAAGTAAGCAATTCCTATAGAGAGAACTTCATAGAATAATTTTGTAGCAACATCAATATCACTAACCATACATACCTGCCAGTCTATGGAAGCAAGGAAAGTTGTTAAGCGCAATGTAATCGCCATTCCGAAAATCATAAAACAACTCATCATAAACCAACTTATTTCTATTTGTTTCCTTCACATCGAAATTCGTTTAAGTTCAGAGACTTAGATGGGCTGGACACATTGATAGGATGTCAGATCACGAATACACGAAAAAATTAACATTTTCAAAACCAGAGGGCACAAGAAGCAGAGGATGATCACGAATGAGATGGATTGATGATGTGGATGAAGATCTACAGATTATAAAGGTTACAAGATGGAGGGAAGGTGCCATAAATCGACAGGAGTGGCGACTTCATTTGTGAGCAGGCCAAGATCCACAACGGATTGTCGAGCCACTTATGATGATGATTCTTTCACATCGAAGTTTAAGCAACATTCATAACCTAGATGATGGATGATAGGATCTACAAGGGGATCACTTGCTTTTAAGATATTTAGCTCCCTAACATTAGAAAAAACTAAAACCCAAAATACATTACGATTATTGAGAATATTATTATGTTGATACAATTTTAAAAAACTAAAGCTTAAGCAATATTCACAGCTGGATCACCTGCAGGACAATGCACCATTACACCCAACTCATCATTCTCCCATGATGCACTGGAAAGATTATAGTCACCAAAAACATAGATAACCTTTGCTGAGTATTGCAGGACAACGTTTTCCACAGTTTGACAATGCCACTTATATACTTCACGAGGTCATTGTGGAGGTATGTACACACCACCGACCACAAACTTAACTTCATTAAATTGACATAAGATATTATAGTTGCTCAACCCGATATTCACGAATACTAATGGTTTGTGATTTTCATGTTGGTTCAACTTGACAGAAACTGGAAGTGACTGTAAGAAAGACTCTATTCACTAAACCCACTATCTAGTAAATTTAGTAATTAATTTTTTGCTGCGTTAGTCAAATTTTGACTTCGACTGGAAGTAGCTGAAAGTTACTCTAACTATATAAGTTAAATCAACAATTATTCCCATGCAGTTCATTTGAACAAAATAAAACTTCAAACTTCCTTTTTTCAATAAAGGAAGTCTGCAACAGTAAGTTTATTTCAGCTACTAATAAGGTATGGCAAGAATTTTTCGGTTGTATATTTCCGACAATGGATCTGTCAAAATGTTCCAAGGGTTAGTGGTTAGAAAAAAATGTGTAAAAAAATCATTCATTGATTTTGCCAAGATGCACCTGTATACCAAATTTTATTAAAATAAAATAATTTATAATGCGTGTTCGGATTTATATGTCAGTATAGATTGTTTTTTAACGCAGAAACTGTGGAAGACGTTCAGACAAAATTTAGAAATTAGAAACTTGGAAATACTACGTGAACGACTTGTTTGAAGATGATGAAAGATTAGTGCAAGAACCAATTCATTCAAATAAAACTGGACCATCCATTACGGAAGAAGAATACGAAATACGGGACGACGGATTTGTTCTGGTACCTTATGGGCTTTCGAATCAACAAAATCTGGCAAACTATCATAAAAAGTTGTAAATACAGACAACCTCGTCGAAGAAAGCGGATATTCAAGATTAGCTACGATCAAAAAAGTCAAGCATTTTACTATTGTGAATAAACATGAAAAAGTATTAACTAAGTATATTTTAGATGAAATGACTATCGATCGGATAGCCAAGCGGGCTGAGCTGCTGGCTTCTCATTCGCTTCACTTCGAGAGATGTCAATTCAATCCCCAACTCGGTGTACAGAAAACAAAAAGGCTAACGCAGCAGTTTAAAATTCTAAATGAATTCTGAGGCTTAGTCTAGAATATGCTGGTATCTGATCGGCCTAATGGGTGGAGCAATGCGGCAAGAGATAAGGGCTTGCGGCTCGGTGATACTCCTCCATAGATCCTACCGGAAGGGCGTGTGGCGCCTAAATACCGGGTATATATACATACTAAAAAATCCTCCTAAGAAAATAGTATTAAGGCTTCCTCCATACCATTGTGAGCTCAATCCAATTGAGTTAATTTGGAGAGATTTAAAAAAAATTACATTGCAGCGAGGGAATACTTACTTTAAATTTTCAGATATAAATAATCTTTTTTAATGAAGGAATCACGAGTATTACATCTACAAAATGTTAAAAATGTATACAGCATGTTCAGCAGAAAGTCGAACAAAAGGTATGGGAACTTGACAATATCATTGAGACTCAAGTTGAATCACTGATAATAATTAACGTAGTTACATGAGAACAGCAGGTCAGACTGATTCTGAGTAAAATATTAATTTGCACTTTTTTTTTTGTTTTATTTATTAATCAGATATGTCGAATGTCTTTATTTCTGACAAATTATTTTTTCTGACCTTTGTATAGGTTTTTGCCTTGAAACTTCGTTTTCCTTAATTAAAATAAACCAAATTTCATCCGAAAGCTCTTAGATATTACATTTAATTTTAAAACACATTATTATTCTGTTGGAAAACCTCATTCTAATATTTATTACAGTAACACCGAGAAAACAGTGGTCCAACTAAGTTATATAGTAAATTTTTTCGCGTATAATGACTACTAAATGATACGGTATGCTGTTAATTACCAGTGTCGCCGATAGCTTATGCTACGATGTCTATTAATATAATTTATGGGGTAGCTATGTCAGTTTATACATTGTTAAAATCATGATTTGTGAGTGCTCCTCGTAACATTCGTAATGTATTGGTTGCTATTCCTAGTGCATCTTTATTGTGTATTTAGTGTAGGTTAAATGTAAATTACTTACCATGGAAGAATTTCTAGAAGTCTGTTCGTTAAATTAAAAGGCACTTTAAAACCACCAAAGTGAAGCGCAGTGGCTATACTCATCAATAGAAACAGGTACCTATAGTGTCCTGGGTATACACCATTATGAATACTATTCTGAAAAAGATAAAAAGGACAAATTAATATTTAGCTCATTAAAAAATATGTAGAAAATATATAGGTTTTTGAAAATAGTCAACAATTAATCTGTATTAAAAAAAAAATCAACGGTTCCTCGAGCAAATATTCTCCTTCACTACTTTTCTATAACTGTTTATCTTTGTCTTTTGTGTTATCTTATCTTATTGTCTTATTTCCTTCATTTTCATATTTCACGGTTTTTGCTCCTATGTATTATGTTCCATTACGCTCGTTCTACATTTCTACTCTTACCAATTATTTGACTTAAAATTTGAAATGCTTTTAATCTTCCAGAAACTTTTTGTTGGTGTGCACGTGCCGGTTCTTAAGTGAGAAATACGATTAAGAGACTTTCTATCTAATGTTACACCTTCTCGACATTATTACATTGTATGGAGTTAAAAGATATACTTTCACTAAATCGCTACTAAATAAACTTCGTCACATAGATTGCTTTGTTTGAATTATGTTGTGTTCAGTTTCGTATGTACATATTTTTCAATTTGCATCTAGTCCTATTATGTTTATTACAGTTTTAGTCATTTTTTATAAATATTACTCGTTACAAGGCTACAAGCTCTTCAATAGTGAATCCATTAACAAAGTCATTAATTAATCCTGAAAAGAATATTTAACAATTAATCAACGAGATGATCAAGATGGTGAAGCCCTGAAGTAAATTTCTATTCAGTTTTTTTAGATCATAACCCATATAAACTTGCTTATTGCAACGAAAACACTTTTATTTCTGATTACGACGTTCAAATATTTATTTACTATGTTACTGAACAACCTGCAGGTGTCAAAAACGTGCATTGTATAATAGCCATTTTCTAATTCTTATAACCGATGTAAATTTGGCTCACATGTTTTGTTTTATTTCCTAAATACGAATAATGACAATGTGCAGATCCATCGAATCTACTGTACCACAGAGGAGCGCTTGGGTGAATCGCAAACATACCGAGGTCAACTACTATCTGACGCAGATGCTCTCAGGATCTGGCTGCTTCCGAGCCTATCTTTATCGTGTCAAACATGACGAGTCTCCAGAATGCCCGTCATGCCCTGGATTCAGTGAAAACGAGGATCCTCGTGTATCCTCGTTTCAACTTGCTAGCCGGTACCAAGAACAAAAGGCTAAAATCAGAATAAAAAGCGAAACATCTGGAAAAATCAATATCAAGAATGGAGTAAGACAGGGATGTGTCCTATCACCTTTGCTGTTCAATGTTTACTCTGAGAAGATATTTCAGAAAGCTTTGGAAGGCACCTCGGATGGTATAATTATAAACGGGCAATGTATAAATAACCTGCGATATGCTGATGACACTGTCATACTGGCAGATAATGCTGAAGCCCTGCAACGCTTAATGGACCGAGTAACGATAGCCTGTAGAGAATTTGGAATGAAATTGAATACAAAAAAAACAAAAACGATGGTCATCAGCAAGCACCAAAACAGAAGGGTGAAGGTCAATGTCGACGGAACAGATCTGGAAAGAGTAACAAGAACAACGTACCTTGGAAGTAATCTTGATGAAACTTGGGACCACTCACTAGAGATAAGAATACGCCTGGAAAAGGCACGTACAATGTTTTACAAAATGCAAAAAGTTCTATGCAACCGCCAGCTGGGCATCTCATTGAGAAATAGAATACTTAAGTGCTATGTTTTCTCCACCTTGCTTTATGGTGTTGAAGCCTGGAAAATGACAGAAGCAACACAAAAAAGAATCCAAGCATTCGAACTCTGGTGTTACCGTAAAATGCTCAGAATATCCTACATGAGCCATACGACAAATGCGGAAGTCTTGCGGAGGATCAATAAGGAAAGAGAGCTTATGCTTATAATAAAAGAACGGAAAACACAATGTTTTGGTCACATCATAAGAAATCAAAAGTATGAACTGCTCTAACTTATAATCGAAGGCAAAGTCAATAGCAAAAGAGGACCAGGAAGAAGACGCAACTCTTGGCTTAAAAACCTACGGCAATGGACGAACATGACCTCCATAGAACTATTCAGGGCTGCTACAAATAAGATTAAATGGGCAAATGTAATGGCCAACGTCCTTAAGGATAAGGCACCGTAAGAAGAAGAAGCCGATACTCTAGAAACTGTTTTCAAACAGAAAATTCGACTTGAGACCTTAGTAGGAACTCTGCCTGGAGATTATGAGCGCGAGGACTGGGTGGATTGAGTAGCTCAGAAGCCGCGTTTATACCCACAGCCGGTCCGAAGCCCTGATAAAAGAGGAGGGTTGATGGGCCAGGTTAGCATCCTACCGATTTTAAAAGAAAACATGGCTCAAAGAACCGATATAAAGCCTTGGAATCAGACTTAAACTAAAATGACGAATCACGCAAAAAAAAGTAAAACGAGAAGGAAAAATAAGCCCACATCAGATTAGCAACATGATACATTCTTTCAACAACAAAGACCAAAAGATAATAGAAGAACTGATAAATAAAAACATAGACATTTGTGAAATCCAAGAAACCAAGAAGAAAGGTAAAGACCAAAGACATTATAACCAATATTTTCTAGCATACAGTCAAGTGAAGAAAATGACTATATACTTGTCCAAAAAGAATTTAAAGACAACATAAATAACTGCCGTTATATCTCCGAAAGAATAACACATATGAACATCACAATGGACTACCAAAAATTAAATGTCACATCTATTGATATAACATAAATTTCAGGAGTAAAACAAATATTTAATGAAAACCATGTAAACGCCAATGAAGAAACTCATGGCTAATCTCTGTGCTTTTAACGAACTGAGAATCAATAATACATTTTTCGTCCATAAGCTCCAGTATAAATATACATTTGAAAACTCCAGGGAGCACAAATCTATGATTGATTTTATAGTCACTAATAGAAAAATCCACCAAAGCATATTCCAGATATCCGAACTTTAAACTTAGCAGACACAGGAAGTGAACACAAACTAGTACTAGCAAAAATAAGAATGAAAATAACTGCAAAACATTCTCTACAGCAAATCATAGAGGAAAAATTCAATGTAGAATCACTGTGGAACGACTCTGCAAGAGAAATGTACCAAATGAGGCTAGCACAGGAAACACAGCTGAAACAAATAGACGGCATCGAAGATATAAACATGATCTGGGAGAAAATTACAAACAATATTGAAGAAGCAGAAACAGAAGCTCTAGCAAACGCAAAGTCATACTGAACAAACGAAACAACAACAATACACCATGGTATAACCATAAGGAGAAAGTATTAGAGATTGACATTGAGATGACAAAACTTATACAAAAGCTAATATTACACTACAAGATGGACCAGACACATGGACAAACAGCATAATGATATCAATGTACAAGAAAGGAGATTAAGAAGACCCCAACAATTATAGAAGTACAAATCTACTGAGCACCGCACTTAAGCTGACCACAAAAGTCCTAACCAACAAAATCAATAAACTAACAACTTTATCAGATGAACAACAAGGATTCTGATCCGGAATATCCTGCGTAGGCGCCGTATTTGTACTAAGACAAATCACAGAAAAAAATATTTTGTACAATAAACCAGCATATCTATGTTTTATAGACCTGGCAAAGGCTTTCGATAGCATCCAAGTCGAAAACGTCTTACGCCTACTGTATAAAAGAAACATACCAATCAATATTATACAAACCATCGAAAACATCTATTTCCATAATCGAATACAGGCAAAGATAAATGGAAAACTAACACAGTGTATATCAGTACAAAACTGACTCAGACAAGGTGACTCGTTAAGCCCACTTCTCTTAAATATAATAATGAACGAAATAATTCAAGCAGTATGTAAAGATCATGGTAACAGAATGGGGAACAAAGAAATCCAAATATTATGTTATGCAGACGACGCTGCATTAATCGCCGAGACAGAAGACGAGCTCCAAAGATTAACACACATCTTCAATACAACAGCTAAGAAATACAATATGATAATACCAGCAAAAAAAAACCAAATATATGACAACATCTAAATACCCACTACGATGTAAAATCGAAATTGATGTGAAAATAATAATTCCTGCTTTTCCTGCTAATTAATAAAAACCACAGAGATGAAAATACTCCGACGAATCTGAGGGAAAAGTTTGTTGGGTAGGGAGAGAAGCAAGTGAAGAAACGCAACAATTCCGTGACAAAACGGAAACAGGAGTGGAACGAACACATTAGTAGAATGGTAGAGGATAGGATAGTACGAATAGCACGAGATAAGTCACCAAATGGAGGAAGAAGTATTAATAGACCAAGCAAAAGATGGTGCGACAATTTAAACAATTTAGGAGGCTAATATTGAAGAAGAAACAGGCTTCAAAGCCTACATACAAGATGGAAGAAGAAGATCTTAGTAGGAGAAATGATTTATCAAAGGCAGCTTGGGACGCAATCAGCACATTTGTATCATTTTCAAAACGGGCGAGCTGGAAATAAAGAAGTTTAGAAGACGAGAATCAGTGACTTCGAAAACCTGAAGCAATAGCTAGTTCCACACTCCGTGAACTAATGCCTTATGGCGATTCTGCGGGAGAAACAGAGGCAGAAGAAGGAGGAGGAGGACATATCAAGCAGAACATCTAGTCCTGATGATACATAAAAGTATTTTTCTAAATAAAAATCTATCTCTAAATAAAAAAAAACACACACACAATTCTGTGTATATTTGAGGCACGATGAAGGGATGCATTCAATATTTCGCACGGAAAATCCGCCAAGATATATTAAAAAACAACTAATAATAATTCAAGGATTTGCAGTGACCTTTATTAATATGCCTAATGATTGACCGAATCATTATGACGCTTGTTTACGTCCCTATGCACATACACATTATACAAATTAATAAATCAATACCATTTCGAAAGTTCGTCCGTTTTTTTATTTTAACCAATACCGTACTTTTAGTAACCGTAAGTTTACCGTAATTTTAAAAATCCTTTGATAAACAATAAATCTTTTATAACAATAATTTTCTAATACAAGTTATTCTACGAAGATTAAAATAATACGTAGATAGCTTATTTGATATACTATTAAGATTTTAATTAAAAACAAGTTTATTGGTATATATTACACAATATATGATAATAGCGATACAATTCAGAATTGAATGTTCAAAAACAATATTGGGAAAACCGACTACTCGTATATTATATCAATATTTTACAACAAAAACATTCGCAGATATTACAGGACATGTAGAAATAGCAAATCACACCACTATCTACAAATGAATAAAAAATAATGAATTATTATAGTGGAAGTCTGTAATGCCCAGAAGGTGATGTAAATGTAAATACAATTAGTCCATTCGTCAGAGGGTTGACCCCTAAAAATCATACCAAAAAGCTGAATTTTGAAGAGAATATTAATTTTGGGAGCCCAAAAAAGGCACAAAAAAGTTTATCACTTTTACCCCAGGGCTCTCCCCTAAAACCTCCACGCAGGGGGATAAAAAAGCAAAAAATCGATTTACCCAGAATCTGCACATCGTAGAAAAAAATGTTTCAAATAAAAAATGTAGCTGAGATAATTTTAAACAAAAATGTTCATAAGCATTTTTTGTGTAGAATGAACCGTTCTCTTGCGACCATCTATTTTGCATGTCCGTTATGCGCATAAAAATCAATGTTCAATAAAATTTGTATCAGCTCTACGGTAAAAATTCGATATCTTTTGATTCAAGTAACCTATCGACCAACCGCAGATAAGCCAGATGACATACTAGAAGAATGGTATGAAGATCTACAAAAGCTCATGAAATTGACAAAGAAAGAAGATATTAACATCGTCCTAGGAGATTTTAATGCTAAAATAGGAAGAGGGAAATTCCAAAATATCGTAGGAGAATACGGACTAGGAGAACGAAATGAAAGAGGAGACAGACTATTAGAGTTTTGCCAGCAACACAATATGATAGCAACAAACACTTGGTTTAAGTTACCTCAACGTAGGTTATACACCTGGACTTCCCCGCTACACACAAAAGAAAGAATAATAAGAAATCAAATAGATTATGTTTTAATCAACCAACGATTTCGTAACTCCATTACAAGTACAAAAACATATCCTAGTGCTGATGCAAATTCCGACCACAACCCTGTAGTAGCAAATATTCGCACAAGAATTAAAGTAATAAAAAATGCAAAGCCGAAGAACAAACCTAATATGGAACTACTAAAAGATGTACAGATTAAAGATAAAACCACTGTAAAACTAAATGAAAAACTCTCAGCAATAGACCGAACCCAAATAAATATCCAAAATATAAATACAACTTGGCAACAAATAAAATCCATCCTCGTCAATTCTGCAAGGGAAGAAATTCCAAATACACGATTAATGGCAAAAAAAGACTGGATGACACCAGCTATTCTAAAGATGATAGACGAAAGGAGGAAATACAAAAATAAGAACACAAGCGATTACAAACGATTAAATACAGAAATACGAAGGAAAATAAAAGAATCAAAAGAGAAATGGCTCGAAGAAAAATGTAAAGAAATAAAAGAATTAGAACATAGACATGATTACTTTAATATGTACAAGAAGGTGAAAGAATTTTCATTCATCGGCAAAAAACAACATTGCCCACTGGTAAATAACAACGGAGAGTTAATTCATAACACCAAAGATAAAATAGAAGAATGGGAAAAATTTATACAACAGCTGTTCCGAGATGAAAGAATAGACATTACAATAAATAATGTTACTGAAAGCCCACCAATTCTAAAAGTCGAAGTGGAATATGCCATTAAACAATTAAAGACCAACAAAAGCCCTGGACTTGATGAAGTTTATCCTGAAATACTTAAATTGATCGAAAGTAATAACATTGATTTGTTAGTAATTTTGTTTAATACAATCTACGATACTGGGGAAATACCAGAGGAATGGTTAGAATCTATTTTTATTCCCATTCCAAAACAAGCTAACTCCAGGCGATGCGCAGATTTTAGATTAATAAGTCTTATGAGCCAAGTGCTTAAAATTCTATTAAAAATACTTCACAATAGGGTATACAAAAGGTGTGAAAAAGAAGTTGGATACGATCAATTTGGATTCAGAGCCGGAATGGGGACCAGAGAGGCCTTGTTTTCATTACAAGTACTGCTGCAGAAGTGTTACGACCAACAAAAGGATGTCTTTCTATGTTTTGTAGACTTTGAAAAGGCATTTGATCGCGTAAACCATAATAAAATGTTAAATTCCTTGCAGAGCATCAACTTGGATAGTAAAGATCTCCGATTAATTAAGAACTTATATTGGAGTCAGAGTGCCAAGATTAGGATCGACGATCATACATCTAGAAATATTAGTATAAATAAAGGAGTAAGGCAAGGATGCATACTATCCCCTATGCTGTTCAATCTTTACTCGGAACTATTATTCAAGCAAGCCTTGGAAAACCTTTCCACAGAAAACAGAATATCCCCTTACCTATAAAAATAAATGGGAATATTTTAGAACAGGTAAACCAATACAAATACCTTGGCTGTTGGATTAATTGCAAGCTGGACCCAGAACAAGAAATTAAAGCGAGAATTGCTCAAGCTAGGGATAGTTTCTTTAAGATGCGCGTTCTATTCTGCGATACACATATAAATATTAAATTGAGATTAAAACTTGTAAAATGTTTTATCTGGTCTGTTCTTCTCTACGGAGTCGAAACGTGGACTTTAAAAATAAAGAGCCTGAATAGAATCGAGGCATTTGAAATGTGGGTGTACCGTAGAATTTTAAAAATTCCTTGGACAGCACGAAAAACAAATGAAGAAGTACTAGCTAGACTCAATTTAGAAAAAGAACTATTGAGAACAGTCAAAAGAAGAAAAACCAGTTATTTAGGGCATTTGTTGCGCAACGAGAAATACTATATCCCTCAGTTGATAAATAAAAGGCAAAAAAGGAAAGCGAGGAATTGGAAGAAAAAAATTGTCCTGGTTACGAAATATCAGAAACTGGACAGGACTTGGGTTTGAGGAACTCTTAAGAGCAGCTGAAGATAGACAAACGTTTGCCAACATAACCGCTAACCTCCATTGATGGAGACGGCACTTGAAGAAGAAGAACCTATCGACAAAAATCAAGGTACGAAATCAATTGTAAATAAAATTTGTAACTGGACCTAAATTAAAAATTTGTTATCTTTTGCTCAGAATGTCCTATCGACAAAGTTCGAAATGCGTTTTCAAGGTGAACAGTGCAGTATAGGAATGCGACATCAGTAAAAACATCTAAAGTCCCTGGCCAAATTTTTAGACGCACTCCTGTTTTTTAATAATTTGATGTTTTATTCAAGTTTATATGCAGTTCTTTCACATACAAACATACATGAAATGGATTTTTATTCAGGAAATTTATTAAATATTTCGTATTTGTCATAAATGGTAACACTATCTTAATCAATTCTTGCCAGAACGTAAACAAGTCTAAACTTGCTCCCATCGCGTTCGCAGGTGCTTCAGTTGTGAACGTGTCTCTGTGGCTTTATGTGCTGTGTTTATTATTAAACAGTTTTATATTACGCAGTTATTTATTTATTTCGTGTGCAGAGTTTAAATAATCTCGTTTGTACGCTTTCATCATGGGTAAAAAACGCGATCTTTCACCACGTAAAAAAGCTGAGATAAAGGCCCTAGTGAATACTAAAATATTTTTAAACCGCGAAATATCACAAAGGTTAAAGGTTTCTGAAGGTAGTGTACAACGCATAAAGAACAAGATTGAATTAGGAAAAGAATTGAGCTCAAAACGAAAGAAAAAATGAGGTAGAAAGTCCATTTTCACTCCAAGGTCAGAAAGATCTTCAAAGAAAATTTGCCTGGAAAACAGATTTGCTACCACCTTAGATTAAAGAAACCGGTTTCTTTAATCTAAGGCTACCACACAATTGATAATATCGCAAGTCCAAGATGTCAATGCGAATGTACTGTGCGAAGAAAATTAAAAGATTTGGGTTTTATGGTCTGCTGTCCCGCTAGGAAGCCCAAGTTACCACCTGCAATGAAAGCAAAGCATCTGAATTGGGCCAAACAGTTGCGTGATAAAGATGTATACTTCTGGAGGTCTTCTTCTTCTTCATGTATTATGTCGTTTCAGAACGTTGGTTACCATCATAGCTATCTTAATTTTATTCACTACCACCCTAAATAGCATGCTTATATCAACACCATACCAATCTCGCAAGTTCTTCAACCATGAGGTTCTTCTTCTTCCTGGACTGCCTTTGCCTGCTATTTTTCCTTGCATGATATTTTTTAGCAACCTATATTTGGGACCTCTCATTCTTCTTCTTCTACGGCACTACAGCCCAAAATGAGCCTTGGCCTCCTTTATTTTTTGCCTCCACCCTTGTCTGTCTGTGGCTGCTCTTCTCCATACACGGACTCCTAAAAGTGCTTGTGCGTCGCTGCTTACTGTGTCTTCCCAGCGCTTTCTTGGCTTTCCAACTGGTCTCTTTCCCTGCATTCTGGCGTTCAGTGCTCGTTTTGGTAGCCTATCCTCTCCCATTCGTATCACATGTCCGGCCAATGCAATCTTTGTATTCTAATGAAGTTTGACATGGGTGTTTCCTTATACAGTTGATAGAGCTCGTTGTTATATCGAATTCTGAAGATTCCGTTTTCCCTCACAGGTCCTAGTATTCTCCTCAGTACTTTTCTTTCGAATGTGTCGAGTTTGTTTTTGGATGTTTCTTTCAGGACCCATGCTTCGCTGCCATAACATGCTATTGGCCGAATTAAAGTTTTATATATTCTCATCTTTGTATTTCGGTGGACACTTTTAGACCGGAATATATGGGAGAGGGCAAAATAAGCTTTGTTTGCCTGCGTTATCCTTTTTCGTATTTCTCCATCCTCTGCTCCATCGGCATATATTTCTACTCCCAGGTATGTAAACTTTCCAACCGTTTCAATGTCATCCTCATGTATAATGTTTTGTGGGATTATATTTCTTCTCGTCTGTACCATTATTTTTGTTTTTTCTGTGTTAATTTCCAGACCTAGCCTTTTCGTTTGTGTTTTTAACTCTGCGTATGCTTCTTGTGCTCCTGTTGATGTTCTACTCATAATATTAATATCATCGGCGTAGGCAGCCAGTTGAACCGTTTTATTGGTCAGTAGGTTTTCTACTGACTACTACTACTATTCTAGAACTCCGCCTGTGGTGACTAATGGGTGGATTGAATAGCTCAGGAGTCACCATTGCCGGTCCTAAGCCCGGGTAAAGGAGGAAGGTTGGGCAGTGGGCTAACAACCCACTCCCGGAAAAACACACTGTTATGAAACCTAAACCTCTCATTACATGTCCGAAATATTCCAGCTTTCTCTGCTTGATACTTTTTATGATCTCAGTAGTCTTGCTGACACGTTCTAGTATTGTGGAGTTTCGAATCTTCTCCACCCAGGAAACTTTTAAAATTCTTCTATAGCACCACATTTGGAAAGCTTTAAGGGCGATTTAGATTGATTTTATTCACAGAACAGGACTCGACACCATAAAGTAAGACCGAGAATACGTAGCAGCGAAGTAGGCGGATCCTCAAAGCCAATTTTAGGTCTCTGTTACATAACACCTTGGACATCCTTCTAAAAGCAGCTCTAGCCTGCTCTATCGTAGATCTAATTTCGCCGTGACTTTCTGCGTTACAATTTAATAGCTGTCCAAGGTAAACGATTTTATCAACTTGCTCAAGTTTGGTATTATTTACATATATAGACGGTTTTATATGCTGTTGTTTACAACTCTCAACGACACTATCAAGATCAAGTAGTGTTTACAGATCTTCTTGACTAGAAGCTAGGAGTACTGTATCGTCCGCATATCGCAAATTATTGATGACTTCGCCGTTTACAAGTATTCCTTCTTGTTTTTCAGAAAGTGCTTTTCTGAAAATTCTTTCTGGAGGTCGGTAAGTTCATAATTTCTTGCATAATATTTCATATTTCTTTCACAAATAATGCATTTAACCAACATAAAGACCAGCACATATTCTTTTTTCTATTGTTGACAGGTCTGCTTCAGTGATGAAAGCACATTTGAAATTTTGCAAAACAAAGCGCAGCTTGTGAGTCGTCATGGAGAAAAGTTTCATCCTTACTGTGTTGTTCAGACTGTGAAGCACCCTATAAAAGTGTAACATATTGTTAGTGTAAAATGGTTTTACGTCGACAGTGGCAAATACTTTGATACCATATTTTTTACCTCCACGAAAAGAAAAAAAGCATCTCATCGAGAGTTACATAGTCAGCAACGGTATAACAAGATTTACTATTTTTTACAAATGTTTCAAAAATCTCTCTTACCGGAGCTAGTTTATCGATTTTGAGTCTTTTGTCTCTAGTTTATCAAAACGTATTACTTTTAACAAAAATCTAAATCGTCTTTGTGCCATGGTCGCTACAAATACTTCTGATCCCACGCCATCGTCCGACCAGAATTCTTCTAAATTTTTTCGAGAGCCGCGCTCCAAAACTGCTGAATATATCAAAGCGATAATAGCCCTCATTTTCGGAACAGATGTTGTAAGTTTGACGTCGTTTTGATTTTTGTATTTTCCAGATATCTCTCTAATATAAATATTTCTGTATTCTACTACAAGTTCAATAATATTTTGCATTAGAAGATTCCACGATTCAATGGGACTTGTTTTTTTTGCTTCTCGGATAGTGCATAAGTGATAAACTATATTCTCCCATCTTGGGCGAATATTTGTAGGTGGTGTAAATTTCTATCACATATCATCGTCGGCAATAGAACTATTGGAATCATTGTCTACATCCGAAGTTACTCCTTCATATAGAGTAGTTAGACGTTGAATTTCTCTTTCATATTCCATCACCATGCTCTTCAAACCACTGATTTACGATAGCTCGAGTACTACCGAATTTGTCTCTTAGCTTCAGAAGTCTTAATCTGCGATCTTAGCGCTCTGTAATCCCTCTGTGACGTCCAAAACCCTTGCTCGGTGTCCTCGGCCTTCCTGAGTCTATGCTCGTTCACACTGTTCTACTGTTCAAAACGTAGCCTCAAAACAAACACCAATTTTACTAGTAATGATACAATTGTTATTAACCATACCAGCAGGAAGTTAGTTTATTTTATAAATAAAAGTAAAACTTACATAAAATTGATGGTAGAGTAAAATCCAGAAGTTGTAGTCAGACTTAAGTCCTTTATACTCAATTGAAAACATTACACTGAACGAAAATTAAACGCCGAGACACCTTATTTTTTTTTCTATCTCAAAAAAAGTGGCTACCAATCGTTAGTTTTCCCACGAAACAATTACAAACTGGTAGCAAGTAGTCGACAATAATTAGTTTTAATTATCAGGTACAAGTGAACTTGTAATGATATCAAGTTAACAAGGTAACGAAATGGAGTACGTATATCTATCCTTAACGTAACATTTTTTGGGTTAAACAAACGTTAATATTGCAACTATGTCAAAGTAATTCCTTGTTTTTCCTTCGAAAAACACCGGAAGTGCCGTCTATGAGAGGAAGAAAACTGATAATAGAAGAAACAGTATTGCCATCCAATATTTTTGGCAACCATGATTTATAAGCGTTACTATAATATATACACATCAAAATAATCTGGGGGACACCTATATTAATAGCTTTAAATCAACGTTAGCTGCAAATACAAAAATAAAATTATGCTGTTAATATTTTTTGTTGTTTTGACGATTATTATATCAACTTAAACGGTAATGCTGATAAGAATGGCTATAAAAATTTAACAAAACTTCAATACGCGTTTTTTGTTTATAAGATAAAAAAGTAATATTTCTTTATTTGTACTTGATATTCGATGTCTGTGTGTCGATTTCGATGTGGATTTTTATTTAGTTTTGCAATTGCCAATAATGGAGAGGCATCATTAAAGTCGCAAAACGCAGTGGCGTGTTTCCGGGATGCTTCAAACTGGCAGAAGTCAAATATACGTTGCTGAGGACCTGCACACGAACAGAAGTGTCATTAATCGTTTGGGATAAGGTATCACGAAACTGGGGATGTTTCTAAACGTCATACAGGTCATACAAGGATAACCAACCAGATTAAAGACCGTTTTGTTAGGTTGCAGGATTTGCGAGATTGCACTGCAACTGCATCAGGTACAAGAGACTCATCAGGTGATTGTAAGTGTTCAAACCATTACAAATAGACTGTATGAAGTAGGGTTAAATTGAAGACCTATGAGAGTGCCTGTATTATCCAGAGGAAATACCGCTCATCGACTTCAGTAGGCACAACAACACACAAATTGGGATAGACGTGAGTAGAGCTCTACTTTGTTCACAGATGAGTCCCGATTTGGATTTGCACCAGATACAAGGTGGACAAGAATTTGGAGACAGCAGTGTAGGAGGTTCATAGACAGCAAAGCGGCAGTATAATGGTATGGTATGGAATCACTCTTGGTGGAAGAACTAATCTTGTTTGTCTGGAACGGTTTCTAAATGCAACTGTACTATCGACTACTGCGATATAATTCTCGAACCTATTGTTGTACCCATTGTACAACAAGCTGGTCCCCAATTTCAATTAATGCTAGACAATGTGCGTCCCCATCCTGTCAGGGTCGTGCAAACATTCCTAGAAGGTAATGAAATTGAGGTTTTACCATGGCCTGCACAATCGCCAGATTTAAATCCAATTGAGCACGTATGGTACATTTGGTCAGACACATTCTACAACAAAATATTGCGTTCAATATAAGACAACAACTGTTTGAGGGCCTTTTAATGAAATGGAACAGAATACTGTAGCAAGACATTGACCATCTGGTTATAAGTTTGCCTTACAGATGTAATAGAGTAATCAACAACCGTGAAGGTCATATACTATACTAACTTAACCAACCTAAAGACTGTTTTGTTAGGAGTTGCGGGGAATTGCCATAATTCTAAAAAAATATGTGTATTTTATATCCGGGACACTCTTTTATAAGCTTTTATAAAATATTTGAAATAAATTATTTGAAATCCTTTTGTAATCCCGCATTTTGCTTTTGTTCCCTAGATTATTTAATGTGTGTAACTTATGCATCAAATCTATGACAATTTATGTTATAAATTTTTAATTTTCAATTTGTTTCATCTAATATATTTTTAATTAATTAATGAGAACTTTAGAATTTTCATTCGCTACCAGCTGATACATACTTGGAATCTCGCTAACCGCTTCTTCCACGATCGTACACCGGATTCCCAAACCAGATGAAGAACTTCACGATCGAAGTTAACATCTAAACCCTCGTGAGTTATGGCAAACGAGAAGGCCACAGCCGAGTGGGCTTCCGCCATGTTGGTTCACCTGAAACAAGAAGATAATTTAAATTAGTGTATACGTTAAAAAAATATGGAAATAATACGAGTGAAAGGGATTAACAGTAATAGTAGAGAAAGCAGTGTGGTCCAACCTCAGGCATGCGTTAAACTGCGACCTTGCAAACACATTTCAAAATATTGCCATTGATAACTTTCCAACCCTCTCTAACTTTCCGTAATCTTAAGAAAGTAGTTAACCTTGAACATCCACTCCCGATGAGCGGGCAGTTAGCTTCAGTCGGCTACACGTGTCGTGTTGAATTAACAGTGGCGAATAAATTGAATGTTAAATTCAGAATGAGTAGTGCTAAAAAAGGCAAAATTTTCGATGAGAATCGTACGTTCTAAGGAAAATGGGAAAATCAATATTTCTTCATCGAATTAAAAGGCAAACCTCAGTGCATTATTTGTTGTCAAGTACTCGCGGTATCAAAATAATACAATATTAGTAGACATATAGATAGAGATAGAGTGAGAAGCAATGATATCAGGACATTGTGTAACACCCAAGACTTGGTAAAATGGTCTAGAGTCAGAAAAAGAGCATGGAGAGGCCACGTTGATAGAATAGGTGATAATAGGCTTGCAAATATTGCAAAAAAAGAGAAACTGAACACTACCAGACCACCTGGAAGACCCCCAAAAGCTCGTATGAAAGTTGAACATCGTGTAACATGAATTTTTTCTTTAACTTTCGAATATGTATAAAAATTTATTTAATACGCCCCTGAATGGTACGTAATAATAATCTGAAGTTTTGTTTACCCAGATGTATATGCGAGACATCTAAAGAAAATATTAACTGCGTAGTGTCTATATTTGTCTTAATTAAATAAATTGCCACAAAAAATTTAAAGGCCCAGCACTTTTAAGGTCCATTATTAAATCAAAAGCGTAATTAAAAAGAAATCCGATTGGCTGGCAGTTAGAAAGTAGATGAGGAGAGACAGAGAGGGCTGACAACGAAAAGTTAAAGGGGAGTTGAAGGTCGGAGAAGCAGAGAGAACGAATTGGGGTCTGACAATTGTCATATTTTAGTTTTCTTTTAAATAAAATTAACCTTGATAATTAATTAATAATTCGGAAAAATTTGAATTTCATTTTGACATATGACGGTCAGTATATCCTTTTTTGTCATTTGGTACATAACCAAAATTTTTAAAGTCTGTTTTGTTAGCAAGTTAAACTCAATGTAAGATTTGTTGATAAATTTAGATATTTTTATTTGTAATAACTATTTATGTGAAATAAAAATAAATATGTAATATTTCTCTTTAAACCAGGAATTTAAACTTATTTCTTTCAAAAAGATATTCATCTTTAAATTTGTTACTAAAGAAAAACCTTTTTAAGTACCAAGAGGATTCTTTTAAACGACGTAATATTTTAAATAGTTTAGGAATCTTTTTGGGTAGTGTTGCCCAGAACATCTCTGTAAGTATTTTTTGATTTATTTTTTGTAGTTAGTCTCTCTTAGTCCCCCCAAATAAAGGAATCCTTATCCACTACTCAGCTCTCCAACCAAAACACGAGTAGACGTTTGCAAACGTTTCAATTAATTTTCTAAATCCGTTGTTAAAAGAATAACCTGATGGCATTCGAAAAAAATATGAGAAACACACTAGGTTTAACTTTAACAAGAGAAGGAAACAAAAAACCCGCCTAAAATCAATTTAACATATATTGAGAAGACCGCATTCGGAGATAATGAAAAGGATAACCAACGGGGCCACATGCAAAAAAATACATAGAAAAAAGTTATTACACAAAAGATAGGAAAAAATCGACAACAAAAACTCACTACAAAATATAAAGGATGAAGAGTATCCTAAAAATAAGATTTTAAAATGTCCAGATGTGGGCAATTATCAAAATGTATATCAAAATTATTGTTTTATTTTTCCTAAAAACCTTTCAGAGTCCGATAAATGCCAAGAGACCGGAACTGAATACGAACAAAGAAATGTAGATTGTTTCTAATTGTTTTCGACTTAAAAAACAAATTAATAACACATAAAAATTAAAAACCAAACGTCAATGAATTTAAAATTATTATAATTAGTGAAAAATTTACAGTATGTTTCGAATTTTTAACAAACAATCCTAATAACCATCGAAGCAAGCCTATAAGTAATTTTATACTCATCTAAATGTAAAACTTTCCAATGTAGTAACATGTACCACTTTCTAATGGTATATACGCCTCGTGTTGTTCTTTGGTTATTGACGTTTTTTGAAACTGAGGTCATAAGACGAAATTTATTCAGTTGTCTACTTTTCGGCAAAGATACAATAAAAATCAATTCGGCGACAAGAGAAAGGTGAATCAATTAATAAAAAATCAAATTGTTCTTATGAATATATTCATTAAATAATGAGCAGCATCACATGAATACGAACAAGAGCAAATTGTACTATTATAGCAAATATAATATACAGCAAAATATTAATACATAAGGTAAACCTAGCAGTTAATAACACATGTAGAGGAAAAAACTTATTTACTTTAACATAAAGTACTTTAACATATAAAAACTTTAACAACAAAAAAGTATTTTGCAATATTGTTAATGAAATGGAACATTTAAATAATAAAAAGAAACATATTTTCTGTTTTATTCTAGTAAGGATACAGAACAATTTTTGTTACGCAGTAATTGACATACTAATTTTGAAAAAATCCATTTTTTGACATCCTATTTATTGACATGAAAATCGCAAAAAAGTAATTATTAATGATATTTTAACTATGTATAAAAACTAAACTATGTATTAAAAAAGAAAACTGAAAAAATAGTAGGTATCTAAAGTGCTTCACATACATCGATAGGCTTTCAAAAGGTATATTTTAACCTATCTCCTGAAGTTACAATTTCAGGAGTGTGTAATTACCGATTATATCTAAAAAGTTTGTAGTTGAAACGTAATTTTCGTTAGTTTTAAATTGAGTTTTTTCATCATTAGTTGCTTTAAGGCAAATCACTTCTACCTGACTTTCTTCAGGAAATATGTTTTGAGCAACACAAGCATACTTATATGTTACAATTTTTCTTTTTCTCCACGAAGCTTAACAAGCAGATAGTCTCCTATAGCAACTGCACCAACAACATGTACTTCTGAAAATGCAGTGTCTTCTTGCTTATTGATTTCTATGTCATCTAAGCTGTCACCACTTTCTATCCAGTCTTTAGAACTTTCAGAATCGGAGGTTTCTTTATTCCTTTTCTTAATTCGACCTAATTTTTTTGCTCTCTTACAAAAGCTCTCTTTTCTGTTTCTTTAAGTTTTCTGGCTTTCTCATCTTCTTTTTTCTTATAATAGTTTTGCCACGCTTCTGAAGTAACAACTGATGGTATTTTTTCCTTTCTTTTTCTTTTTTTGGTTCCTCTGGGAGTACGATCTGGCCAGAATAACGTTTTTTTAAAAGGCGATGGCACATCTAAAGGAAAGGTACTATTTAATACAGTTTATCCAGCATTAATTTCAGTAGGTATTAGTTTTTCGGGACTACAAAACTGGTAATTAGGATCCTTTGAAGTTCCTGGTTCGGGTGAGTCACAAACTTCTCCAGCATTAATTTCAGTAGTTATTATTCCTTTGGGACTACAAAACTGGTAATCAAGATCCCTTGAAGTTCCTGGTTTGGGCAAGTCACAAACTTTCCTGTTATTTGAGCTGCTTGACTGAATATGTTTATAGGTCTAATAGATTCCGAGGATTCATCGTTATCAGACACTAGATTTTGAGCTATACTACAAATATTTTTTGTTTGTTCTTTGTCCGCTCTTTTATTTATTTCTTCATATGCATCCTTCTAAATTTGAAATAGGGATGTATCTGTCAATTCGATTTGCTGATAATTTGAAAGACAATCTTTAAATTTGTGTAATTTGTCTTTACCAATCTTTTCTTCGAGTGCCGTTATAAATATTGCTGTGTTGCTCCTAATATTTCTGACCACAACTTGGTGCTGTGAAATTTTGTCAAAATTGACATTTTCAACAGTAAAAGGGCACAATCCAGTAGCTTTAAACGCATTCGTGATGGTTTGCTGAGAAATAGATGTTGTTTTTGTAACTTATTTCCAGAATTATCAAGCCACAATGTTAATGCTTCATTTTTCCAGGCTCTCTTCAGCAGCTTGAATACACCTACATCCATTGGTTGTAGTAAATGCGTAGAATTTGGATACAGGGCGATCAATTCTATTCCATTTTTGGTACAAAAAGTTGACAGATGCAAATTCGTATGGGACACATGGACATCGACAAAGAACAAAACGGGTCGTTCAATATCCCCATTCCTATTCAATATCCCCATTAAGCAAGGCACAAACATGTTGAATATGTACTCATAGAAAAGTAGGTCCACAGATCCAACCTGTTTTCTGAAGTACCAATTGCCCATTCTATTGGAACACTAGGTGATATATAACTCGGAATTCTAATGTAATTAAATAAAACCATTGACGGAGCAAACTGACCAGCAGCATTAGCGGTTATCAATACAGTTAGATTTTCGTTCTTATCTCCTCCTGTACTATAAAAATTTTTTTCACCCTTTTTTTGCTAAAACTTGATCTCTGGCTGAAGGAAAAATGCTGTTTTATCAGCATTAAAAAGTCTGTATGGTTGATCAGCAACATACAGTATATTCTTTTCATTAGGTACCTTGTAATTTCTTCAAACCAATTTCGAAGCTGTAATTCCGTGACACCTTCTCTAGCTGGTGTTAAAGTTTGTCTAATCCTTTCCAAAATTTTAGGATGCTTATCTAAAAAACCTTTATACCATTTTGGCCCAGGCCTTCCATTACAACTACATGGTGATAAGAAAACAAAGCAGTTTACAATTTTTTGTTTTGATGAAAGGATTTGAAACAGTTTTTCTCCTCAGTGAGACAGAACTTGCATCACATTTTTCACACTTTAGACGACACGTTCCCTTGATGCAAAACCTACATCTTTCTTTTGTGGTATGTATTGGCCAATGTAAATAAGAATCCAATCTTACTAAATCATTTAGTCGTTCAACTACTGGACATCTTATTTTTTAAAACCACCCTGGCACAAACTTGGTCTTCCTCTTCTGGAACCTCTTCCAACTTGACATAATGCTTTTGCAATGTCCAATCTAAATTTTTTATTGAACAAACAAATTTGTAATACTCAAATAGAAGGTACAGGCATTGGTACTGATCCTGAACAGATGACAGATTTTTTGTCAACTTTGTTGATGATGGGTATAATAGATCTTCCTTCCTATGGAGATTATTATGCCAGTGGAACATGTATGGAACTAGTTGCAAGCCTGATGTCGATTAAACGTTTTAAACTTCTGAGAATATTGATTAATTTCAATAATAATAAATATATAACACAAATTACAACAGATAGGTTTTTCAAAATATGTCCGCTTTTAGAAAAAGTTACAGACAACTTTAAAAAGTTTCACACTGAAAATGAATAGTCCATTGATGAAACTATGGTAGCGTTCAAAGGAACACGAGCTGGAAACTTACGTCAGTAGATCAAAAGTAAGTGGCACAAAAGGGTTACAAATGTTTTATCCCATCAAGGGTGTCTGGTTATATTGTGAATTTTGTTCCATACCAAAGTTTAAGCACCGTTAGTGGGAGCGCCCACCAAAGTGGCGTGGCACGTGGCAAGTGGCAAGTAGCACGCATCTAGCATGTTTCTTAGAAATGTAACCAATGAAAACAAATGATTCAGCGCGCAGCAAAAATGAGATGTGACGTCATTCATTGTCTGAATCATTCGTTTGCATTGGTTACATTTTAAGTAACATGCTAGACGCGTGCTACTTGCCACTTGCCACGGCAGTTTGGTCAGCGCTCTCACTAAGAAGTGTGAACGTGCAATGCAAACGCTAGATGATTAGAATGACAATGAAGACACACTCATTTTGCTGCACGACGACGTGAGCATCATTTCATTCGTTTGCATTGGTTAACTTTTAAGTAACATGCTAGGCGCGTGCTACTTGCTACTTGCCACGTGCCACGCAAGTTTGGAGGGCGCTCTCACTAAGAAGAATTAAACTGCACACCTAATGAACAAGGGATGAAGGAGATAGAACTAGTGTGTGATTGTTATCAAAATCAATACACATTCCTAGTAAGTCAACAGTTTTTTCGACAATTATTTTGCAGGCTTACCACTTTTTATGTATTTAAAAGAAAACATGGGTATAGCATGGGAACACTATAAAGTAACAGAGTTGGTGGATGTCCATTCAAAACAGACAGTCTTGAAAAAGGCAGGAAGAGGGAAAGTATGATTATATAGCGAATAAAGACAAAGCATTATCGTCGCAAAATGGGTTAAAGTTGTATTGTTAGGAAGTACATTGCACGGAATAGAACCAGTGGATGTAGTATTAAGGGTACAGTAAAATTTTTAAAAACAAATATATGTGCATGCCCTTCCGTTGTAAAACAGTATAATAAACATAATGGGAGGCGTAGATACGGCAACTGCATTAATGGGTTTTTACAAATCTCCACACAAAGCTAAAAGATGGTACTTTGCAATTTTTGCCTATATTGTTGACATATGTGTGAAGAATGTTTGGTTTTTGTACAGAATAGACTGTAAAGCTTTGAACATAAAGTTCATGCAGAAATTGGGCATTTCAAAAGCATTATGTAAGTTGAAAAGGTTCCAGAAGAGAAAGAACAAGTTTGTGCCAGGGTGGTTTTGATGGAGCAAAAATTTTTGAATTTGTTTAAAAAACATGTTTAAACAATTTTCGCCCGGCACCGTTCAGGGTTGTTTAAAGAGGACATTTTTGGACAAGAATCCGCGAAGAAACCGAATCAGAGACATTTTAACTACGGGAGCGGTCTCACAACATGGACTACAATAAATTTTTATTAAAACGTTTATTTTTGTTGGATACAAATTTTATTTTAACAATCCAATACATATAATTCCAAATTTAATATCGATTTGCTTATCTCTAAATTCAGTCAATGAACTAGTTACATGGTACGAAAGTCCGGACCTGGCAGAATCGCAACCAACACCTGCAACTTACTCTGCAGTTTCCCCTAGAAGTTATCATATTGTTTCTTTAATTATTCGCATTGTAAATTCATTATTATTCTTGGTCTTGTTCAGTTTAGATGTATTTATTTGTAGTTTAGAAATAAAAATATTTTTTAAAAAACAAATTTCATTTTTGAAATTTAAAATTGGCGCAGTCAGTAGGATTTGTGCGAGTCGCGAAACTGTGAATTTCGTATCTATCGGAAAGCAGACTTTTTCGGGACTTTGGTGTTTCAACGCCTTAAGTGCAAATCCAAAGAACATTCCGTTTAGTGGAAAGCAGCCCCCATTGGAAAGCAGCCCTTCAGTGACAGCAGTCCTTCATTTGGGTGGACGAATCTGGAGAAGTAGTTGGCAAAGACTATCGAGGTGAGTGCCAAGTTCCTTCTTGCCTTCCTTTTATTTTTCATAAATTTGGAAGATAGCTTGTTAAGACATTGTTTATTAGACGATATTTTCATTTTATGATTAATGCTGATTCCTTGGTAGAATCTCTTAAAAATCTAAAGATTAACTTTAAAAGTAGGAAAAATAAAGATAATAAAAATATTAAAATGGCAACTAACCAAACTGTTCAAGCTAATCAAGCGACGGCAACGCGTCCCATTAATTGGGAACTATTTAAGTCAAAAATTTCAAATATTAGACCTTACGATGGAGATACTAATACTTTAAATAAATTTATTTATCTTTGCGATAACTTAATTATTACATATAGAGCATATAATGACCAAGAATTAAATGATCACATTTTTGAATGTATTCAAGGAAAACTTATAGGAAAAGCTGAGCTTATGGTAGGAAATAGGGTAGAATTAAATAATTGGGCACTTTTAAAAGCCGCACTTATACAATGTTTTTCTGATAAACGTAATTTACAATCCTTAATACAAGAACTTACTAGAACTAGGCCACAAAGAAATGAAAATTTAATAGAATTTGGAAATAGATTACAATTGTTAGCAAGTAATATAGTACAAAGAATTAGCAATGATACTAGTCTTGATGTAAATCAAAAAACTGTTTTCATTCAATTTTGCGAAAATACAGCACTAAATACTTTTATTGCGGGTTGTACCGGCACATTAAAAAATAATATGCATTTAAAAGCACCAGCTTCTTTAGAACACGCCATAGCTTATGTAAATGAATTTGAGAATTTCGAGAAATTTTATTCAAGTAATAATGACAATAAGTCACACCAAAATAAAGGCAATTTCAGAAATCGGAATTTCCCTAATCCAAACGGGCAATTTTATAATCCCATGAATAATCAATATTTTCAAACAAATTCTTCTATTCCCCAAAATCCAAACTTTAATACAAATAATAATTATCCCCAAAATTTCCAATGGCCCCGCCAACCTATTAATGTACAGCCTCAACAGTTACCCCCTAAAAGACTCCCAACTAATTCAGAAGTCTTTGGACCTTCCCGAAATACGAATGTTTTCAGACCAAATCGAACTCCCCAACATCGCGTCCCAAAGCCGGAACCGATGAATATTTCTACAAATTCTAGATTCCCTTCAACGTCTAACAGAAGAACAAATAATTTTAATAGAAACTATTTTCAAAATAATGGGCAAAAGCCGAATATTATAGTTGAAGAATTATATAATAATGGTTACGATAGACAAGAATGCGAACAGACGCATAGCGACGTCGACGCAGATATCCATTCCGGTGAACAAGTAGATTTAGATTATTTTCCTCAGAATTTTCAAGAAACCGCCTCAGAAAACCAAATAACTTAATCGAATTAAATCTAACCTCTAATAACCCTTTACCTTACATCACTATTTCTAACCCCCCATTAAAATTATTAATTGATACTGGTAGTACGAAATCAATCTTAAAACCCAGTATTGCTGAACAATTTTATTCAGATTGCATATATCCTTCAAACGTTTCAATTTCTACGTCTCTTGGCACGAAAAATATCAAATACCAAGCAGCCATACCGGCGTTCCAAGAATTTAATCGAAACAATATACTGCACTACATATTATATGACTTTCATGAGTTTTATGATGGCTTAGTCGGTGTTAATGACCTATTATCCATGAAGTTTAACATTGATTTTAATAATAAATGTCTCGTTAGCAGAGACACAATAATTCCTATTAAATTTAGAAAACCATCAGACATAAAGTTTGAAATATCTGTTGGCCCTTATGAAAAGATTAGAAAAGAAGTCCCTGTGTCCGTACCGAACGGTGAAATATTAATCGATAAGATAGTTTTAGGTGATATGTATGTACCAGAAATGCTAACTGTAGCAAATGATGGTTTAGCTTTAGTAGAATTTGTCAATGAAACTAATAAAAATTTATCTATAACCTTATTAAAACCCATAAACGCTTATCCATACGATTCTAACGTTTATCAATGTTATAAATTTGAATTTTCTAATAGACAAAATAATTATAAAATAGATAAAATGCAAATTCAAAATCTTATTAGAACGGATCATATGAACACGGAAGAAAAATCGGAAATTATTAAATTATGTTCGCAATATAAAGACATATTTTTGAAACCAGGCGACCCACTTACATTTACGTCAAAAGTAAAACATGTTATTAAAACAACCGACGAGGAACCTGTACATGTAAAGTCGTACAGATACCCTTATGTTCACAAGGAAGAAATTAAAAAGCAAATTGACAAAATGTTAGACGACGGAATTATTAGAGCCAGTAATAGTCCCTGGGGTTCCCCACTTTGGATAGTAAAGAAGAAACTCGATTCTTCCAATCAACAAAAATTTCGCTGTGTTATAGATTATAGGAAACTTAATGATAAAACCATTAGTGATCGATATCCGATACCCAATATTACCGAAATATTGGACAAATTAGGACGAGCACAATATTTTACTACTCTTGACTTAGCTAGCGGCTTTCATCAGATCGAGATGAGCCCCTGCTCCATAGAAAAAACAGCATTTAGTGTCAATAATGGACACTACGAATTTTTAAGAATGCCTTTTGGCTTAAAAAACGCACCATCCACCTTCCAAAGGGTAATGGATGAAATATTAAAGGATTTACAAAACAAAATCTGTATGGTATATATGGACGATATAATTATTTTTAGCACAAGCCTCCAAGAGCACATTCAAAACTTAAAATTGGTGTTTGCAAAATTAAAAGACGCACAATTAAAAATACAAATTGACAAATGCGAATTCCTTAGAAAGGAAGTTGAATTTTTAGGGCATATAGTGACCCCAGACGGAGTTAAGCCTAATCCAAAAAAGATTAGAGCGATTAAAAATTTTCCAATCCCTCGTACGCAGAAAGAAATAAAATCATTTTTAGGTTTGTTAGGATACTATAGAAAATTCATTAAAAACTTCGCAGCTATAACTAAACCTATGACCATGTGTTTAAAAAAGGATCAGAAAGTTATCCACAACAAAGAATTCTTAGACTGTTTTAATATTTGTAAAAATCTTTTGACTTCAGAACCTATTTTAGCTTATCCCGACTTTAACAAAAATTTTCAATTAATAACTGATGCTTCTAATTATGCAATTGGCAGCGTTCTCATGCAAGATAACCACTCTATATGTTACGCCTCACGTACTTTAAATTCAGCCGAAATTAATTATTCCACCATAGAGAAAGAATTATTAGCGATTGTATACGGTTGCAAATATTTTCGACCATATCTCTTCGGTCGCAGATTCCAAATTTTAACTGATCATAAACCCCTTCAGTGGTTATTTTCACTTAAAGAGCCAAACTCTCGCTTAGTACGGTGGAGACTTAAGCTCGAAGAATTTGATTATGATATCCAATATTTAAAAGGGAAAAATAATAAAGTAGCCGACGCGCTTTCTAGAATTAAAATAGATTCCGATTTAAATGCTCTCGAAACGGAATCGATGGACGTTAATTTAGGTGACATAAATGAAATAATAGATAATGAACTACGCAACCTTGACGACTTACCGCAACTTTCAGAAGGAGACCTTGACTCCTTACTAAATGATGGATTAACTAGTAAAATAAATATTATTTCGGACATACAAGTTCGACCCCCTTTCGAAAATCCCGAAAGAAACGACTCAGACTTAGAAACCTGTCATACCTCTTTAGAAGATCCCATTCTAGGTATACCCATAACCGAAAAGGCCCTAAATACTTATAAAAATCAAATTATATTAACATTTGGAGAAATAAATAAAATAAAATGCAAAAATGAAAAAATATTTGATAATAACAGATTTTATGTTACTTTACCCCAAAGAAATATTGAAGAAAGTATTTTTAAATTTGTAAAAGAATATATAGATCCCAAAAAGACTTATGCTTTGTACTTTAAAGAAAATATTTTACCAGAAACATTTGTAGTAATAGTTCAGAATTATTTTAAAAATTCCGCTTTTAAGTTTGTACATTCTACAAAATTTTTAACTGACATAATAGATACTCGGGAACAGAAAGAAACATTAGAGTATTATCACATACACAAAAAAGGACATCGCGGTATAAACGAAGTGAAAATGTCCTTAGGATCACGTTACTATTGGCCAAAAATGGCAGAAGATATTGAACAATTTATAAATAATTGCGAAACTTGTCTTAAAAATAAATACGATAGAAATCCTCCAATTATAAAATTTAGTCTAACTCCCACTGCATCAAAACCCTTTGAACATATTCATGTAGATGTCTTTAAAATTTCTAACCAATCATATTTAACGATTATAGATTCATTTTCGAGATATGCCCAAGCATATCCTTTACCTAGTGTCAATGGCACCTCCGTAGTGGAAAATTTACTTCTCTTCGTAAGCCACCACGGTTTACCTTATAAAATTACTGCCGACTGTGGCACAGAATTTAAAAATAATGACCTTATAGATTTTTGTAAACTTCACCATATAGAACTACATTTCACAACTTCTAAAAATAGTAATTCCAACTCCCCCGTAGAAAGGTTTCATTCTACACTAATAGAATGCTTTCGCTGTCTTAGAGAAGAAAATAAAGAATTAACTCCTAACCAATTAATAAAACATGCTATTTTAAGCTATAATAATTCAATTCATTCCATAACTAAGTTTACCCCATTTGAAATAACAAAAGGACACATTAATAATCCAGATCCTTTCGACTTGGACGATAACCTTATTTTATCATACTATGTACAAAACCATAAAAAAGTAAGTAAACAGTTATACGAAATAATAAAAAGTAGAAACGAAAAAACGAAAGAAAAAATAATTAATAAATTAAATGAAAATCGAAATGACCCTCCAGATTTCTCTAACCAGGACGTTGCATACGTCAAAACAAAATTGCGCGATAAAAAGGCACCAAAATTTAAAAAGACTGAAGTAGTCCAAGATTCAGGCCTTATCTTACAAACTAATAAAGGAAATTACCATAAAAATATAATTAGAAAACCCAAAGTAAAACAAAAAATATCTTTTCAGGAAAATGAAAATCCGGACAACGTGGTTGCTCCTGATATTCCTGGCACTCCAACGGAGATGTGAAGGAGAAGATGTAAAAATTACTTCTATAACGAATCCTTTGTTACCCATATTATTAGGACCCTGTAAAATTATTTACACTAAGCATACCTTTTTACACTATCTAGATTTAAGAGAAGTAACTAAACAGATAGCTAGTTTAACTAACCATTTTTATAGCCTTAAGAATAGTCTAATAGTAAGTAACGCTTCTAACCCTATATCTTTTCATAACTTAGCTGAACAAATGACAAAAAGAACCGAATTCTTAATAAAAATTCTCGAAAGAAAATTCGAAAATTTACATCCACATATTCGCTCTAAAAGAGGTTTAATAGATGGAATAGGCAAAATTAATAAATGGGCTTTTGGAACTTTAGATGCTGACGATGGAGAACGATACGATAAAGCAATTAATATTTTACAACTAAATCAGAAAAATGTAATTCATGAACTTAACCTTCAGTCAACTTTGTACAAAAAGCTTGTTAATCATTATAATCAATCTTTATCAACCTTGTGGCAAAATCAACAAAAATTGCAAGACAATATAGAAAAATTTAAATATTCATTAGAAACCAAAATAATCACTTTAAATAATTACATAACTTATCAAAGTATTCTTTACCAGATTAATCTTGATTGCCAAAATTTAATAACATTTATTGACAATATTGAAAATTCGATAGTTTTCTCTAAATTAAATACTCTTCATAATTCAATAATATCTACCCAAGAAATCTCAGAAATGATGTCATATTTATCACATATATACAAAGAAGAACAAATCGCAAAATTTAACAATGCCCTAACATACTATCTGTTTCTCAGTACCCAAGTAACCTTTTACGAATCCAAGCTTATATTCGCTATCCATGTTCCTATATTCAAATCAGAAAATTACGATTTTTTCCATGTTTACCCCGTAATACAAAATCATCAAACATATATTCCTTTATATCCCTACTTGGCAAAAGGAGAAAAATCACTATCGATAAAAGAAGAATGTCCCATCTTCGAAACCAGATACTACTGCCAACAGGACTACACCCAAATAGATACCTGCACCTATAAATTAATTGATGGACGTAACCCAGAGAAATGCTACGCCACTGAAATAAATCTACAAGAACCCATTATCGAGCACGTCATGGAGAACCAGATCTTAATAATCCCATCCAGTACCGTCAAATTAATCTCAAAATGTGAGTCCAATTCGTTTTTGGAAATAAAAGATCCTTCGTTAATAGAAATCCCACCAAAATGTGAAATAGAAGTTGGAACCTTAAAATTTTCAAACAATCCACGAATCCAATCTGGAAAAATCATAATATTACCAAAACTAGAAAATTTCTCGACTGAAAAGGTAAAATATCAAGTAACCAATTTGAGCAAAATCGATATGGAAGGTCTATACGAAATTAACAGAATTACCAGAAATCTTTCACCAGTAGAAGAAATTGGCTTCCCAACTACACCCTTTATCAGCACCGGTTCAGTCATCTTATCTATATTAATACTAATCGTTATAATTTACATCATCACCAGATACCGAAAGTATTGCAAAAATAAAAAGGTTCCTGACGAAATTCCATTGGAAGAAAGATGTCCCCAAAATTTGGAATCCAAAAATACCTCCGTTATTTTTTCCTCTTAAGGATGGAGGAGTTACATGGTACGAAAGTCCGGACCTGGCAGAATCGCAACCAACACCTGCAACTTACTCTGCAGTTTCCCCTAGAAGTTATCATATTGTTTCTTTAATTATTCGCATTGTAAATTCATTATTATTCTTGGTCTTGTTCAGTTTAGATGTATTTATTTGTAGTTTAGAAATAAAAATATTTTTTAAAAAAACAAATTTCATTTTTGAAATTTAAAATTGAAAACCTGTTTTTTAGGAGTTGTTTTTATACCTATCGCTTAGTCATAATTTAAGATAACAGTTAATGAGGTAGCATCTGTAAAAAACTATTTTTTTGACTCTTGTATTTTCGTTTTGTATACTGGGACTATTCGAAAAGTATCATAATGGGGATCTTCCTTTGCACGACAGGACTAGCTTTTACCTTGGCGAACGTTACTCTTTTTCAGGAGAAGACATTGATCCTACAGGAAGCGGCAGAGACAATGATCAAAGCTATAATTAAGAATCTGGATATAATTATATACACGGGTAGCCAATCATCTCTGGAAGCGTTGTGGGGTAATGAGAAATTATTAAGATTTTTATAATATTAGAAAGATTATTTATTATTAAAATATTATTTAATATTGAACTGGGTCGCGATTGTGTAATATCGAGTAAGTGATTGTATCATTTTTGTAAACATAAAGTGTGTAATTCTTGACGCACGTGTGATGAATAAGCAGCCCGTGTGTGATTGAAAGAACATGCTTTGATGTTTGAAATGATAGAAATAGAGATCAAAATAAACTGGGTCTTTGTAAAGTTAAGATGTGTTCCTCTATTCTCCCCTAGCTACTTAACATTGAAAAGAACTTTACTACCGGCTAAAATTTTGACTACAATTAAAGATAAATTACGAAGATGGAAAGAATATATGCAAGAATTATTCAAAGATGCAGCACGAAATCCGACTGAAATAAACAACCCCTACGGGCCAGAAATAACAAACGAAGAAGTAACTATGGCCATTAAGCGGATTAAATATGAGAAATCACCAGGACCTGATGAGGTGCATGGTGAAATTTTAAAGCTGGTATTTGTCGAACTAGTGGAATACACCAAAAAAGCGTAGGTACGTTGTAAACAAGGTATATGTTAATTGTTTACTGTCTCATGTATTTTAGTTGGTATGAGATAGATAAAGTGGACGTGCAAATTTTGATCAGTTTATTTAGCAGTACATTTTCCCAGATGTTCCCAATACCTCCTGTTTCGACTTTTTTAGCGTTTTAGATACCAATACATCGTAACAAACGTATAGACAATCATTATTCACCGATGGCACAAACTAAGTCGAGCTCTGAGATAAAGATATTTGGTTCGATAATATAATATAAAGAGTTGTTTTCTCAACTCTTTTCCTTTTTGCATTTTTAATAAAACGTATGGTAAGTAACGTGGTCGGTATAGAATATCTTCAAGATTCTACGATAAAGCCACATTTCTAAGGCCTCAATTTGCTTGAAGGTAGCGTCTGTGAGAGTCCACGACTCAACTCCGTACAACAATATAGGAAAGATATAACATCGTAGTAACCTGATTTTTATAGGTACTCATAAATCGTGGCATTTGAATAGCTTAGCCATTTTTTGAAATGCAGATCTTGCTTTCTCTATCCTAGATTTTATTTCTAGGGAATGGTCAAAATTTTCATTGGCGTTCGTATCAAGGTAGGTGCATGTTTTTACTCTTTCTATTGGTTGACCATTCACACTGATTCTTTCAATTTGCTCTTCCTTCTTAGAGATCATCATACATTTTGTTTTCTTAATTTTCAGTGAAAGTACATGTCTTTGACTCACTTCTGTGATTATATTCATCATCTCCTGGATGGCTTCATAACTGTCAGCGAATACCGTTGTTTCATTCGCGTATCGGATGTTATTGATACATTCTCCGTTAATTCGAATTCCGGCTTCAACATCTTTTACTGCTTCTTGAAATATTTCCTCAGAGTATTTTTTAATAGACACTAATTAGTGAGATGATGAGAGAAGTTTTAGATGAATTAGAGAAGTTTTTTAATATACACTAATTAATTATTTATAGGGTATAACAGTCAATTGTATAACGTATCGTAATCGCTCATATCCTAATATTTATGAACTTCGTTCTCTTTTGTATATTTTGGGTTGTTTATCACAGTTGTTTCTGTCAGGAAGATTTATGAATGATTAATTATAAAACGATGTGTTTACTATGTATGTTTTTAACTAAATTATGAAGCACAATGATATTATGTCGTATTATCTGCGTAACGTAAATATTGACATTAAATATTTATATATTTTAGTAAAACACATCAAAAATTATTGAAATTTCTCTTCTTGTAGTGTCGTTTTCAGTAGTAATCGAAGGTCGAAAATTATCATTACCATGGGTCACTCAACTACACTAAGCACCAAAATTAACGCACACGCACCACCATAAAAATGGAACATTTTTGATGTCTCGCATTTCATAAACCTGTATAATTAAAGATTTTTTTAATAGTCATAGCTTTATTCTTTAACAATACCGCTGTAATAATATTGTTACTAGATCGGTAAAATATCATTGTATACCAGTTGTACCATGGACGTATTTATACGTCCATGGGTTTTAATCAATTAGGTAGTTTGTTTCTAAAAGTTAATAAAAACTCTAGATCTATTTACTTAACTTTAACAATATTTTAATCGAAATGTTACAGCAGCAGCAACGCCACGAATTTGAACCTATTTATATAACAATTTCAATGAAAATTTTGCTCTTCATTTGAATTTAAAAATATTTTATTCGTCACTACACATATTTTTTTAGTTTCTCTATTCTAGTCAATGCTCTGAAATGTTTGTACTTGATTATGGATTTCTAGATCAAACAGATCATTTTATACATATTTTTTTGTGGCATATAAGATACAACTTTTCCACCATTCGTATAGTTGCCTCCATCTATCAATAGTCCGTCGGCAAATTCAAACAAATATCACCTTTAGTCCAGACAAATTAAGACATTTTTTACCACCAAAAATTAGATGTTTTAACCAAATCATGCTTCAAATATAATGTGCAGATTAATTATGAACTCAGTTCCCCTAATGAACTTGCTTTTTTGCTTTTAAAAGTAGAAAGAAATTTAATTTCTCTTGCTAATATTCATCCTCTAATAAATTTTAACTTTTAACTTTAATATTCAGAATGCAAGTGTTTACTTTAAGTTCTAAAATGATTAATTTGCATGAGTATGCGAATTATATAATCTACAATGAGTATGCGATTGTTAAAATATCGGCAAATGCTTATATTTAAAGGGACTCATCATCATCATCAGTGGCATTACAGCTCGTTATGAGCCAAAACCTTCTTCAGAACAATCTTCCATTCGCCCTGTCTCTGGCAACTCTTCTCCATGCTTTAACTCCGATGGATTTTAGATCATCCTCTATGTTATCTTGATACCTAAGTTTTGGTCTTCCTCTGGATCGTCTTCCCACTGGCCCTCTTCGGTCGAGATTTTTCTGATCGTTGCATCTTCATCTCGCCTAATTACATGTCCTATCCATCGAAGGCGTGCTAATTTAATAAATTTTACAACGTCAGGTTCCCCAAAACTTCTGTATAATTCAAAGTTGTAGCGCCTACGGCACAAACCCTGTTTTTGGACTGCTCCATATATTTTCCTTAGAATTTTTCTCTCGACACGTCTAAGCAGTTCTTGGTCGTTATGTGTGAGTGACCACGTTTCTGACCCGTATGTTAACACTAGTCTTATTAGTGTTTTATCTATGGTAATTTTAATTTTCCTGGGTAATTTTGGGGCCATCTGTTTCCTCAAGCCATAATAGCACTTATTGGCAAGCACTATTCTTCTATTAATTTCTTCGCTGACATTGTTGTCTTTGGTCAGCAGCGAGCCTAGGTAGATGAAGGTGTCCACACCTTCCAGTTTCAGATCATCAATTAATAGTCTAGGTATCTGGTTGCCTGATCTATTAAAATACATATACTTGGTTTTCTGTGCGTTTATTTTTAATCCCATTCTCAGTGCAGACGCCCTTAATGATCGAAATGCTTCGATCAGAGATTCCGTGGACCTAGCAATAATGTCTATGTCATCTGCATATCCGACCATTTAAAGGGACTGGACATACAAATTTTTCGTTTAGTTGTCATCTTTGCAACGAGGTTGTTTATAGATGTACATTGCTTCAATTTTGAGTTGTGTTAAAATTTCGTTGTTTTGGGTGGTCGTTATAGATATAATTTTAGTATTTTTGTTGTTTGTTGGAACTATCTGTCTATAAAAAAATGTTTAGACCATGGGAAAAACTACCTACAGTTTTTCGTCCATGGGAGAAGAGAATCTAAGTAGTAGTAGAGAAAGTGTAAGTCGACAATAATTTAAGTGAAAAAAAAATCAACTACCATGAGTCTGAAACTATAGAAAAAAAAACGGGTCAGTGGGACTGCCGGTAGAAGTTATACTTCTAGAGACGTGTTCGCCGTTACAAATTGATATGGGAGTCAATCTGCACAATCATTACATATTTAATGCTATAGGTAATAGAGAGCAGAAACAGAAAAATAATTAGGTATATAGGTATATGGTGCATCGTTTGCTTATATAAACATTTGACCTGTAATAGCAGTAGAGTAAATAAAGGATTGTATCAGTATTTTAATGAAAATATATATTTTTATTTTCATATATGTATAAAAGGAGTTGAATGCAAAAAAAATTTCCACATACTCTGCAGTAAAATTCATTGTTTATTTTGTTATTATATAATATAAAAATTACACTACAATAAATACACTGCAACATAATTCAATATAATAATAAAATACAAATTAAAATGCAATATTTATAAATATTTAAAACTGCCAATATACATAACTTACTTTACGAAGATAAAAATAAAAAACCAACAACTCGGATTATGTTGTAAATTTTCATGTTATTTTAAAATTTAGCATTTTTGCGTATAATAGGAAAAGACATATGCATATACAAAGAGAAAATTAAAAGATACTGCTTAATAAGAATGAGCATATAACTAAGGAAATCGAAGAAATTGATAAGATCATACCAAAAACATTAATCTCAAGACAATAATCAAGAAACATTAATGGGAAAATACATACTTGTTTAGAAAACAAGAGGTCAACAGTAGAATACCCGGAGGTAATGTAGAAAACCATTGTTACAATAGCCTTGCTACGCCCCTGGTGGAACATACTCGACGATTCGAATTGCAGGTGTTTTATGAATTGTCTGGAAGCGTGACCGCATAAGCGAACCATATATCATGTATAAGAGCGATTACAATTCAAATAAGTTAGTCGATAATATAAATTTGTATGGTTAAGTAGATAAATGTTACAAATTAATTGTGTTTTTAGTTTTAGTGATAGAAGACTGTACATAAATTGAAATAAAGATTATAATATTAAGAAAACAAAAATTAAGGAGCGAAGGGGAGACCTGTGTTCAACACTGGATATCTCGAGCATATGATAGATAGATCGAAAACTTTTATTATACCCTCTAAAACTTTATTAGACCAAAAAAAAAACTATCGAAAAAGCGATAAATGAAGGAGTGAAGTGGAGGCATATGTTCCATACAGGATATACCAAGGATAATAGATAGATAGATCGGAAGAAAACTAATAACTTTTTTATTCTTAGGTATACTCTCTAAGACTTGATTTATTATACTATTATTTTTATGTTATCTCTTGTATTAGAATAAATTACATCAAGCCTAACATTTTAATACACCATTTACATCTCTTAAGTAGTAAAATAAGATAATATTATCTGTCCCTGAATATCAATCAAGTGGTTGTTACTATGTAGGTATAAAACTATCCAATTTGATGCCATTTTAATTCTATTTATTGCTTTGGTACATTAACTGTGTTATGGGTACCTGCTTCAAAAACAATTTTTTGCCACTTGGTGTATAAAACACTAAGTTCATAATAATGTTTATTATTAATTATCATTCATGACTAATATGCCTCAAGTATTTTGAAAATAATAATTTTCTGTTCATATTTTGATTCTTCCTATGCAGATCTATTTATTCTATATTTACAATAGATGTAATATACAGAGTGAACCAAAAGTCTAATTATTATCTCTTAAATGATTGGTCCAAATTCTACAAAAACCTGTATATGTCTGTTCTGCAATATGGAGATTTCAAATTTGATGTTGGCAATGTTGCTAGATTTACCATTTTTCTGATATCATCAGTCACTTTGGTTTTTAATTGTAACACTCTGTATATTATATTATTAGTGGAATCCTCACTTCAATACGAATTCAACCATATGCAACAATTGGACTTTTATCTACTCACGAAGGTGTTAAACATATAAAACTTCTCAGTGCCAAATAGTTTTGAAGTAATTCATAAAAATAAAAAATTCGTAAAAAATAGCTTCACGTTTACTTATTGAAAAGTTTTGTAAAATAATTTGTATTAACAACTAAAGCTCACAGATGTTTATGTACACCCGGTATAAGAAATTGTCGTAAATCACAATTCACAAGATAAATGAAATTCCTGTAGTTGCTTGTATACCAATAATCACAAAAGTTTATTTTGATGGCAACTTAATTGGCCATCTAGAACCCATTCAGACATCGTCTGAGGGTCAGCAGCAACCCCCACTGGGAGTCTTATGTTGCCATGTAGGTTATCTGAGAAATATTCAAACATCACAACATAATCTATCTATATAAAAGGCTATGATGACAAGTCACACCATTTGTTCAGTAAACTAACGACGCCATCTAGGAAAGAAATCTGAACTACCACCATTTGCATGTGTTTGTCTTTTTAAAGACGAATTACATGCTATGATTTTTTCTGACAGATATTCTCAAGATAAAGTTGATTTAATGTAATCGAATGAACTATCTTATAAGTAAAGTCGCCCCAGGAGCGCAACTCAACAATATTGGCAGTATCATTTTAAAGTCGTCTACTTTAAAATGTATAATGTATGTCTGAATTGTCAATATAAATGAGTCAGATACTAGAAGAATTTTTCACTAAGTAACAAAAAAAACAAAATTTTGTTAAATTTACTACTGTTTGTATTTTGAGAATGATTTCCGAAGTGGAAATTGAAACATCAATAAACATATTTTAACCTTTAATTGTGGCTTATTCCCATTTAAATAGTAATTAAACTTTTAATATAAACAAAATTACCACCAGACTGAAAGACAGACAATGTGAACCACTTTTGAATGAAGTTATTTAAGTCTAATTAATTTATTCTATACAATTTGTAAATTACTGGCATTGTATTTATTTTAAACAAAAAGCAAACAAGTTTTTTAAACTAAAGTATGCTAAAATCTATGAACTTTGCTTTAATCAATATGTGGAGTATATACCCATACAACAAAAGTTCAAAATCCAACAATGAATTATTAATTGTTGTTTCTAAGTAAAGCTAAGCGATATTGGAAAAACAAGGTATTGAAAAATATGTTTTTATAACATATTGATAACTTAAGTAGAATATGAGAACAACAGAAAACCACAAATGTATTGCTAGTAAAAAAAATGAAACAGTAGATAGTACTGTAGACTAGCTTGGAGCTTTATACTCTTTTCTGTATTTTTAGAACTTAAATAATGTATGGGTGTGTGTGTGTGTGTGTTTGTGCATTATTGGCTTCGGAGTCTCTGTCCATTCTCCATCTTACCTTTATGGAATTATTTTGTATTTTTTGATCGGAAGCTCTAAAAGAGTGTTCCTTGCTTTCTTCTTGTTTACTATACAATCATAGTCCTGCTCTAATTTTAGAAAGAAATATTTTCTATATCTAATTTTACAATTATACACTAGATTTTTATTTCTCTTTTCTCTTATAACATATTCAGCTTACTTTGATTTTTTTTCTCATATCTTTTTATCTTATATAATATGGGATATTAGACTAGGATACAATTTGATGCTAAGCGGTCGATCAGAGCATTTAGGCGAGAGCGACCTTGGATAGACTTAAGGCTTTGCACGAAGAAAAAATACATAAAATATGTTTATACAAAATTTGATAAATATTACAATCTTCTGAACTTAATAATTGGGTTAGGTTACATAGTTTGATGATTTTGGGTATTTTGGTTATTTCTTCACTTAATACTTTTACTTCATTACTTATTTTAGAACAGCCTAACATCATGTGCTCTGTTGCACCTTCTTCTCCGCATGGACAATTAGGAGAATCACTTAATTTTGTTTTATATTTATACTGACGAGTTAAAACATGGTTGAACCTTAATCTGCACAATACAGAGAAAAACCGCTTACTTCCTGACAGTCTTGAGAACCAAGATTTACTAGTAGGCTCCGTAACTTTGTTTTTATAAAATTTTCCTTTTTGACTGCTTCTATACATTTCTCTCCATTCTGTTATTAATATGGGCTTTATGTGGCAAGCAATTTCATTGTGACTTTTCCATGTAATTTTTTTATCTAGATACATTCCTAGGTATTTTACTGATGCATGTGTGCTATACTTTGTTGTATAAAATGTTAATTCGGTTGGAATGTTTTTTCTTTTTCTCATGAAAATGCAAACTTTTGTTTATTTCCTGGAAATTTTTAGACCATTTTCATTACACCATTTATTGAGGTTCTTATAAGCTATATTTAATTTTTTTGCACCCTTCTTCAATATATTGGCATGGTGAATATATACAAATATCATATAGAAATGGTCATATCAGTATAGAAATGGCCTCACATTTAATTTTAAATTCCAGATCTGCTGTGTATACTAAGTATAGTACAGGGCTTACTATACTTCCTTGTGGTAACCCAATATTGGTCATTTTAGGGCCCAATATTTCATCATTTATATTTATTGAAACTGTTATATGGGAATATAGTAATCTGATATGTGAGGTCAAAGCTTGAGTGATTCCCATTTTTTCATAGAAAATGTCTAATATTACATTATCATATGCTGATTCTATATCTACAAAAATTGCTGGAAGTGATTTGTTGTTAGTAAAAGCGATATTTATATCACTTACTAGGTTACTTATATTTTCAATGGTTGAACATCCTCTTCTGAAGCCAAACTGCAATTTAGGTAACTTTTTATTGTTTTAAAATTTAAAACTTAAATTAATAAAAAACTACCTAAGATATACCACAAGCCAATCCAGGCTTACAAATTTAACTATAATAAGTATCGAGGTAGATATTTGTTTTAATTTAGATGTGACTGACCTAGCTAGGGAATTTGCACTTAAAAAGACAAGAAAATTCTATTTTAGTATTTAGACGTGGATACCTACCTAGTGGTGTATTTCTTGTTTCTTTATTTTACTTTATTTTTCGTAAAATAACTATGTAGATTTTTGTATTTTATTTATACCAAATTATATTTATGTACATTATATTATGGTATGTATATATTCATTGATTTAATAAATATATTTTTATGATTTAAATGTTCAAAATTGTCATTGATTTTCTCTAATTTGCGATGTTTTCTTATGATACATGTTTTCCAAAACTGCTGATGAGGCGTCAAATTTGGTTCTTGCACCCAGGCAGCAAAACCTCTAGACTTGGCCCTACTTTTTAACAAGGCTTTTCACACCTTTTTTCTTAGCTGTCTTATTATAAAATGGTCATACTGAAGCCAGTTGGCTTATTATACCTACATAAAAAATTCTTGTGGCAGTAAAAAGATTGAAGCTAAGTGGAACCATTGTACACAAATCAAAAATGGTATGTGCTTATTAAAGACAGATAAGTCCTCCCTTCAAATTTTTGAAAGAAGAATACTTTGAAAGATCTAAGAGCCAGTGAAGGAAGGTATCATTTATAATTAGAAGTAACAGTAATAATTAGAACTTAAAAAGACCTTTGAGTAGAGGAGGATATATTTTAAGGAAAGTATGAATGAAAAAAAATGTTCTTTTATTTATATAGGTCAATTTTGTTGATAAAAACTGATACTTATAACCAAAATCAAAATAAAAAATAAAAGAACTATCACAGTTGCTGTCAATAATAACAGTCTTCCTGTATGGACATGGAGACCTTTAATTTAAGATATCTTAAATCTAAAATTAGCAACTCCAAGTATTACTAATGGAAAAGTATATTATATTAATATAACATCTTTCCTCAGATAAAAAACAGTCCATTACAAAAAAAAACTAAAGGCAGCTATGTCTTTACCACAGAATTTGTTCAAAATGTATACTTATACAAAATTAAAATGGTATAAGTACTAATTTCAAAGTTTTTAAGATATTAATATAAAAAAACTATCCATCTACTTGAATCACTTGTAATAGCACTTATATCTCCTAATCTCATCCTAATTAGTTTTGAAGGATGAGTGAAGAGCAAAAATGTAAACAATAATTTATAGGTACAAGGTATTACCAGGGTACAAAGTGCAAAGTCCATCAATTTCTGTTATTATTAGATTGGCCAAACTCACATGGCTTACATAAACTGAAACAAACCAAACAAAAATCATATGTGAAAACAGAAACATCCTGTTAGAATGATACCAAAACGGCAACGGAAAGTAATCAATTGTTGAATAGTCAATAAAACGAGCAATATCCTTATAGTTGAGATAATCTCAATTTAATTTCCTTGTAGGTGTATTGTTGAGACTTAATTTATAGGTCACATGTCAATGAAAACGTTGCAGTTACTATAGCTAGAGTGTTTTTTATAGATTAAATATATTATTTAGGTCAGATTTAAGTAGATTCGAATTATTTGTACAGCAATGTCAAAGTTTACTATTGGTAGGACCAGCTTTAGAAAATGACCCAGTTAGGCGAATTTTCCGCAAACATATGTACCTTCATAATATTAAAATATGTATTATATAACTATTAGAAAAGCAAATGAAATGATTTATCGATGCTACTCATTGCCAGTTAGCTCTGGATTCAATTTCAGTGTAGGACCACATGTAACAGTTGGATACAAAAGTAGGTTAATTCTGAAAACTAAAAGTTTTAATTACTTACTTGAAACTCTTGGTCGTCAAAGGTAAGTAAAACAGCTTAACAGTCTCTAAAAACGCAATCAGACAGTATCTTCACAATTCACAGAGAGAGGTATTTAGATCACTAAAATAACAGAAACCGCATTGTTTGCATAGAATACTAAGTCGGTACGATAATAAAAACAAAACAGTTTAAATGATCTAATTCAATAAGAAAACAACAGTAACAATTCAAAATAAACAAAAACGAAAACCGAATTGCCACACAAGCACCTTTCCTAATAAACTGTCGAGAACCAGTCTGTAATAAAACCCAGTTAGTCAACAGTCCAACACCAACCCAACAAACACAACTCGTTTGAAATTGGAAATTGAAATTGGTTGGATTTACTAGCCGCTCGCTACAGCTGGTGTCATATCTGCTCTCATCTCCCCCAGCGTTGCCAGATCTAAAATGAGAAATTCTCTAAAGTTGCGTATATTTATTATGAGAAATATTTTTCATCATTATCTATTGCGGCGCGGCGGTCTATATTTAATATAACGTAATAAAATCGATAATTTTCGATACTTTTCTCTGTCTAGAAATACATTATTTATTGCTAATTATTAGCGAAATATTTAATACAGAATCCAGGAGCGTATCATACTAAAACATGTAAAAATAAGAATATTTTAGCTAAATAAGTTTAAAGCTAGTTGGCGTATCCGGATGCACTCTGGATACCAGGATTATGATTAGTAAATGAACTAGAACTATTCCCTAGTAACACACGACGTCCTCTGGACGTCCAATATACGTCCAGTTTTGGTCCGGCAATCCCTGGACGTTAAACGGACGTACTCGGGGCGTACGAAGTGGGATGTACTTTGGGTGGACTAAATATTGACGTTCTATTGGACTTGGACGTTTTTTGGACGTCCGACATTTACCAATTATGGGATCAAATAGCAAATATTTCAATAGAATATGTCGAGTAACTATTTAATATGTTTATTTAAAAAATTCCCTAATCAGCGCATTGCCTCTCTAGCAGAGCGCTGGTGAAGGCAATTGAATTTTACTTTTTGGCAGACTTTTTGTCTGGAAATGTAGGGAATATCGTAATATTAATATTAGGGTTATGTAGATATAGTCAGTGGAATTGTATCACTGAATTAAGTAAAACTTTAGTCACATTTGTGTATTTTAATACAAAAGTAATTTTTTTTGTAATAGAAATTTAATTTTGTATTTTTTCGAACCAGGAGTCTCTTGCTAAAATTAATCGTAGGACATTCCTACCGTAACATTTGGCGAGCGTGACAGGACTTGTATATGAGTGTGCTTAAAAGCTAGTTTTTTTCGCTTATTTTAGTGCAAACTTTTTTCCGGCGAATAATTTTGTTTTTGTCGTGAGGCTCGACCAAAGTTAAACTTTTCAACCCGTTGCCTGCCGTAGAGAAATAATTTCCGTTCACGCCATAGTCACCGAGACGGCATCACAGTTACATTAAAGTTCTCGGTCAAATAGACCTCGCTGGCGTGCAGAGCAACTTTTTTCTCGATCACATAGATCGAGACGGCAGGCAACGTGTTAAGCGAAAAGGGAAATCAGATAAAAAAAGCATAACGGTGCTTCCTAGTGCATTTACGAAAGTTGCTTCTGTTTTGGACAGTTTGCTAGCTGAGCCTGTGGATACTCGACCCTGGCACAAAATTAGCGTACAGTGGGATCTTTTACAAGTAAAGTACAATGAGCTTTGTGAAGTGGAAAGTGCGGTACTTGAAAGTATATTGGAAGAAGCTTCCGATGAAGAGTTAATCAGTATGGAGGCAAAGAATAAATACAGTACAAGGTATTTTGAACTTAAGTACAAATATGAGGTTCAGTAAGTTCAGTCATCAAGTATAAAAGGTAAGCGTAAATTTAAATTACCTCCAATCGAGTGCAAGAAATTTAATGGAGACTTGAAAGATTGGCTTCCTTTTTGGTCACAGTTAAAAGTAGTGCACGACGATCCATAAATTGCTTTGACTGATAAGAAGAAAAAATGAATCTCGTTAAAATAAATATTTAAGTATTATTGCAAGCGTTGAACGAATGGTTAGGAAAGCCCGTAAATATTCATAATATATTCTTGATCAGGTATTAAAAATTACTAAATTCTTTCGTTATTTTTTAAATCCTAAAAACTTTTTTATCGCAAACTGATTTATAAAATTTTTATATGGAAAACTTTCAGTAGTACTTATATCATAGATATTTTCAGAATGTGGAAATATTGCAGAAAACCCAATAAAGGTGAAATATTTCGACCACAAAAAATGCAATTTCTTAATCACAATCATGATTTCTATTTACAACAATTCTTCTTCTTTGTCTTCCATGTCATCCAACCATCTCGTTCTGGGCCTTCCTTTTTTTCGCCTTCCTATGGGCTTCCATTGTAACATTTTCTTTGTTGTTTTTGCATCGTTTTGTCTCTGCACATGTCCCAGCCATGACAGTCTTTGACTTTTCACAAATCTTACAATGTCATAACCTTCATTTAACTCATTAACCTCGTCGTTTCTCCTGATTCTCCATGTGCCATCTTCCTCTTGTACCGGGCCATATACTTTCCTCAGTATTTTTCTCTCGAATGTCCTGAGTTGGGCTTCATCTTTTTTCGTCATTACCCAAGTTTCACATCCATAGGTTACTACGTGTCTAATCAGTGTTCTGTAGATAGTCATTTTGGTTCTTTTGTCTAATAATTTCGATGTCATCAGTCTTTTATTAGCATAGTATGTACGATTCCCGGTGGAAATACGTGCATTAATTTCGCTACTTACGGAGTTCTTCTGATTGATTTCTGTGCCGAGATATGTAAAGCCATACACTCGTTCAATAGCATAGTTGTCTATTGTGATATTATTTTCATTGTCAGTTATTCTTATGACTGTCATATACTTCGTTTTTGCTTCGATTATTTTGAGACCTCTTTTTCTTGCTTCAGGATCAATTTGTTTGAACACTTCCATTAGTCGTGGCTTATTCCTACTAATGATGGCTACATCGTCTGCATATGCAGTAATTTGTACTGATTTGGTGTTTATATGGCCGGTTATATTGGTTTTTCTGATGACTGCCTCAAGAACTAGGTTCAATAGCATGGTTGATAGGGCATCTCCCTGTCTTACTCCCATGTTGATGTTAAACAAGTGAGTCCGTTCTCCATCTACTCTGACTGCGGCTTTTGAACCCTGCAACGTCATTTTTATGAGGCTGATGTATTTCTTAGGTATACCTAGATTACAAAGGTCTTCCAGCATTCTGTCTCTTTTCACACTATCACAAGCTTATTTAAAGTCTATATACATATTATATAGGTCTTTATATATTATATTAAATAATGTATGTAAATATTATATATTTACAACAATTAGGTATTCAAAAAGCGCTGATAAATCTCATTTGCTCCGTAATTATTTGCACCCACTTATCCACGATCAAAAGGAAAATAGAAATTCCAATAGATATTATCTAAGGACTAGAAAAACAGTTAATTTACAATCTTTTTATTATAAGGTTATGTTTATATTGTAAGTCACCTTTACATGTTCGTTTCTCTTATAATTTGTAGTTCTTTCTGCAGGTGGAAAGATGTGTGAATGTGATCAAAATTTTTTGCCCTACCTCTTTAGTACTCTTTGGACTTCCGCAATGTTGCCACAATGTTAAATATTTCTTGATATCAATGTAGTACTAAAAACATTACCGTATAATAAAATTTTCATCCTTAAATAACATAATTGATCGTGTTTATAAAAAGTGATCAATTCGTTAGAAATCAACAAACAAAAATGTGGCGTGTACTGTCATCTTAGATCTGCTAAGGTTGCATAAAATACTTCTCAGCGAGCCGTGCTCTGGCACATATTTCTTCTGAGTGTGGCATGCCAATCATCAGCGCTATTTGTATTTTGTTCACCGTGTCTGTGAACAATGTTGTGGCTGGTTCCATGCCATTACCATAAATTCTTACATGCCAGCTATTTATATGCTTTTTTATATGTATTGTGATTCTGCAATTCTTTCTTCTATAATCTTCTCGATTCGTTCTTCTTGATGCCGTTTGAGATCTTGTTTTATATATTATGTCTTCTTATTTCTGTATTAAGGGTTTTGTATTTAGTTGTATTTCTTTTATTTTCTTGTAGTATGCTTCTCCGTTGTTGTAGCATGTCTAAAGATATGGCACTTAGTTTTGATTTTTTGTCTGATTTTGCTGGTGCTACTTCTAAGCTAGTCTTTAGAAGTTGTTCAGTTATGGCTTTGTTTAGTTGATCTAGATTTAGGTATGTTAGCTTTAGTTCTTCAGCTGTTCTTACTTTGTTTTGTTATTGTTCTTTATTCTCCTTTAATTTTTCTGGGTGGACTTTTTTTAGAGTGCACATATTGTCTTCGGTCTTTTTTGTGCTTAATACTTATTTTAGCCCGTATCATTCTGTGATCACTACTAGTAGAGATTGAGTTTATTACTGTGTCGTCTTCGAAAATGTTCTTTGTTTGTTAGTATGTAGTCAATTTCATTTTTAGTGTTCCCATCTGGCGACATCCACGTCCATTTTCTATGTGGCTTTTTCTTGAAGAAAGAGTTCATGGCAAATAATTTGTTGTTTTCTAGATAGTTAACCAATAGATCTCCTCTTTCATTTCTTACCCCATGTCCAAATTATCCAATACAGTTTTCGTTTTCTTCTAGTTTTTTGCCCATTTCGCATTAAAATCGCCCATTATAATCGTGTAGGTAGTGTTTCGATAAGTCATGGACTCATAAATTCACTCAAAAATAGAAAGTCACCAGGATTAGACGGTATAACCAACCAGCTTCTAAATCACGGAGGAGAAAGTATAACCCTAGAGATGAAAAAATTTATACAAAAACTAATATTGTAGACGCACGGAGAAACAGCATAATGATAACAATGTTCAACAAAGGAGATAAAGAAGACCCCAACAATTATAGAGGTATAAATCTACTGAACACCACACTTAAGCTTACTATAAAAGTCCTAACCAACAAAATCAATAAACTGACAACTATATCAGATGAACAACAAGGATTCAGATCAGGAAGATCCTGGGTAGATATCATATTTGTACTAAGACAAATCACAGAAAAGGCCATCGAGTACAATAAACCAGCATATCTATGTTTTATAGACCTGACAAAGGCTTTCGATTGCATTCAAGTCGAAGACGTCTTACACCTACTGTATAAAAGAAACATACCAATTAATATTATACAAACCATCGAAAAAATCTACTTCCATATTCAAATACAGACAAAGATAAATAGAAAATTAATACAGATACACTGTATATCATAACAATGCGGAGTAAGACAGGGTGACTCGTTAAGCCCACTAATTTTTAATATAATAATGGACGAAATAATACAAGCAGTACGTAAAGGTCACAGTTACAGAATGGAGAACAAAAAAAACCAAATGTCATGTAGAATACTTTCCATTAATCGCCGAGTTCTAAAGATTAACACACATCTTCAATACAACAGCAAAGAAATAAAATATGATAGTATCAGTAGAAAAAACCAAATGTATGACAACACCTATAGCCATGTAGCCAAAACACAAAAACAAGAAACTATCAAGCGGCAACTACACTTATATTAACATATAAAGCGGAGACAAGACCTGACACATCTAAAACTAGACGACTACTAGAAACAACAGAGATAAAAATACTCTGAGGAATATCACTGGGAAGTTTGTTGGTCAGTTCGAGAAGCGAATACATAAGAAGAGCATGCAATATAGAAGACATAAATGGATGAACGACAAAACGGAAACATTGTTCTGAATTAATGATTTCCGAAGTGGAAATTGAAACGTCAATAAACGTATTTTTTATCTTTAATTGTGGCTTATTCCCAGTTTAATAGTAATTAAAACGGAAACAGGAGTGGAACGAACACGTTAGTAGAATGGCAGAGGATACAATAGTACGAACAGCACGAGATAAGTCACCAAATGAACGAAGTATTGGCAGATCGAGACATAGATGGTGCGACAATTTAAACAATTTAGAAGGCTAATATTGAAGATAAAACAGGCTTTAAAGCCTACATACAAGAAGGAAGAAGACTCTTTTTATAATCGTCCTTGTCTATGACGATATCGTTCAGCTTTGTCGTGCATGTGTAAGCAAGGCCACGCTTGGATTATTTACAAGTATGTAAACTCAAGTATTTTGTTTAACATGACACACTACGTATGTCCCGATTCTGATTGAAAACAATTCCAATTAGAACAATTACTTAATGTAAAATATTATTTCGAGATTATTTATGAATTCTTAAACACCAAATCAGTACAAATTACTGCATATGCAGACGATGTAGCCATCATTAGTAGGAATAAGCCACGACTAATGGAAGTGTTCAAACAAATTGATCCTGAAGCAAGAAAAAGAGGTCTCCAAATAAACGAAGCATATGACAGTCAAAAGAATAACTGACAATGAAAATAATATCACAATAGACAACAATACTATCGAACGAGTGGATGCCTTTACATATCTCGGCACGGAAATCAATCAGAAGAACTCCGTAAGTAGCGAAATTAATGCACGTATTTCCAGCGGAAATCGTACATAATATGCTAATAAAAGATTGATGACATCGAAATTATTAGACAAAACAACCAAAATGACTATCTACAGAACACTGATTAGACCCGTAGTATCCTATGGATGTGAAACTTGGGTAATGACGCAAAAAGATGAAGCACAACTCGGGACATTCGAGAGAAAAATACTGAGGAAAGTATATGGCCCGGTAGGTACAAGAGGATGATGGCACATGGAGAATCAGGAGAAACGACGAGGTTAATGAGTTATATGAAGGTTATGACATTGTAAGATTTGTGAAAAGTCAAAGACTGTCATGGCTGGGACATGTGCAGAGACAAAATGATGCAAAAACAACAAAGAAAATGTTACAATGGAAGCCCATAGGAAGGCGAAAAAAAAAGGAAGGCCCAGAACGAGATGGTTGGATGACGTGGAAGACGACCTGAAAACAATGAACATAATACAATGGAGAAGAAGGGCACAAGAGAGATCTGAATGGAAGGACATAGCCAGACAGGCACAGACCCATCCAGAGTTATGATGCCAAAAGAAGAAGATTATTTATGAATTCTAATATCTTATTAATAATATCACAGAAGTCTTATTATTATATTACATCATAAAGAAGTCCCCAATTGATAAAGATACCTGCATCATAAACTTTTAAAGCTTCTTTAAAAATATGTATACATGGGTCTCAGACATCAATATCAACAAATACTGCATCTAGGATACTAAACAATCTTATCGATACAGTTCAGTACCCCATTAGAATCTTTTGTGACCTTGCTAGTGTACTTGACTGTGTCAATCACAATTTGCTTCTTTCACCTCAGGCAAATTTCGTTCATTAAAAAAAAAACAACTGTAGAGATATGTATATATTTTATTTGTAGAACATATGTATACATTGAGCAACTAGAATAACTAGGAAGGTATAATAAAATGTTGGAAAACAAATTCTGGTGAGCAATAAGCAGTCAGTTAGATATGTATAAATAACATTATACAGTGTAGGTAAAATTTTAAGGTCGGTATGGTAAAATTTAACAGGATATCTAACGCAGATATAAAATCATATTTTCAACGAATTAGACAAAGATAACAATCATATTTCCCCTTCGTCTCCCTCTTAAAATCCCTTTAACACTCATTGGCCATTGCCCATTAGTGAGACGATTAGTTCCGATCAGATATTCTCTGGTTCCGATCCTAATATACCTAAAAAACTAGAGGTGGGTCTTCTCGTTTTTTTAATTTTTATCGGAACCGTTTTTCGTAAACTGTAACTAGTTGATTGTTTACCAGTATTCAAATTAGCGAGTACACAAACATATTAGCTATTACCGTTTATGTGTATAAGTATTGAAATAAAAGAACCTAACGAAGGATATATTTATTGTAACTTGAAAAATAAATTAAATAATACAAATGGTACTTAAATAGTTACATTTACATTACACATTATTAAATCGCGAATCGTCTAAATTGACATTTAAAAACATAAGTTTTTCCACTTTTCTTGTTAATCGCGTTCTTCTTTTATTTAAAATTATACCAGATGTTAAACATGTGTTCACAAGGAAAAGATTTTGTTACAATACTACAACATTTTATGAATATAGTGGTTAAGTTACGATATACATGGCGATGGTTTTTTCACCACGGTAATGGACAGTTCCAATCTCCGTTCGAAATTGTTTGTGGGTAATATATCATCAGACAATTACATGTCGACTTCTTTTATACCTCTCGATACAGGTGTATGTTTAGATGAGTCATGTTCAATTAATTCATCAAAAATACACCATGGACTTAAGTCATCTTTATCAGTTTCTTTTTCTTGGACTGATTGATTTTCAAGATTTACTAAACTTTTCGTTTCATCCGTTTTCCATAGTTAAAGAACCAGCTTTTAAAAAGTTTGCAGGGTGGATTCCTGGATATAAACCACCAACAAGAAAAACTTTGTCAGGTTCATTACTTCAGGAATATTATGTCAAAAGTGAGCAAATTATTAGATCGCAAGTTGTTAAAGAAGTAGAAAATATCTGTATTACCTGGACATCTGGAGTAACTGAGAGTTACTTCGCATTAACAGGACAATATTTAACACAGGACAATAGTTTTTATGTCAATTTAGACTATTCGCGATTTAATAATAACGTGTAATGTAAATGTAAGTCCGATTTACTATTTGTATTGTTTAGTTTAGAACAGAATATTTAAAACAGAATATTTAAAAATTGGAGGAAATACCACAGATCTGAGGCTTGAAAACGCAGTCATAAAAGGCTGCAACCAGTATAAATATCTAGGAAGCATCATATCAGCAGATGGCAGAGTTAAGATAAATGTACAAAACCGAATAACCCAAGGGAAAAAAATGCATCCGAATACTGAATTCATTACTGTGGTCTAATAAAATAAAGATGCATACCAAACTTCGCGTATACAGAGCAATTGTAGAACCAATTACCACATATGGTGCCGAATGTTGGACGATGACAAAGAATGAACGAGATAAAGTAGACGTTGTGGAAATGGATTATCTTAGACGGTCATGTCGAGTATCGAGAATGGAAAGAATCAGGAATGAGGAAATACGAAACCGTACAGGAATTAGAGATACTCTTTCAGATAGAATACAAGGAAGGCAATTACAATGGTATGGTCACGTGATGAGAATGGAGGAGGAGCGGTGGCCAAAGAAAGCCTTAATGTATGTTCCGCCAGAAAGAAGGAAAAGGGGAAGACCACCAAATTCCTGGAGAAGAGAAATTACAAAAACAATGCAATCTAGAGGCTTAGAAGAGGGAGATTGGAGAGATAGGAAAAGATGGAGGCTGAAATGCGGGAAGCGGCAATCGCCGTAGGACCCCCGTTATGATGATGATGATTGTTTAGTTTATTTTTCAAGTTATAATAAATATATCATTAGGTAGTTTCTTTCACTTCAAAGATATACACATAAACGATAATAGCCGTTATGTTTGTTTATGTAGGTACTATCTTACTTGAAACTACTTTTAAACAATCATAGTTACTTGTTTATAAAAATTAAAATTTTTAAATGCTTTTTAGCATTCAAAAAAATTAAAATTTATTTGGAATCCTGAGAAAACTAACAAATATTTTTGAAAAATTTAAATGCAGAATGAAAGATTACATTATTACCGAGGGCCGAAGGTCCCTTAGAATAAACAAAAAGTTTTTTTAATGAGATATTTGAAATTAAAAATCACACTAAATTTTGTTTTTTTTTTCATCCCTATAACTTATTAAAATACACATTATAGAAGTTTTCAGGGACTTTCAGCTCTCGGTAATAATGTATTGTTTCATTCTGCGTTTAATTTTTTCAAAAATATTTATTAGTTTTCTCAGGATTCGAAAAAAATGAATGCATTTAAAAAACATTGACCCGGAATTTTGCACCTACGCTCTTAACGATAAACTAGCACGACCCACCTCTACTTCTCGTTACTCGATCTTTTGACCAAACCACCGAACAACGGTGGCCAAACGACTATCTAGACTAGACGTTGCCAAATAAATTAGTGTATGAATATTTTTTAATTTGGCGTTATTGTATGCATGTTTAATTGTTTATTATTTCATATTGGGAAATTATTTTGATGTTTAGATTTTTAGTTCGGAAATCGTACTTAAAATACGAAACATTAATAAATTTTATTTATATAAAAACGATTTCCGAAATGGAAATCAAAATGTTATATTACAATTATTGTAAAGAAAACTTGTGGCATATTCCCAATAAAAAAAACAGTAACCTGCCATTTAAATCAATTTCGCCCAAATTTGATTATCTTGAGCATTTTATCTTCTTGACAGAACATTGTTCAAATGCAAAAAAAGACAACAGGTCAAATAAAACCAATAAGTTTGGCAACGTTGAATTTCCCCTTTTTTAATATTTCCATTCGGCGATATAAAGGGCGTACCTAATATACCTCTCTCTTTTTAAACAGCTGTTTCTCACTCCATCTCACGTAAGGTCCATACCGACCATAAAATTTTTCCTACACTGTATAAGTAACGAATAAATTATAAGTTATAGTAGTTAAACTTATTGACACCTAGTAATATAAAAACCAAATAAATCTTTACAGATTATAAAACCGTATACTATATCCAACTTTAAAAAAAGGACAAAATAACCTTTGTACGGATAAAAATGAACATGTCTCTTCTTATTCTCTTGACGGTTTTAAGTACTATGGGGAACACTTTGTTGTCTTTCGATACATAAAATAATTCTGTGGTGAAATATTTCCTTTTTTATCCTTATTTATAACCTAAACTCCCACTGCAGGATCACTACGTTCCTATCGTAGTTATTCAAACACATTTGTACATTAAAATTAGGGAAATACATTGATAACAGGTTGCCAGTCAAAAAGTGACCCGAAATATTTTTAATTCAATTAATAGTAATTAATTTTTGAGAAATTTTTTTTCGTTCATTTATTTTTTAAATAAAATACGCTGCTCATGACCTGTATGCAGGTTTTTTTTTTATAACAAATTAAAGCTAATTATTTTCTTAATATATTGCTATAAGCTGTTCGGCTGTTAAAAACGCGAGGTATCAAAGATAAAATAAAAGACAGCTAGCGTGCAACGCTACTGGTTTGAAGTATCAGTTGTGTGAGATTTTAAAGCATGCATCGATAGATCTATAATAATATACATATTATCACTTGTCAAACCAGTGTCGTTGCGCCCTAACTCTATTTTACTTTATCTTTGACAATTCTCGTCTTTAACAGCTGGCAACATAACTGCAGCAGACCGATCGCTCTAATTGTTCACTAACGAGCATCTAGGATATTTATTATAGTATGTATACAATTATCTATCACAACAATATAAAGTTTTATTATGTTATACAGGGTAAGTCAAAACTCAAGTATGTTAGTTTCTCAGGAATTTTTAATAAAATACCTTGTATTTTATGTCACATACCATACTTCAATTTTTATTTAATAATCCCTATGTCTAAATTTATTAGTTTTTTGAGACATTTTCATTTTTCAAAGCAAATTATTAATTATGTGTCTAAACTTTTTACTAATTTTAAATATTTCATGTCTAAACTGTCTAAAACTGAGAGTTCACCATAGGCAAAAAATGCGAACAATTCACAGGCCGACATGATTTTTGCTGTTTTGAGTTTGACATGTGTTCTTAGCTAACACGGGTACGCTGATTCTAACTACTAAAACCTATGTACTAACTTAAACAAATACCTTATTGATATTTCGTAAATTGCATTAAAATTATTTCTTTAACACTGTTTCTGTTGCGATTTGATGTTATTGTAATTCTTTTATTTGACATAATAATAATTTCATATTTTATGACTTTTAATATTTTGATACAAATTCTTATTTAACGCAAAAAAATATTGTTTACTAAATTTATTAAATGGATTTTTTAACAAACCTACCATAGAAGTCTGAAGGGGCCAAACTGGCCCTGTATTATTTATTATCGTTTTCTCGCAAATTTGACGATTTCTTTTAACTTTCTGTCGGATAGATAAAATTATGTTTATGTACGTTTATTCCTAAAAGGTATTTTGTTACATACTGTTTGTTCCTTGAACGTATTTTGTTTATTGAGCGGTTTATTAGGTTCTGCTGACTCTCGTTTCTAGAATATTGAAACATTCGTTCAATTGTGAAAATTCAAGACGATTGTAAAGATGTCTCGTCATGGACTATTAGAGTTTGAATTTCTTGAAGAAATACGAAAAATACAAGAAGATGTTTCGGGAGGTGAATCTGAATTTGCAGAAAATAATGAGTCAGACGATGAACAATACGTACCACCACAAAATAATGATTCAAGTGACTCTGATGCTTCAGAGCAGTTAGAAAGTTTTATTGTACAAGACTCACCAATTTATGTAAACACTGCTTCTACAACTCAACAGCACGAGTTAGCTAATTTTATCGTGAATCCAAGTGCATCTAAGCCAAGTCACAAGAGAAAAAGAGGTCAATAAGGAAAAACTATTTCAATCGGAGACACCGAACAATCGAAAGAATGAAACGACGGGGAAAGTTATTGATTCTGGATCAGTACCTGGTAATATATGATTTTTAGTATCTTCATATTCATTGAATGTTTGCTAATTACAGGACGGCGCGCTCAGGACAACATTTATCGAGAGGAATCAGGTCCTACGTCGTATGCAGAAAGGAACGTGAGGAACAATTGTGTGGTAAGTGCTTGGCATCTAATAATCAACGACAGCATGTTACGTCATATAAAAGAATGCACTATTGCAGAAGCACATCGATGTTTGAAAAATGACACATGGATTATAACTTTGGAAGAACTGGAGGCTGCCCTTGCTATTAGGTACGCAAGAGGAGTCTACGGTGCCAAAAATTTCCCAACCAACAGCTTGTGGTAAACAGTATGGGGTCCTCAGTTTTTTAGGCAAACTATGCCACGAGACAGATTCAAGGATATTATAAAATATCTCAGATTTGACATAAAGCAAACGAGATCTGAACGATTGAAAACCGACAAATTTGCTCTAGCCTCTGCGGTTTGGAATGAATTTATAGAAAATAGTGGTGCATGTTACAAACCGGGAATAAACCTTACTATGGACGAACAACTACTGCCTTCTAAAGGCAGGTGCCTGTTCACACAGTACATATCAAATAAGCCGGATAAGTTTGGCATAAAATTTTGGCTTTTGACATGTGTGGAATCAAAATATATTGTAAATGGTTACCCTTATACTGGCACTGATCATCTACGCAAGAAAGATACAAGTGTTGGTGAACATGTTGTTTTGCGGTTAATGGAAAATCAACTTGGAAAGGGCAAAAATGTTACGACAGATAACTACTTTACATCGTTAAAATTGGCCAAGGCATTGCAAAAAAAAATCAACAAGTCTTGTGGGTACTTTGAATCGCAACAGAAAGGAAGTTCCTCTAAGCGTAAAGAGTAAAAATGGAGAATTATATGTTACCCATATATTCCAGAGCGACGAGAAGATAACACTTACTGCATACCAAGGAAAGAGTCACAAAAATGTGCTTTTGTTGAGCTCATTACATCCATGAGTGGATGTTGCTGTCGATAGAAAAAAACTTCCTCAAACAGTAAGTTTTTATAATAAAACAAAATACGGGGTTGATGTAGTGGACCAAATGGCGCGTCTTTATACTACAAAAGTTGCTTCAAGACGATGGCCAATGCACGTGTTTTATAACATTCTTGACTTACGAGCAATAAATGCATAGATTATTTATAAACAAGTTACTAGAAGTAAAATCAGTAGTCGTAAGTTTATTCTTCAGCTTCTCCATACCTTGCCTCCCGAAATCTGGTACTATACCCAGCACCACCGGATTTACCAACCACCAGCACTGTTACTAGCCAAAAATGAAAAAAATGTCAGTTAAAAATATTTTGTAAAGGAAATCATACTTCTAATGAGCGCCACAGCTGTAACAAGGCAATGTGTGGCAAATGCCGAAAACTGCAAACTGTATGGTGTTCCAAATGTTTACAATGAAACTAAAAAATTAAATCTATCGTCAAGAGTTTATATAATTTCTTAAAACTGTTTATTTTTATTTTTTGTTTATTTCCAAATAAATAGTTAATTCTAAACTTGGTTTTTACTGATTTAGGAACTTGGGGCCAAAATGATCCCTTCGGGCTTTCTAGGTAGGTATGCTAAGCCCGACTTTCTAGTGTTGAAATACTTATTTCCAAAAGAAAATATTTTAATACATCACGTTAATTTCATTTAACTGGTAACAATTGTGTGTTATGTATTGCGTAAATAGAGTTAGCGTCAGTTGTTTGTAGCATAGAGTTGTATTTTGTTTAATGGGTATTTGTCACGCCATAATGTCATCAAGAAAGTGTAAGAACAGTCCTGATATATTTTGTTACGTGTGTGGTGATTTACCAATAGGAAAGCATCAACGAAACAGACTTTATAAAGAAAGTTTATCACGCTTAGTCCGATGTAAAGCTTGGTGATCAGGACAAACATTGGGCTCCACACAAAGTGTGCTTTCAGTGTGTCGAACTACTGATAAAATGGACAAAAGGAACACGTAACTCTTTACCCTTCGGCATTTCTATGGTATGGAGGGAACCAAAAAAACATGGAGACGACTGCTACTTTTGCTCCTGCGATATCAAGGGTGTTAAGTCAAAAAATAAACACAAAATTCAATATCCTGATTTACCGCCTGCTAAACGACCTGTATCTCATGGATCAGGAATACCTATTCCTCCACTTTTCTTCACACCATTCAACAGCAATCATCAGATGAAAGTTCAGACGAAAAAACCGATAAAGACGAATTCACTCCTGAAATAAAGTAACCTCAAAAGTTTATCCAAGCTGAAGTAAATGACTTAGTAAGAGACTTGGGCTTATCGAAGGATGCTGCACAAATCTAAGGGAGAGCGCCCACCAAACTGGCATGGCAAGTGGCAAGTAGCAAGAAGCACGCGTCTAGCATGTTACTTAAAATGTAACCAATGTCCAATGTACCTTTATGTACAAATAAAGTACAGTATGTATGTGAAGTATTTTTATATATATATATTAGCGTATAGCATGCAGCAACTTAAACTTATTAGTTCGTAAGGTTTTATTATGCAATTTGCATTTTTTTTAAATTTTGCAATGAATTGTGTATTTTATTATCTTTTATTTTGTGATATTGACGATTTATGTCATTTCAGTAAATTTTAAATTGTTATTGATATTTTTCTTTGAAAATAAGGCTATTATCGAGCACAAGTTAATTAAATCTAGCCCAAGTACTTTCGCTTAAAATAGCATCTTCAGGGGCATCTGAAATAAGCCAAGAAAACGTTTTTTAGATGAAGTAAATTAGTTAACTTCGATAAAAAAACTGGAAGTTAATGGATGAAAAAAAGGTTTTTGAGATTAACGTTTTAGACTTACTTCGTCAAAATGTAAACTATCCGGCAAGCGTAGAATGTGGAAACATTAAAATTAACATAAAATTGTACAAAACACTACACTAAAACGAGGGCAAACAGTTTAAAATTACTTAAGGTTCTACGCTACATTCTCTGTCAGTATCTATAGGGATAATGATCTAAGCGGAAATGATACGGTGACATGTGACATATGACAACTGTGATAGGCAGTCAAAGTTATGGATCTGTGATCATCAAATATTAAAATTCTGTATAAGTTGTCATTGGCCAAAGGTCCAACTAGAACTACTACTGAAAAAATCAGCTGATGAAGTATTACATATAGAATATTTTGATTTAAACTAGATTGCATAATCCAGATCTCACACTCACACCCGTCTGTAATAATAAGGTTGTAGGTTTGAGGCTAAATGAAGTGTACATAAAGTGTGAATGAAAGAAATAGACCAAACGATCTATTGGGCAGTGGGTAGTTGACTACAATAAAATGGTCTACCAGGCACTGTCAATACTGCAAAACGAGAAGAAAATTGACTATGAAATTGAAATATTAAAATTAAATCAGAATTGAAAGCAGTGTGTAAATGGGTATAGTTCAAGTAGTTCAGTTAAACCTCAAGCCAATGGGGGAACTATAAAACTAATATGTAATAGCATTACTAAAGACCAAACTGACCAACAGGTGTTGAAATATAAAACTGTGGAATTACTGACTGTTTGTAAGCTTTATCCATAAAATTGTACAATTTTCAGTGACAATAAAGCATATTTCTCTTTTTAAACCTGTCCCAGAACGTAATGAAAACTTCGATACCGACTGAAACCAACCGACATATCCAGGGACACAAAAATGCTATAAACAGCGCAAATATTAAAAGCATCAAGAAGAGAAAGCTGGAGTATCTCGGACATGTAATAAGAGGTCCTAAATATAGGTTACTACAAAATATGATGAAAGGAAAAATAGCAGGCAAACGCAGTCCAGGACGAAGAGGAACCTCATGGTTGAAGAACTTGCGAGATTGGTATGGTATTGATACAAGCATGCTATTTAGGGTGGCAGTGAATAAAATTAAGATAGCTATGATGGTAACCAACGTTCTGAACATGGTACATGAAGAACAAGCGCAAATATTTGAAAAGCTTCCACTTAAAACCGTTGCCCATCATCTTTGATATAGTCGTAAATAAGACGTGAGATATAACTTATTGTACACTACGTCCTACAAACTCAAAAAAATAATGTATCAAAAGTATTGTTACTGTTTTAGTGTTGTTCCAAATTTATACATTATAGTAAACGATTTCATCAACATTTGAATGATACATAATTCAAAATGGACTATTCGAAGAGTTTCAAGTGTTTTTGACCCGAACTTGAGCAAATTGAACGATTACTATATATTTCCAATTAATCAAATCTTTAGTATCAAAAAATCAAATTTTTAATGTTAGATAAATTATAAATATACGAACAATGGTTGTAACAAAGAAAAAAAATTGCTATTCATCTAGCAGTAGGTATTTTAAGTACATACATGGTTCAAGCATTATCACATTCTAATAAATATAATACAACTCTGTTGCTTATATAATACTGTCTAATAAGTGTTTAAAATCTTAACCTATCCGCTAAAATATCCCCAACATTAGCTGGACCACCCTGTACACATAATCTACATAATTATCGGTTAGTTTAAATAAATAGAACATTGTTGCATAGACTAAACATCTGGAAGAGTTCACAAATATATGGAATAGTGTACATGGTGCGCCAGCACTCCACCTATTGCCGTTTTCAAGATATGCTGGTAGTCAACGTTGTTGGGATACCCTGTATATAAATCACTAATAAATAAATATGTGTAATAATACTAAATTGTATTAGTCCAGTTCATACTATTTTTCATGTGTCATAGTTAAAATTTTAATACTTCGTCCAGGTATGAAACAGACTATACTTCGTGTCTCACTAATTTACTTTTGTATCACAAGTTCTACATAATACAGTACCAATTTTTCTATCTGGAATATTCTTTTGCATGAGGTCATATAAGTAAAAATACAAGGACAATACCTACATATCATATTAAAGAAATAAAAAAATCTATGTTTAAACGGGAAGCTTGAATGGTAGTGGCACATGCTTATTGGAATGTATCGTATAATATTGTTTCTCACCAAATACTGTCAAATACCAGATAGAAAATATTAAGTACTGTATGCAATTATGAGTCAAAATATTAAATATTTCACAAATAAATAACAGGTATAACAGTCTGAATAAAAATCACAAAAAAGTACATAATACGAAGATTGTTCGACAATTAGGTAGCTTAAAAAAGAGATGACGCGATTTTTGATAATCTTCTTTTAATTAATACAACCTTACCGAAACTAATTGTTTATGATATTAGTTTATTTTATTGTGAATAATTAAGATGTCTTTTTGTTGGTTTTTATATAAAAAAAAACTATCAAAAGTTGCTTAAAAGAGAGTGAATTAATGAATTTTTTGGTGGTACCTAAATTACTTAAAAACTTATACTTAATAAATTAACTATAACTATATATACTTAATAAACTTAATAAATTACTTATAAAGATTGGTAATCATCATGGCAAGTCGCACCTTCAATATCGCCGTCGTTGACTTCTTCTTCCAAGTATTTTCCTTGCATTATTATTTGAGGTAAGGTATAACGTTCGCGTCTCATATTATGTCATAAATATTATAACTTTCTGATCTTAAGGATATTCGAAACTACCTTGTTCGTTCCCATCCTTCTCAATATTACGACATTCGTGATTAGACCTATCTAGCTTATTCTCAGCATTCTTCCGTATGTGTACAGTTCAAAGACCCACAAGACTTTGTAATTCGTGCTCAAAATCATCATCAAAAGCTATTCCATCCATCGTCGGATATAACCTCCCTTAGGTGTGTCTATTCATTCTTGTTCGTTTTTGCATCCATTTGTGACCAGCCGTTCACTTGATGTCATCAATATATCTAACTTAAGGTATGCTCCTACCTTTCTTATGTGCTCTTGGTAGTCATACAACAATTATCTTCGTCCAATAGTTTTCTTTCATTCTTCATATATGCCCTGCCCAGTTACATTTTACATCTTTTAGATTACATCTGTTATTTTTGACCGTCTTCTTGAGCATTCTCTGATCGATAGCTCTCTCATGCACTTGGAAGTTTGTGGAATATGTTTTTGTTAAAAGCCCACTTTTCAGTTCCATATCTCAAGACCGGCAATATATTATATATATGGAACTGAAACCCAGATTTCAGTTCCATATCTCAAGACCGGGCGACCTTTTGGCCTTTAAAGTATTTGGTAAGTTTAATTTAAAAACTGTTTATAATCTTCTAAATGCTGTTCATGCTAAGGAATTTCTTTTATTTAAATCAGACTTTAGGTTAAGCTATGACAGTTCGATTTTTTGTCATTAGTATACAAAAGACTCAATATTATCTATATTATTATTATCCAGAGTTATATCCTCCGTAATATCTAGAGATTCGTTTGTTAGATATTTAGTTTTTGATATATTTATTTTTAATTATATTTCTTTTGATTTTGCATTTAGGTCTAATAGCATTTCCTGCAATTCATCTGTTTTTTGCTTAACCCTACATCATAGACAAATCTCAGGTGATTCAGTTTTTCTCTGTCTATCTTTACTTCTTTATTTCCCCATTCTAAAGTTCGAAACATATCTTCTAGGGCTAAAGTAAAAAAGCTTGGGTGGGACAGTTGTCTAACCCCACTCTGTAGTTTTTTTTTTGTTTTTACTTGTGATGTTGCATTTTCGTATATATACTTACTTAATGATTTTTTAGCCATCAACTCTATTGTTGTAGTATTGTTATGACTTGTGTATGATTTACGGTGCTATAACCGTTTCTAAATCTGCCTGTTCCCGAGGTTGAAAACTATTCAGTTTGTTTGTTAGTAGCAATATAATAATATTCACAAACAGCTTATACACCTGCTCAGATTCATGTTGTTAAATGAGCTTTTTGCTCATGCTATCCTTGCCTTAATGTCTTCAATAAGGATTGTTAGTTTGTTAAGATAAGTTTGTTCAGATTTGTCTTTACCATAAACTCTGTCTTTTTTGTTACGAGATAAGCCGTTTTCCTCATGTATATCCAATGCTCTGTTAACCATTTGCTGTATTTCGTCCAAGACTTCAGATATTAGTACAGTGTCATCTGCAAATCGTCCATTGTTAATAGCTAAACCGTTTATACCTGGCGGTTTGGAAGAAGTATCTCAATTGTTACATTTAAAAAAATTCAAGCATCTCAAGTAGCTATTAAAAGAGAAACCTCAACGAATTCCCAATCTCCATTTAAACATAGCGGACTATGTTTACATCGGATAGCCAGTGTAGCAACATAGCGTCGGCGTATGCACGGAGAGTTGTCGCACAATTCAAGTGTCCGTTGTTATTTAAGTGCTATTGTAATTACAAGTAACTATCTTTTTTCTACCATTTTAACTCTCTATTTTTGATGTGATTGGTTGGTCGTAATCTTGATCCATTCTGTCTTTTAGTTTAATACTTCTGAGTGTGAATGTGTGAAAGATATGGCACGGAAACAAGTCCATCAGCCACAGAATGTTATATTTATGTTTAAAGATATATTTTTTTTGTTCTTGTTTGTTACTTCCTTTTAGATATATGTATAAATCACTAAAGTTATATTAATTTATATTTCTACTTTTACATCTTTAATAAAATTTATTAGAAATTCTAAGGTTTCTTTATTAGCAGTTGACAAAATGTGTGATAGACTTAACGGAAGCAAATATTTCATTTGAATAAGAGTGTGAATTAATTTATTAGATTTTTCTAAATATTCGTTGCATCTAAAAAAAATATGATTAAGATCTCATTAAGTACTTATATCACAACTGCAGGATAGTGCCGGTAATATTCCAAGCTTAAATAAATGCGACAGGAATCGACCATGATTCGTTTTTAGGCGAAATACAATTGCCGAGAAGAATTTGGTAGTCGAGTAACTGCATATGTATTGTGATGGGAGTGGTAAATTGGAATGTATCTGGAAATACGTATTTTGCGAGTTTTCAACAATATTCTCCGACTGCTGTTCCCATTTCAGACTCACTTTATTTTTTATTGAGTTAAATATATCCCTTACCGTATAAATACTGCAAAAGACTCCATTCTGCACTGCTTCCTTAGCCAAAGTATCAGCTTTTTCATTCCCTGGTATACCTACATTACATGACTTCTAACCTAAATAAATGTTAATATATTTAAATATCATCATCATCAATCAGCCAATCGCGTCCACTGCTGGACATAGGCCTCCCTCAATTCTTTCCAGTGTTCTCTACACTGGGCCGCTTGTAGCCAGTTTCCCGCTACACGTTTAATGTCATCGGTTCATCTAGTCGGTGGTCGTCCTCGGCTTCTTTTATAATTTCTGGGCCTCCATTCCATAATACGTCTTGTCCACCGTCCATCTTGTGTTCTGGCCATATTTAAATATATAATATTTAAATTTGCAATCATATTTTTTAAACAACATGACATAGAACACTTCATTTTTTTAAATTTTGTATTTTTTATGGAGTCTAATGCAGATTTAGAATCTGTTAATATTACTTTTTCGAGTATGTTATTGGATGTTAACCAGCTAACCTTTTGTAATTGCTTAAGGTCAATAGTATAAATGCGCATTTGTAACTTCTTACATACAAATTATCAATCTCTAACCAGATAAGTCTGATGGTGAAGATGTCACTTTGGGGTTTTTCAACTTACTGGTTTTCAATAGGAGTTTTAATTGATTAGTTCCAGCTATTTTATTGGCCCCTCAACCTCGCCTTTCATCCCCTCACGACAGTTGCCCAACGCGTATATCTTTTATACACACTATATTGTACGTAACAAAAATTTATATAGATATTATTATTTAAAACTTAATTATTTATGATAGATTTTAGGTAAAATAATAAAAACTGTGTGTTTTTTTCTTAGACCACGTAGTTGTCGAACAATCTTCGAAAAAAAAAATTGTAACGTTTACAGGATGTTTTTAAACTATCATGTACTTAGTAGGAAACATTGAGCGACTATAATACATTATTTAAATTGATTAAGTCTTCATCAGTGCCACCCTACTTGCAAAACATTAGGATGACTACAAACATTCAGTAGGTAAGTAGTAGGTTCCACTTAGGAAATCGTTAAGTCCGAAGAGGAAATCGAAAAGTAACATTTAAGATATTGTTACGATTTTAAATGTTATGGCATATAGAACTGTAAATATTTTATGACTAATTCTTTTTTTTATTGATTCTCGTAATTTGTAGGTCAAAATCTACCTGAGCTTCGACACCAGCTATTTACAGAAATATCTAGACCCTTCTACAAGAAAGGTCGAATATTCAGGTAACCATGAATGCAGTCGACGGCCGAGAATGACTCACCTAATGGATGGAAAGATCGATGCCTAGCCAGATTTCTCTAGATAACGGCATTTTGATGTATAAATAACGGTGATCCTCATTGAGGGGGTCAGTCAGTCATAAGAAGCTCGGGAACCGCGATATTTAAATGTAACGAAACATAAATAAATTATTTGTAATATAAATTAGGATTAATAAAGACTGTAATAAATTCGTAATTAGTTATCGTGAGTTTTAATAAATTAGAATATAGACAATAAATTAGAATAAAGACAAATAAATTAGAACTATATAAATATAACAATATTTTCAATAACAATTGTGATTTATTTCCATGAAGTAGAGTGGATAGCATGGAAATGTCACAAGCTAATCGTTTTAGACCTGCATATTTGGTTATTCTAGCAAATCTTCACGGTTGATATTTCTTCACTGTTCTATTCATCTTCATTGTTCCTAATTTATATAACTTATATTATACACTAAAGATTATTAAAATCATCTATAGTTGTTTAAGCAATGTAGACAGTATAAAGATAAAAACAACCTGTAAGGCTACCTAATACCTAATTCTTATTGAGCAAAATAATAAAATAATCTCACTACAGCTGTATTCATGGAATGATGAGCAATGTATATAGTTCTTCTAGCTTTATAACATAGTTGTTTGATAAAGAGCTTAAACCGTCTAACTTATGGTTGTCTTTGGTTCTTTCCAAGGTTTTAAATCGATTCTCACTGAAACATAAAAATATGCATTTAATAAATATCTTCTAGTGCAACACCTTTGTTCAACATGCTGTTAGTTGTTTTGCAAAACCAACTGGTTAGTTACTGAGAAAATTTCTCGCTCAACAATATTCCTTAGTACTTGAGCCCAGGTTTGGGGAGTTTTTCTTCGTTATCTACGGGAAAGAATACATCTTCATTTGATGTCCAACCCTTTATAATGACTTCAATTTTGTCTCTAAAGCACCTAGAAATACTGTTGAGCGAAAATATTAGGGGGCTTTATCACGTGAAATACGCTGAGTAGACGGGAAACAAAAAAATTAATGCGTTGAACAAAATTATGCCTAATATGAAGGGTTTTTTGCTTTATAAGCGCAAGATCCTATTGCAAATTGTACACTCTGCGCTTTATTATTTATAAAGATGCTAATTATGTAAAAATATACTGTGGTATATAATAAGATACAACAGATCATACGGTTTATATCTGCGAAAAGTTCGAAACACTGCAGGTACTGTTACAGATCCAGTCTTCTTCCTAAACGACGTATGTAGCAATAAAAATACCTTCATCTACGTCAAAATTAAAAACATTATCATTATATAAATATATAAACATTAAAAAGTCAAATTTCTCTAACCAAAGCATCTTCATTATTATAAATATGTTCCTAAGAGTATGCTTGACAATGATACTTATTAATTTGTACTGGGACCCCGCTGTGCTCACAGACCAAACACTAGCACACAATAGACCAAATCTGATAGTCATTAATATAAAAATAACACTTATAGATGTGGCAAAACCTAATAAGAATAATTTGCGTCTTAAATACAAAGAAAGCATCACAAAATAAAGATTTTGAGAACCAACTTTGGAGACAACGGAGAACAGAAAGTATCCAGACGATACTTAATATCCTATTTCTCACTGAGCCTCTAGATATTCATTCTTTTGATAATTAAGTGTCTGGATTAAGTAATTTATATCTTCGATGTCGTCTATTTGTTTCAGCTGTATCTTCTGTGCTAGCCTCCTTTGGTACATTTCTCTTGTGAGTCGTTCCACAATGATTCTACATTGAATTTTTTCTCGGTAATTTCCTGTACAAAATGTTTTGGTATTATTTTCATTCTTATTTTTGCTAGTACCAGTTTGTGTTCACTCCCTACGTCTGATGAGTTTAAAATTTGGATATCTAGAATCTACTTTGAGTGGATTTTTCTATTAGTGACTATAAAATCAATCAATGATACAAAAATGTATCATTGATTGATACATTCGTATCGATTCGTTAAAAGTACAGAGATTAGCCCATTTGCGTTGACATGGGTAGTTACAGTACAGACATTGCGATAGTTTGCAATAGAATGCCTCTCGTTTCTCTTTAGATTTGCAGTCCTTGGGGCTATAGATGGATATGACATTTAATTTTTGGTAGTCCATTGTGATGCTCATATCTATAATTCTTTAGGAGATATAACGGCAGTTATTTATGTTGTCTTTAACTTTTTTATGGACAAGTATACCTACATCTGCTCGTGCTTCTTTCTTCACTCCACTGTATGCTAGACAATATTGGTTATAGTCTCTTTGGCCTTTACCATTCTTCTTGGTTTCTTGGATTGCACACATGTCTATGTTTTTATTTATCAGTTCTTCTATTATCTCTTGGCCTTTGTTATTAAAAGAAGTAATGTTCCATGTTGTTAATCTAATTGTGGGCTTATTTTTCCTTCTCGTTTTCCTCTTCTTTGCGTGGTTCGTCATCTTAGGTTCCGCCTGATTCCGAGGCTTTGTATCGTTTCTTTGAGCCTTGTGTTCTTTTACAATGGGTAGGATGCTAACCTGGCCTATCAACCCTTTTATCCGGCTTGAGACCATCTGTGGGCATAAACGCGGCTTCTGAGCTACTCAATACACCCAGTCCTCGCGCTCATAACTCCCAGACAGAGTTACCTTCGTATCTATTATCATCAAATCTGGATTTACTAATAAAAGTAAATTGTAAAAAATAACCGATAAAGTAAGAAGTTTATTAAAGATTAGTGTGTAGGAGGGTTGAGTTATGCAACAACTTACCTTAGACCAGTTTCAAGTAAAAATAGTTTTAAGGGAAACTATTTTAAATATGTATAAGACAAGTTTTCCAAGTCAAACTAATGTTACTAATGATGTATTGACAACAGAATCATATTTTTCCAATTTGGACATATCAAATTTTGTCCACCATTATAGATTTATCAAACATATTCTCGCGAATTTAAAGAATACAGTGTGTATTAGTTGATATACTTCACTATGTCAAGATAATTTCGAGGTGAACAAGTACCGATCACGTGTCTGGAAATGTATACCTCTAGCTTATCTTGAAATTTAATGAAGTATAGAAGCGTTAGTAATAATTCCCATCACCGTTAGTAGTTAGTACAAATAATCAAAACTATAGTATGTTAAAACTCACCATAACTTACACCAAATTACGGTTATCTTCATAATCAAATATTGGAATTAGGTACAATTTTCTCAGTACAAATAACTGTCTAAACCAATTTTTTTGTTTTGAATAACATTCGGGATGAGAAAAAGTGAAACTGTCGGGGATTCGTAACGGAATTTCCTGCTCATTGATTGAGCACACTGATTATTGTAATGTAAAACTGTACAACGACAGATGGCTTATTGAGGACGATTATATACAGTGATATATGTAATTTGTATAAAGCGGAAACATTGACCAATACTCAGCGACAGCGATCCCATAAAGCACCAAGCTAGACGTTAATTTTAAAATAATGGTCTACCTTAATCGTTTCTAACTGTAATGTCTGCACTCGTCGTCTTCAGTAGAATTCTACGGTTCTGTCAAAAATTCAAACTTTGAAACAAAAATAAACTAAAATAAGAAATAAAAATGAGTACCTAAATGCAAATGAGTACTAGACTTACCTAGCTTTTTCCTTTTTGTGAGACAACATGGTATATTTACTTACTTCGGGTGAGAATCTACAAGGTTCTAAGTTATTGCTGACCAAACGTCTAGAAACAAAGATTTAAAAGATGTCATATCTGTCTCATTTTAAAATATATACAAAATAGTTATACCAGTATTTTTAACATATTTTTTTGAGTAAGGCAAGAAATAAAATAATTTTTTACGTAGTAGACCAAAAGTAAAGAACAGAGTATGCCAAATTTAATTTTCCCAGAAATGTGTTGTTATAGGTGAAGCATGTTTAAAATTTCTTTAAATTATTCCCCTTAGAAAATTACTTTCACGCCACCTATGTCTGTATATTTTGTTACAAGCCTTAAAAATAACCCAAAAGCAACGAGCAATTTATCATGCCTTTATTTAACAACGAAATAATTTGCCAAATGTTTGCTGCTCTTTTTTATTTATCATTTGTTAAATAGAAACCCTTCCTCGTAACAAAGAAATCAGTTCCTATTGTCAAGCACCCTGTTTACCTTCTAAGAAAAGCAGAGATGTTGGCTTTCGATAAAATAATGTTTCTTGTCAAGAGAAGGTGGTTAGTTTACAAATACGACCACACTAGCCTTGACATTTAAGTATCATTTTCGCGTGGCACTATTTGGCCTATACTCCCACTTTTTTTTATCCTTAGCTTATCTAAGATCAAAATTCGAGCTCCTTTCCGAGTTGGTTCCTGTGGCAAGCGGTCTGTCTCTATCAAACGGCGGTAAGTGTATTTTCAGTTGACCTTTATCTACATATCTTCACACAGTGCTTCCTATATTAACTATTTTCTCTTTTGTCAAACATACGTCTTCCAATTCAAAGAAACGAAGTCACTTCTGTTTGCCGTTCGTCTCTACCATTTACTACTATGTTCGTCTCTACTATTTACTACTACCTGTACTGCTACTGCGTGATCTTCTTGTTCTGCTGCTTCTCTTTCTTCCTTTTCTTTGCCTACATCAATTAGACAGTGTAAGTTAAAAAGTTTCTATTACCTGTAAAAATCGTCATCTTCACCTCCCCATCCATAAAATTCATTTGACATACCATTAACTTTCAAATACTGATCAGATGTTATGGAAACAGCTCCTCCGAATAGTGTTAGATATGGTAGATTATACCTAAAATTTTTTAAATTAATGAATACCATATTCAACTGATCCTTACCCTATGTAGTAAATAAAAATTTATGTGGATGATTTTAACCCTCGGCCAGTGACATAGGGAGGGGCATTAATCTGTACCTTTCGTGTAATATAATGTCCTATATGTGCCAAAGATTAGCATAGGTTTCTAGTTTTACAATTTACTGTTAAAGAAATACACATTATATTACATGATACATATTATCATGGTAAAAACAAAATATATTGTTTGAACTTAACTGTAAAATGAACCATAAAAAGGTGGACAGAAAAAAAACTATTTAGACAACATTTTGTAAGCACACGCTACAAAATATATTCAAATGCCCAATACAAACAAAATTCTTGAATTACTTGAATGAATCCAAATATTTTGTATTTCTGTTTTGTTCGGATATACATATCAAACATCACCTTATATGCAGTGGTTCGTTACGATTTCTTTGTGGTGGAGTTCCCAATCATCATCATTTTGGCTTTACAACCCTGTGTGGGTCCTAGCCTCCCCAAGAATATTTTTCCAGTCATCCCTATCCATTACCTTCCTCCGCCAAGCATGTATTTCCATATTTCTCATATCTTGATCTATGTTATCTAGGAATCTTGTTCTGGGTCTTCCTCTTCTTCTTTGACAAATGGGTCTATCAAGGAGCGTTTTTTCTAGCTGGGTCAGTTTGCTCCATCCGCATTACATGGCCTACCCACCTCAGACATCCTATCTTAATGTGTTTTACGATATCTGGTTCCTGGTATATTCTATAGAGTTCGAAGTTGTATCGCCTTCTCCAGACACCATTTTCATTTACCGCTCCATAGATTTGCCTTAATATTTTTCTTTCGAAACATCATAACATGTTTTCATTGCTTTTTGTTAGTCCAGGTTTCTGAACCATATGTTAGGACTGGGCGTATTATTGTTTTGTAGAGTTTTTTAAAGTTAGTTCCATTTCTGTATGGTTTGTTTCTGTACTGGTTTGTTTCATTCAAAAGTTTTAACAACAACTATCTTAATGTACTTACCTGAAGCTATCCAAACTACTAGACATATGTCTAGGCATCTTAGAACAGGCATAAATATTTCTAGAATTAATAGGAATCAGGTCTACATCGTGCAAAATTAAACAGTGATATTTCATTTTAATGGCTAATTTGGCACCATAATTTAACATTTTCGCTCTATTGAAGGGTAATGAGTCATTTTGATTTACTATAAAAATCCTATAATGCAATTGTTGGTGTTGCAAGTACCAGTGCATATAATTCACAAATATGTTTAATTGATATGTTCTATCTCGATATGGTACTATAATTGCTGATTTCTCTAAAGGTGTGCAGTCATTGGGTATATATTCTCCACCTACAAATGACAATATTATAAAAATAGTCATTTTGTATTACACTACAAAATATTTTTTCAAAATGTTTCTAATTAATTTATTGTTTTTCAAGCAAAATCAAATTGCTCAACACACAAGACCTAAACCAATGCATGGAAAGACCAAATTAAAAATATAATGGACAATGATTTATAGTGCAGATTATGAACGAATCAAATATAGGCTTTATGGGAAAAATGGTTAGCAAAATAATTACATTTTTTCCTGTATATCCAAAAGTTTTATTGCATTTACCCAATGTACGAATCATATCATACCAGAAGTTTTTGATTTAAAAAATTCACATGAGCATATTTTTACCTTCAACAGAAAAACAATCCTAACACTACTTAAAATATAAACTTGTTGACATCAGCAATTCTATAAAAATTGATTAGGCAATTATTATCTCAAAAACATAAGATAAGTATATGGAATTGTTTTCAATAACTAAACCTACATTCAATCCATGTTAACAAATACATGTCATATTTACCAGAAAGTGGTTTTAAGAAATGTTTTTCTTCAGTTATGGTAGATATGTCTACTTCATTATTATCTCTAAGAATGTTCTCATAGGAACAGTTCTTTAAGTCATAGTTAACATGTTGGGGCCACTCTAAATTTAGTTCATTCTTAATGTCACCTAGAGGAATATAACTATAATGTCTAGCATGTCTTGACGGAAAATAAACAGCAACTGCAATTATTAATAATGTAATAACATACAACATTTTTTATCATATTTTCTAGGACACAATCTATAAAAGATATTATTTTTAATAAATCCAAGCTAGAGTCTTTATATTCCTAGAATCCTATTAAGGCTTTAGTTTTATTAATCATATTCTTTAATGTTTCCATCACATAATTTAAATAAAATGTTTTGATATGTATTTTGTTAGTTTATGGAGGTTATGTTTACGTCAATAAAACGAATTGATTTTATTGGTTCCTAATTTTTAAAGCGTTACGATTGGTAGATACAACTGACGTGTTCCAAATCTGACAGTTCGACACGTGGTCTACATTGGCAATCCTGAACCAGCTTTGACATGGGGGAAATAATGACAGTTTGGTGAGATTGATGTGGAAGTAACCAAATCATGCGCACTCTAGACTTACGTGGCAGAGTGAAGTGTAAAAGTGATGTCCTTTATTTATTTACCTTTTTAAGAAGATTTTTAGTTAAATTTGAATTGTAAGTGAGTTAAAATAATAATAGAAGGTCTTAACTTTTTTAAGGATAAGTTTGACAAAATCTGTATGTATCGATTTGGCTAAATTATGATATTCATGTCACCCTTCCCTATTACACTTTTTCTTATTTGTTCCCATTTCTTAAAAAAACCTGAATTGCTCTATTAAACATTCCGTAAAATAAGCTTATTTCAGTTTAAAATAACATACTTAGTGACTGCTTTCCTATCCAAATATTGTTAGGAAAAATATTTCTGTAAGTAAACCATACTGTAAGCTATTATTGCATTTTTGGGTTTATTTTTAATTGGTTCATTTGATTTGAATCTTTAAAACATTCGGTTTCTAAGACATGGGACTCTTTTATATTCTTATTCATCTTTCCAGAAGGTTAACATACCTGACATAATATTTAAGTTGTTATAAAGTTCAAAGAGTAAATACTGTTGAAGGATTATTATTTGATGGCATTGTATGTTTTTAATCAATTTATTAATTGAAAGAGAAAGTGTAATTTATATGCTTGTAGTTTTGTCACAAGCTACAAATATTTATATTTAAAGCAATTAATCAAATTATATCTTCATACTATATTTCTAATAGTACTAAAATAGGAGTAATTTTGAGTGGGTAGTTTTTATATAATTTCAGAAACATATGGAATGACCTTAATATATTCTTATGCACTTAATTAATGAATCTGTGATGTTATTTACACTTATTATCTTGGATAACCAAACTGAGATTACTGTGTATACCAGTTTAAAAATATCTTATATTTACTGTATAGTTAATCTTTTGTTTAATGTATACATGATTTACATTACTTTTAGTGTATAATTTGATGTGTGCCTTGATTTATGAACAATTTTTGGATTTTTACAGTTGTAATGATGTAGACATTGTTTCATAACACTTTCCCTGATAAACATATTTTTTATACATATTATATACAGATTAAGACATTTTTAATTAGGTACTTTTTCATTATTAAATATTTATTATTCCCTTAAATATTATCTAACTTCCTATATTGCCTTTGCAATTATCAAAATATTTCAATAGCAAGTATAATCCTGACTACTCTGTTTTGAATGAAAAATATGCAATCTCTGTCATTACACAGCAAATAACACAACAATATTTATATCCAGATTTAAAATTTGTGTAGTAAAGAGTTTTTAGTGTTGTTAAATTTATAATGAATATATTCTTCCTACCACATGGGGTATTTATATTAGGAATAGAAAATTGGGGACAGAAATTATGGGGGTGGAGATAGGGCAAGCAAACTAATCAATACTTGCGTGAACGGCACTCAGGGTTTGTTTGAAGAGCTGGGGTCATGGGTAAGTAAATGGCAAGGGGGTTGGATTGGGGCAACTACAAAAATGAAACAAAGGGGTGCTAACATGAATATCTTCCGGCAAACAAAACAAAAGGAAAAAGGAAACACCTCTAACAATTTAAAAAGGATGCCGCTTCGAGGTGCCTAATTATAATTTTTACAACAACTAGTTGTAATTAGCGAAATAATTATTAGAAATGCAAAACATATATTTTTCAAATAAAACTCAAAAAAGGGGTTACTTAAAGGAATAAATAAAATGATTAGGAAAAAACATTACTATGTCCATTTTTATTGAAACTGGGATTATTGCACTTTTGAATATAACTTTTCTTGCTCTACAAGTAGGTAGACTGTACTATGTCCAGATACAATTTTACAGCAAGTTAGTGACTTTTTAATAAACACCATGCCCACTTATAGTCAGAGGTATAGGTCGTTTATATTTATTTGAGAAAAATGCGACAACCAGCACCATGACTGGTGAATAACAGGGTAGTACCTACCCACACGAAACAATATGGTATATTTTATAAGAAATTGAAATAAGAAATTTCTATTGTTATAAACAAAGATTAATTTTATGTCTTGATGATTTTGTGTAAGTTTAAATTACTTTAATCATATTTCTGCAATGCATTTTCTATAAAATGTTCAAACAATAATTGGTTTGTATACAAAAACTAATTAATAATTGAGCGAACGGTAGGTAGTTAAAGAAAAAAATATATATTTAAATAATTTATAAAACCTTGATGTAAAAATTAAAAGTTTATCTAGTCAACACTTACTTACATTATATTTTCTCCTAAGAACTGATTTTCATAATAAGGCCACGTTTTTCTTAAAAAATTGAAGCAGTAGTTTGGTGTTGAATATATGTCGATAATCCCTACATCTGATTATGTAAGAAAATATTCCGGGTAAGCTCAGTATTGAGAGAAAGTTGTCTTGGTATTATACTTCGTCACTTTCTTCCTCTGAATCACTGTTCTCCACATTGATAATAATTTTGTTTAAAACAGGAATGTTTTTAAGATATTCTTTTTCAATGTTTTTTACGTGCTCTATTGCTTTCTTCCAGTTATCCTCAGAGATATTTTTAAATTCAGAATCTATTAGTTTCACGACAGTGTTGTAACATTTTGGACTTACATTCTTTTGTCTCACATTATATTTCAGTTGAGACCATAACAACTCTATTGGATTTAAAATGCAGTAATATGGTGGTAATCTTAAAGTTGTATGTCCATTTTTACTTGCTACATCATCAATAATATATTCCTTTACAAATAATTTTGTATTAAGTACCTCTACTAATTGGTCTTTAGTGTAGCAATCTTCAAAATATAGATCTTGTGATAATAAAAAATCTTGCAATTCATCCTTTCTAGAGTATTTATTTGGAATTTTTTTAAGTTGTCTAGAATGATATGATGCATTATCTAAAACAATAACACTGTTGTCTGCTAAATTTGGTAATAACTTATTTTTAAACCACGATTCGAAAAGTTCACCCGTTATATCTTGATGATAGTCCAAACAACTGTCTTTAATATCTTTTGCACTTAATAGTAAGCCATCGGTTACCCAACCGTCTTCCCCTCCACAATGTAAAATGCATATTCGTTTGCCCCTGGTAGCTGGAACATTAACTTTGCACTTTACGTTGTCATTACTCCAACCTTTTCCAATTGTTTCGTTAGTGTCAAACCACGTTTCATCTAAGTAATAAATTTTTCTTCCGCTATTTCTGTACTCGGTTATCTTTTCCAAATATTCATTACGCCATTTTATTAAACGGGCACTTTCCATTATAGTATGTCGTTTATTGATTGTTTTATATTTAAAACCATTTGAAAGTAAAAATTTTCTTAAAGTTGATTTACTACAATTAATAATATTTTTAGATTTTAATTCAGCTAAAATTTGGTTTAGTGTGGGTATAATATTACCTGCAAACATATTATAAATGGTTTCTGAAATGGGACCTAAAACATGTTGCTCAATAGATCGATGTCGTCCAAAGTCGCTCCTTTTTTGTCTATTTGTAATGCCCTCCTTTATGATTCGATAAACAGTAGCACATGAAACTTTTGTTAAAGCCGCAGTTTTTAAAACACTCGCGTGCCGTTCCAATTCTTTACATAATCCATTAAACACATTTAACACAATTTCTTTAGCGTCTTTCGATAAATGTTTTTTTTCTGACTTTTTAATACTTTTTCCACTTGGTCCAGCAACATTTTCAGGATTATTTGGTAGTAGAATTTCCTTATTTTCTTCAACAATTTCTACTTCATTATTCTCAACAATTTCTAATGCACTATTCTCCCATGGACGCCACATTTTTATTTACTTACTATTTTTCTGATAGCGAAATCGTCACTAATAAATGCGTGTTCTCTTTACAGAGTTTAAACTAAAAATTATATGTATCACAATACCGAAAGTCACGTCTTGTTATCGGTCGTTTAGAATTTCGTGGAAATTTAAAAACCTTGGTCAGCACAGCAGGGCTGTGACAAGAACCCGACAATCAAGTAAGAGGAGTCATAAACTTATAAACTTTTAATGATAGGTATAAAAAGGGGCTTACATCGGCAACTTTTAGCAGTAGCGTAAATAAAATCATTATTTTGATTAAATAGACCTAACAGTTATAATATTTATAATTGTAGCTATTGAAATTATATTTTACAGTAATTATTTTTGCGTTTTTCTGAATACTATCCTGTAACAAGGCAAAATATTAAAGAGGAACTATTAAAACAGATGTCATTTGATCTAAGCATTGATCGGTATCACTTGTACTCAAATTGGTCTATCTCTTTAAATTTCTCAATTATTTGTGATCGACCTATAAACAACACCATGTGGACTTGATGTTGTTTACCTCTACTTAATGTGTGTACTATTACTTACCATCTTGACATAGTGTTATGTACCCTGGAAAAAAATGGATCCGATTTATTCCTAAGCAGTGATGCAGGCAATTCTAATGAACATAATGAAGTTATTTTAGAAGAAGAGAAAAGTGTCAAAAGAAAGGTACAAAATGTTACTAAGTGCAAACAAACAGGTAAAAAACATATGGTGAATGAACAAAATTGGGCCTGTAATGTAATTTAGCGAAACAAAAACTAGTTGGTGGGAAAGACTATCAAATTACCGTTTCATGAGTCGACATCCAACCTACTCTCCGATCAAGAAAAAGAGACCCAAACTGTACCAAATCTAAAAATATTACACTACACTACCATTTTACAGTGAAGTGAATCACTGCTTGAAGGTGTGCAAGGTTATGATTTTAAACACACTTTATATATCTAATTTAGTAGTAGTGAATATGTTGAAAAAAATTGAGCCAGGAGGTTTAATAAAAGCTGATTAAAGAGGTAGACACAGGGCAGTCAATAAAACTGATACTGAATCCATAAATAGTATACATCAACATATCAATTCCAACAATAGAAAAGATGTATCAACTGTACATTGATGAATGCATTGAAAGACATGACCAAGCTAAGAGCAAAAAGGTGGTTGTACGCAGATACTTTTAATAAAGACTTCAAGTTGTCATTTAAACCACCAGGAATAGGTACATGCAGTACATTCACTGCTCACTTGAAAAATAATCTTACTGCAGATGAACTAACCAGTGTACAGGCTGATCATGATGCTCACCTAATTAAATCTAAAACTCGGTATAACTTAAAACAATTGGACTTTATAATGGCTAAAGAGTCATCAAAACACAAAACACTATCTGGTGATTTGTAAAAATGTTTGCCTTCACCACTAACAAACAACTGTATTAGTTCCTACAAAATGAAGCTTTGGACATTAAATTTTACATTATATGATGCCAGTGATTCTTCTGTATAATGTATGATGTGGAACGAATTAAAAGGAGTCTGTGGTGCAAATTAAATTGCCTCGTCAATTTTGAAATGGGATGATAAAACAATTCCAGGTACTCAAGTAGAGGAGATCACTCTTTGGACCAATAACTGCTATGGATAAAATAAAAATATAAGTATTGTAATGTGTTATTTTTTTATACTGCGTATGTACCCTCAAATAAAGACGATCATTAAAAAGTTTTTACTGAAAGGGCACACACATATGAAAGCAGACAGTGTTCATGTTTTGATTGAAAGAAAAAGAAAGAAACTCTCCAATTTGGCCATTTTAACACCATGCAACTGGCAACAGCTAATTAGGTAAACATCAGATAAATAAGCAGGGCATAATATGGAACTTGTAGATTTCAAACACTTCAAAACGCTGTTCGATAAGAAACTGTCACCTAACCCTCCTTTTGTAAATAGAAAAAAGAATGTTAACAATGAGCCTGTTTTACTGTTAACATGTGTTTTTCTACAAATCCAACAAGAACACATTGGAAAGCTTTTATAAGACCAGATTCAATAATTATGTATGAGGTGGACTTCATGAGGTATCGAAAACAGCAAGTAACATTTCCAACCTAATTAAATCAAGTCTCTACAATCCCATTACCAAAAACAAAAGTACAATGACTTAATTTGTCATGCGTTTCATCAAAATTTAACACATAGAGATGTAGCCACAAATGATTACCCCCAAGAAGATGATGATATGGAGCCTTTTGAACAATTTTGAGAGTTGTTTGAACAAGTTTGAGTGTATTTAAAAAAAATTATTAGCCTATTACCCTCTCAAAAAAATTAGAAAAGGCACATAAAGTACTTATTTGACAATTGCTAATGTCAGCAGGATCTGCTTTTAATTTAATAACACATTTAACATATACTGCAAGACATAATATTCTCTTTAACATTTTTTTTTAACTAAAGCTTTTGTTCATACTTTAAGATAACTTTTTTTTAGGGTAATTTAAAATGAACCCACAATATCTGCCTCCACAACAGTTTGGAGGTCCACCACAAGGTTTTCCTCCTACTAGCAGAGTATCCCCAAATACATTTCAAAGTGCTCCTGTTGGTCCCCCAAAACCTGGTCAACTTCCTCCTCAAAGTGACCATCGTGCCGCTCCACCAGGTCCACTGAATTCCATGGGACATCCTACCAATAGTCTGCAAGGTCAATTTCCACCAAGTGTAAGTATATTTTAAATCATTAATTTTGTTTTTATTGATTTTCAATTTACCAGTTACATAGCTAAATTATGGAAAAAATTATTGTACAATAACATTATAATAGAGTTCTCATTATACTAGACAATTAATAGAATACAAAAGATGTAATATTTGATTTTGTTTATAAGATTTCTATGTACTTCTCTTAACTCACAAGTTTTTGTTTCCACAGATAAAAATTATTTTTTGAGTAATATATTGCTAAAAAATGATAGTTAACACCCCAGAATTGTTTTTTCAAAATATGCCCTCCTAGAATATGAAAAAAATAATGTCTACAATTGTAAACTAGTAATGTAAGTATTTATTTTTCATGGACACAAAACTGTTGTGATCTTTTTGAAGGCCCAAATGCACCTTACTTTCATGCAAGTCCATCTGGACTTGCTCTTGCAGCCAATATTCTTGTATCATCCAGGAAGGGACACCACAGTATGCTCAGGTATATGTTTCTATTGTCTAATTATACATCTTTAAGAGCCCTTACTTCAGTTTCTCTTCAATAATTATTTCCTCAATAACATCATGGAACTTGTCTGGTTTTTCAAGTGTATCCTCCATATCATCAGGTAAAGGATTTTCAATTTATCTTGGAAATATATTTAATCACTATAGTCACTTTCAAGGCCTTCTACATCAGAAAGACACTTTTCTAGCTGTTCAAGAAGGTCTTTTTCTGTTAAAAATTTCCTCCTAGACATGATTTACTGAAATGAGCAAAAAAAAAAATAAAACTTTCCTTTTATACAATTGTGTACAATTGGAGACATCACATTTTAGGGACTTGTTATAGTCACTACAAGAAATATCTGACGAAAATTGTTATATGGATCGAATAATACATTAGGTATATGCCAAATAAAAACATAAAATTGAATGGATGACCAATAATTTTTGATATAAATATGGAATTACAAGAGCTTACCTGAATAGAACATATAACACAGCAACCACCATGTAAACAGCTGTAATAAGTCGATGCTTTTCTATGCTAATATTCACTGTAAACTAGGCAATACTTATTACAGAATGTCTTTGGATGTATGTGATATGACACAACTGTAAAATGAAGCGAATTGTGGGTAGGGCGGATAATGGAAAAATAAGTCTACAATTGTAGACACTGAGTCAAAGGGTTAATTTGAGTTTTGAGTCAAATATAACTCCAAGATATTTATTTTATTTATTTGTGTATGCTGTTTATTTACATTTTCATGTTTAATTCATTTATTATTCTTATAGTTTCCAAACATAGTCTTATAAGGAAATAGAGATAATTTAGCGGTGCAGCCAAGCACCTATTTTATCTAATCTACAGTTCATTGTTATAATTGTTTCATCCCAGTTTTATTCAATGATTATATTATGATTAATAATACCTGCTGTGTCATCATCGTAATAATGAAAATTTATATCATTATTTGACAAATCATTAGGATCATTTAAGTATAGATAAGATGAAAAGAAGGGAACCATGGAGAGATCTTTGAGAAATTCCCATCTTCATTTCCTTCCCATACCTGTCATATCGTAATATGACAGGTATGGGAAACGAATGGATCCGTAATAAAACAAAAGTGAAAGATGTCTCAACCCAAGTAGCAAAGCTTAAATGGAAGTTCGCCGGACACACCCTAAGGCAAAAAGATGAAAGATGGACTAAAACAATTATACATTGGAGACCATGGAATCATAAACGTAAAAGGGGAAGACCACAAATGCGATGGTCAGATGACCTGAAGAAACACGCCGGGTCAAAATGGATGCAAATTGCCCAAGATAGAGAGGCATGGAAGAAGGAGGAGGAGGCCTATATCCAAGGATGGATGTTAAGGGCTGTATAGATAGATAGATAGACCTGTCATATAAATAACTCTAAAATATAGTGTCTTAAAATGAATTCCATAACAGTTTAACTTTACTAACAGGATTTCAAGTTGAATCAACTGATTTGATCCACTTCATTAAAGAAAATCTTCAGATTCAGTTAATTTCTCATAATTATCTACACTGAATTCCATTTTCTTCTTCCTTCCTTCCTTCTTTTCTTTCAATATTTTTCTCTCAAAGTTTACTAATGTTTTTCCTCACTTTTAGAGAGTGTCCAATTTTCGGAACCATGTGTGTTGTGAGACTAGATGGTGGTTAATAGATGTATATATCATTTGATATCTGTTGGACTATATTCAATATGTACCAATACACTTTCTTGAGGTTTCAATTCTTTTCTGAAATATTTATGTTCACATAACCCGGTAGTACTTGTTATTGCATTATTTTATCTTGTTGTGACCACTGTCAAGCTTAGAAACATGTAGGGAAAAGTCCACAAAATCAAATAAAAAATATTTTTTTTTCTAGTTAAGCAGCCAACTACCCAGACCACCAATTCCATCCAGTCAGTTGCCACCATCTGTGGGACATGACTTGAATAACTCATTTGGACCTTCACCAACAAAACATGATAATATTCCTCCAAGTAATCTACAAAATGGGCCTCCCCAGTTTCAAAACGGACCACCACAATTTCAAAATGGACAGTCAGGTATTGAAAATGTTTATTACTGTTAAATTAGCTGTTTTTTTATTTTACATAAATATTTATGTAATCTACTAGCTTAATATAATAAATGTATAATATAATCTACAACAAACAAGTTCTATTATCAAAGGTGTATTCAGTATTCATTATATAATAATGGTTTTGAAAGAAATGTAAATGAAAACCCCAATTAAAACTCAATTTGAAGAAATCTTCATAACTTGTTTACTTTTTTAATTACTTATAGTGGAAAAATGTATATTTAATAACAGATTACCTAATATTAATCATTTATAACTAAAATACAATGTGATGTTGCTTGCAATAATAATAAATACCATATTTTCAGTTCCTCCAACAAGTCAACCAAACAGACCACCTTCTAATTTCATGCCTCCAAATCAGAACCAGTTTGGACCTTCCCAAACATCAAATCAAAACATGCCTCCCAGACCTTCTTCTAATCAATCAAATAGTATGGGACAACCTCCTCTGCCAAGTGGCCCTCCATCTCAATTTGGACAACCACCTTTGTCAACAGCACCACCATCAGTTTCAAATGCTTCACCACTGATATCAAGTGGACCTTCAACATTATCAAGTGTGCCTCCAACATTATCTAGTGGGCCTCCAACACTACCAAGTGGTTCTCCTCAAATAAGCCACACAGGTGCTCCACCAAATCAACCTTCCCTGCCGGGAGGACCTCCACCTCAAATGGGACCTAATCCACAGTTAGGACAACCACCTTTGCCAGGTGGTCCACCAAGTCATCTTGGTCAGCCTTCTTTGGCAAACCCACAATCCCATCAGGGTCAACCGAATCTTCCTGGGGGCCCACCTCGATCTTTAGGTCAACCTGGTGGTCCACCCTCACATCTAGGACATCCTCCAATGCCAGGATATCAGGGACAACCAACATCACAGTTTGACCCACAAGGTCCAATGACACAACAAAATGGACCTCCAAACGTGTATGGAAATCCACCAAATCAATTTAACAATCAGATGGGTCCTCCAAAAGTGGGGCAGTTTCCTCCACAACAAAGGCCAATGCAACCTCCCCAACCTGGACAGCAGCTCATGCCGGGACAAGGTCCTTTAATAAATGCTTCAGGTCCATATGGACCTTCTTCAGGACCAGCACACCAAATGCCACCTCATCAAGGACAGCCACCATATGGACCTGGCCAAATATCCAGTCAGTTGCAGCAAATGAATCTAACTGGTATGTTGAAATTAAAATTACAATAGATTTTTTTTTAAAAGGTGGTTCTTTCGATGTTAAGCCTATTTTAGAAAAATTATAGGTCTATTTGTTTATCATCAGTGATAAAACCCAAAAATCTTGTCACTTACAACAGCTATTTGTAAAATTGGTAGTACTTTTTAAAAATACTTCTTTTCACATTTAGATCTAAATGTTTATTAAGAGTTATTTCATGTCTACTGTAGTTTGTTTATGATGTAGACCATGGTAACTATTGTACTGTTTTTTAAATAAAACGAGCGGTTCGAATTTATATAAATATATTTATTTATAAGTTTACAGTTCGGTATTCTCTTATCAACTAACTACCTCAATCATCGTTACTTATATAATGTTCCAGAAAATTCGGGAGTGCCCACCTCAAATGCGTGTCCTCGAAAGCCCATCGAAGACGTGCGCTATTGAGATGCCAACCCTTCGAACTTTCTAGAATTATCGTTCTAAGAATTGTGACACATCGGAGATGGGCTATTTCGTTACACTATTCTCTTTATCAAAGTTTTATTAACGATCTAAACTCCCAATACAATTCATTATCAAATAATAATGCAGTTACTTGTATTACCATCTATTATTTTAATAACAATGCTTTTAATAATATTACTTTAACAAACAACGAATTCTAAACAATTAAGTCATTTATTTAGCCATTTATTTATAGTAATTTTGATTATTTTGATAGCGTTTCAAAAAGGTGAAATTGCTTTTGGCTACACTGTTCCCATATTCACGTCCATCTTACATAATGAGTAGTTATTGGTGTTGAAGGTTTTAAGTTTTTTTTTATAACTGGTCTGTTATGACCTACCGTAAAAATAGTATATAATTTTAAATATATGAAATATATTATTTAGAAGAAAAAACAATACTTTTTTATTCTTTATTTAAAAAAAGTTTTTGTCAATAAAAAGTTCTATATAAACTTTTCCCTAAATTCGATCAAGTTTATTTCTCGTTCAAGTTCATGGCGCTATAAACTCGATGACAGCATCCCGAGACATAAAAATCAAGCAGTGTAAGATCTTTGTAATAAAGAGGCCATTGTACTGTACCTTGCATACTAATTAAACTGAAACTTCGGAGATCAAGTAATTTGGTACAGTCTGCTCATAAATTGAGTTGCAACAGTTTTCTTGAAGCTGAATATTGAAGTTTATCTGGAGATTTTGAATAGTCAGAATAATTTGATCTAGAAGAGGTTGCTTGTATACTTATTTACAATGCTGTCTAAACTTTTCCCTAAATTCGATCTAGTTTGCTTCCTGATCCCTAGTATTTTATAGTAATGAGGAATTAAATGGAAACTTCGGAAACCAAGGAATTTAGTACAGTCTGTTCATTAATTAAGTTCAAATTTCAAATTGTAAGTTTGCCAGTAGCCGAACACTCGTCAAAATAAAGGCAGAGCAATAGTTCTATTAAAAAATCTTAAATTCTAATTATATAAAAACACATATTAGCTTGACTTAATTGCTGAATACCCTGATCCAGTTTGCCACCTCTTTAGCCTCCAGTAGGCTGGAACAAGATCACACCTGTGTCTAGTGTTCGTGATCGTCCACTCTCCATGGGTTCCAAAGCGCCACTGCTCCTTTTTAACAAACATAAGGATCTCATAGATATACAAGGAGAGCATAGGCCAATCTGCAATCGTCGCTAAATCCAAGGCCTGCAAGAACTCTTATAGCCTTACGTTGCAAACCAAAGACTCATGGCATCCCCGTCGAATTCCCCCAGACCAAGATTTTATTTGTCAGGTGAAAATGAAAATGGCATAATAAGTTGTTCGTAAGACCTTGTGTGAAACACTTGATGTTAGATTTCTGAGCACATAGAAGTTCTTTGATAGGTTTTTACTCAGATATAGTACATTCAACCAACTTGCACCTCTAAACAATTAACGGAATTCGCAGAAATCCTCTCGTTGTAGTAAAAGGCACGGTAAACTACACTGGTGTTAACACTTTGCTAAATTTTAGGTATAAAATAATAATTAAAAGCAAATTCCATTAATCGCTTAGAGGTGTAAGTTGGTTGAATGTACTATAGTCAATATGTTGACCCCATTGACGCCTGTTAGGTATAAAATAATAATTAAAAGCGAATTCCATTAATCGCTTAGAGGTGTAAGTTGGTTGAATGTACTATAGTCAATATGTTGACCCCATTGAAGCCTGTGGTCCAGGTGTAAAAACAGCCCTGTTGGTCTTTGCTTCATTAAGCAGGAGCTCGTTAACCCAGAACCACTCTTTGGTGTTAGACGACATAGACGTGGAACTCCTAATGGAGTCCCTACTCGCTTTGAGGAATCTTCCTGCTGGATGAAAGAACAGGCTCTTCATTCCTAAAAATCACAAAAGGGGTTATAAACTTTTTTAACAAAAGAAATAAACAAATTGGTTTAGGAAAAACAATTAATTATTTATTGTTATCTCACCACAAACAGAGACATATTACATTGAGTATAATTCACTTTTTTCAACAAATTTGTCGGTTTTTGACGCCGACACTCACATGCGGCTTGACTGTTCAACGATTCTTCCCAACCTCTTTAACGGCACATAAAACTTTACACTGCTACTATAATACACATTTTCCCATGAAAAAAAGCGAAAAAACACAAAACATTACAAATTCGAAGAAAAATTTGGACTAACACTGTAAGCAACTGCGCCTGACGGCGACCTCAGCAAGAGTGACGTAATTATCTTTAAAAATCATTCGCACAACTTGGTATAAACAAAGCCCAAATGGGAATATTTTGTTTATTTGACGACGAAAAATATATCAAAGCGGCTTCGATCAAAAGAATACCAAGGAAATACACATCTGTGATATATAAGCAAACTCTAAAATGGTTTATTATGGACCTCGGTGACGCAAATAGGATTGAAATAACATTTTGGTGTTTTAACATACAGGGTGGTGAATCGTCAAACGGGCCATAGGAAACTCAATGGGAAATTCTAAATTGTTGAATTCCTGCTTCCCTAATTATTTTACACCTAAATTCATGGGAAACTATTTGTAGAGGACTCAAATATGTATCGAAAACAATTGTTAAAATTGTTCTACGACTTAAACGTATTCCAAAATTTTGCTAAAATATAATACATTTTTCAGGCCACCCCTAAAAGTCAGGCCAGACGCCGTGAAAAGAATGTGTATTACGTGTTGCGTTTTATCATATTGACGTTTCTAATATTTGACAATATTTAAATCAACTATGTTATATTTATCAATATGTAAAAATGTAAAAATGTACTCAGTTAAGGAGAAAAGAGCAATAATAAAAATGTTTTATTCATGTTCTATTATAACATTTGTTATAGTTTTATGTTTAGAAATTATCATATATTATTATTAGGAATAAAGATCACAGTAACAGTATATTGGAATTCATTGAATTGTTTTATAACAACATGGAATTAAATTTTAGTGTATTAGAATATCTTACGTTAAATAAAGATCCGGTATTGACAGGAAAAGGTTCGCGCTATTGCCTGAATACAACATTATGCGATTTTTCGTCAACTGAGTACATTTCATTATATTGATCGATTTGTAAACAATATAATTTATTGTTCACAAAGTAATATTGTTCAGTAGTAGTAGTAGTATTTAGTAAAATTCATTGTTTATAATTTAATCATAAAATAAAAAAATTGACAATTCAATTTGTCAAACATCTGACATCAGTATTATAAAACACACACGTTATATATTCTGTATATTATGTGTGGCCTTTTAGGGGTGGTCTGAAAAATCTATTATATTTTTGCAAAATTTTGAAGTACATTTGATTCGTAGAACGGTTTTAACATTTGTTTTTAATTCGGGATTTAGTCCTCTACAAATAGTTTTTTATGACTTTTGATCTAAAATAATTAGGGAAGCAGCAATTCAACAATTTAAAATTTCCCATTGAGTTTTCTATGGCCCGTTTGACGATTCACCACCCGGTATACGGGGTGGGGTGACTTCAATATATACTAAAGAATTTAAAAATGCTACAAAATGGGCGGAGTAGAGAGCTTTACTGTACCATAGCTATATTGCTTTAATTGTCCATCAAGTGAAGGTGGTATGTCGGTTTATTATACTCCAGAAACTTTCCTTTATTTATGAAAATTGAATTCGTTCGAGATCTCTTTGGTCTAAAACTATTCTTCTTAGATCTTAGACTATTTTGTGTTTACTTTCAGGTCCAAAACCGGCTTATCCAGTACCACAAGGCGGTCCCATGAGACCGATGAATGGAGACGGCGGTCCGCATATGCCTCCACCAATGAACCAACCCGGATATATTAATAATCAACAAGGCAGAGGTCCTCCTGGGCCTGGTTATCCACCGATGCCGGGGCAACCGCCGATGCCAGGACAAGGACATATGCCTGGTCAAGGGCAATACCCCGGACCTGGTGGTGGATATCCGCAAGGCAACTACCAACAAGCTGCGCCGGCGCAACACAAGATTGATCCTGATCATGTGCCGAATCCAGTAAGTGTCTTTGAATATTTACTTATTGATTCTAATATTTATAACTCATGTTTAGTTATTTTATTATTGCTTCTTTAGATGGAAAAGATTTGATTTCACGTTTAGGGCTTCTGCTTAGTCACTCTGAAGAGTCCTGCAAGGATGAAATATGCATAAGCGAATATTGATGTCAGTTTTAAATAAATCTATTCCTACTAGAGTGTCTTACCAAAATTATATATTTTAATAGATTTCCCTCACTTTCGGTGCAATTGTTATATATTTAAAATTTATAAGGAAAATTCCTAGTGGTTAGCTGTATACCATAGTTGAAAAAAACTTATGATGAAGTAAAAACTTTCTTTTGTAAAATGGTATAAAATTTTTAAAAATTATCCAAAATAGATTTATAAATTTTCAGGACGTTTTCGATATCATCAGTGAAAAACTTTTATATATTAGTGGGAACTAGCCACATGGTGAGGTCAGATGACCCTACATAATTTGTGTAACTCAGTTACTAAGTAATATAAGGGTTATCTGACCTCCCATGTGACTAGTTCCAACTACTACATAGACGTTTTTCACTGATGATGATCTGATGGGATCGAAAACGTCCTGAGAATTTATAAATCCATTTGGGATATTTTTTACAAATTTTAATAATAGAAATTTATACCATTTTTTAAAAGGAAGTTTGTACATAATTTAAGTTTTTTGTTATATATATTTTTTTCTAGATTCAAGTTATCCGAGATGATCAGCAAGACAGGGACAGCGTTTTTGTTACGAATCAAAAAGGACTTGTGCCGCCTATGGTGACTACCAATTTTGTTGTTCAAGATCAAGGAAATTGCAGTCCACGATTCATGAGATCTACCATATATAATGTTCCAATTTCACAGGTATGTTTTCGTTTATAAAATCAATATGAAATAAAATGATACACGTCAAGTAATCGAAGAAAAAATCTTAATCAAAGTAGATACAGTTATAGTAGTTTTTGATGATGAAATGATGATTAAAAAAATGTCATTTAAAATCGAAATCTACAAAATGTACATAAATCTACGTAATTTACTGAAAATTTTAACTCTCACTGTCAAAAATAGCGGCAACTATTTCTAACTAAAAAGAGTGTCGTTGTTCAGAATGACACGGTTACTTCGAAAGTCGGATTGGTAGTTTGGAATTTTTTATATTTTTTCCAGGAACCATAAACTGTTATTAATATGTTTTCAAGCAAATTGCAAGAGGTGTAAGTGTATGGTGGTGTAAGACTTAGGCACTGAAGTTAACCGGTAATTTTTCTTAATCTTAGTTAATTAAAGAAATAAGTTAGTGGACCCTGAATGATATACCATTTTCTTTTGCTAGTAGTAAATTCGCAAAATAACCGGAATCGTAGCATCCTCTTTGGTAGGTCATCCTGCCTACAGTCCTGACTTGGCTCCGTGTCATTTCTTTGCGTTCCCGACAATTAAAAAGAACTGCGCGGTAAACGGTTTGAGATGCCAGATGAGTTGGTCGAAGTATATAAAAATTCCATTTCTGAGATACCTATTTAGAACTGGCATAAATGCTTCGATCATTACTTTGTTCGAATGCAAAAGTGTATTGATGTTACAGGCGAATACTTAAAAAAGATAAAAAGCTGACTTTTTCCAGAAATATGTTTTACTTCTATTCATTTACTCTACCTTTTCAGTGAATTCCTATTTCTCTCTTTTTCTGTTAGTTTTTTCTTTATCTCACCTATCCAGTTTTGTCCACGTTGGTATTCCGTGAATGAGTCTAATCGTTTAATCTATGTAGCATTTTTGTTTAACTAGCTTCACTAGTAAATTCATCACTCCATCCATCTAGTCGATCTTCAGATTTGTTTGTAGGGCCCTCTTTGCTCACTATCCTCTTTTCTCTATTTAAATAGGTGAAAGAGAAAAGGTTGACATCACGTCTCTATACACCACCTAGGCAGGCACCTGAAGAACGATTAGCAAACTCCACAGCGAACTATTTGAACAACTATATAGTATTTTTCAACATATAAAAACATTTGTAGTTAAACCTTAATTTTGATGTTTTCCACGAACATCAATTATGTGTTCTGAAATTAAGTTTATGCAACTTATAACCCTGATACTGAAAAACGTTTTTAGCAACTTTTGTTTTTTGAACTGTTGATTTTGAAAAGTGTTTTTCTCGACGTCTTGTTAATGTGACAATACAGACATATTCTAATTGTATTCTTTTTTAGGATTTGTTAAAACAATCGGCACTTCCATTCAGTCTCTTAATAAGTCCAATGGCCAGACAAGTAGAGCAAGAATACCCTCCACCAATAGTTAATTTCGGAAGTCTCGGTCCTGTCAGGTGCATCCGTTGCAAGGCCTACATGTGTCCGTTCATGCAGTTCGTCGATTCTGGAAGGAGGTTCCAGTGCTTGTTTTGTAACGCAACAACTGATGGTAAGGCTATTAAAATTTATAATATATTTGAACGATTCTATTATTAAAAGTTCTATATGTTTGTTAAAGGTGAACCCTTACAGACCTGAATTTTAAATTGGCTACAAAAAATTATTTTGTAATATTAGAGGAGGGTCATATTAAAACCCAAAATTGACAGATATATATTTATACATGTCTATATGTCATTTGAACAATGTACATTGTAATGTACATTAGGATCAAGTAAAAAAAAGTTGCAAATTAACAAACAGATTTATTTTGTGAGTTTAACTTTATAATTGTGGGTAATACATTGTAATTACATTGCGTGAAAGTTTTTGAAACAGTTTCTTCCCTTACTTGGTTTTATTTTTCTGGGTACATACTTTTTTTTCTATCACTTCATCTCAATTTTTTGTTTTTTTGGATATTTTATCTTTTCCATTTTGAGAAAAATCATTTATCATTTCCTAAAAAAATTAATTTAATACACAAACAAATTATTGACAATTCTTACCGCTCCAATCTGATTTCCTGCGACATCCGGAGCATTTTTATTATTTGTCTTTGTTTCTATTTCTTCATCACTAGAATTAGATTCAATATCTGAATGATTCTCCAAATACTGCAACATATTTTCACATTCAAGTTCGAATTGGTCATCATCTAATAGCGCCAATAACACCTCACGATCCCGCGGATCATCTGGATTAAAACCTGAAATAATATTAGAACTAAAGCCTGATGCACATTGCAATGTACAATAAAAATGAAAGCTTATTTTCTAACATAATATAAAAGAAAATATAAATTGTATATGCCAATACTTTGATTCTGACGTTTTATAAAACATTTGATATATATATTTTATTAGTTTGTAAAAAGTGCTATACGAGTAAATAAAACGATTTTTTACTTACCTCGTTTACGACTAGTTGACGCCGCCATGACTAATAATTTTCAAAGTTACACAATACGTTTAAACCGATAGCTAAAGAGCAACTGATTTATTTATGTCTACCAAAAATTGCTTAAATTAGCAAATATACTGATTTATACAATTTTTAATATATTATCTTAGTGGATAGGATTACCTAAACTCACTGTACATTGCAATGTACACCAGGTCTAAATGGGTTAAAGAGGAAAGCCATATATGTAAGTTTTTGGGGCAGTACATCGGTCAAACTGGTAGAACCTTTAACAAACGTATAGCAGAACACACAATAATAGAAAAAAAGATTCTATGTACGAACTTCACCTTCTAGATCATAATCATTCTGTTAATGACCAATTTCAAATTCTCCATTATTCAAAATAAAAATAAAGGCCTTAGCTATCTGTATTAGAATCTATGGAAATTAATAAATTAAAAATACAATGATATAATTTTGAATGACCAACTTAACACAAACAGTTCTTTCCTCCTCAACTTATTTAGTTAAAGACTATATGTGTCTCACCGTGAAACGGCTGTAGTGATAATAAATTATAATAAATTTTGTGGAAGTATTGAAAACGAAGTTTTCAGTATTTTATTGTTAGGCAAAATGAACTTTCATGAAGTAACAGTCGAATCCATCACTAATTTCTGTAGTTATTATAACGAAAGTTAGCTGTAAAAATATTTGACGTTTTGTTTTTGTTTTCCAGTTCCAACAGAATATTTCCAGCATCTAGATCAGACCGGCCTAAGAATGGACCGCTTCGAACGACCCGAATTGATCCTCGGCACATATGAATTCGTCGCTACTCCCGATTACTGCCGAAACAACGTTCTGCCCAAACCGCCAGCGGTCATTTTCGTTATCGATGTGTCATACAATAACATTAAATCAGGAATGGTTTCCTTGTTGTGCAATCAGATGAAAGAAATCATTCAAAATCTTCCGGTGGATCAAGGACATGAAAAGAGCAACATGAAAGTTGGATTCATTACGTATAATAGTTCGGTGCATTTTTATAATATCAAGGTAAGAAAGTTTTAATTCTTCTGCAATATTCCGGGTTCGATTTGTCTAGCTTTTTGAAGAGAGGTATTAGGATGCTTGATCTCCATTCTTGAGGAATTCCGTTTTGTTCTATTATTTTTTGATTAGTTTTAATAGTTTTTTGGTCAGATCCTCCGTACTTTATGAGTTCGTTCGGTATTCTGTCCTCTTCGGTGATTTTCTATTTTTTAATTTCGATAATGCTTCCTTTACCTCTTCCTGCTCAATATTTATTTCTTCGTTTGTCGTCACCTCTGGTGTTGGTGGTTCATTATCGTCATCTTTAGCAAATAGGGATCGAAAGTAATCTACCCATGTTTCCTTCTGAATGTGTTTCGTTTTTATTAGTTCGTTCATCTCTTTTCTTTGTCCTCTGATGATTTTCCATATTTCTTTTTCTGTTCCGTAGAAGTCGTGTTCCATCTGTTTTGAGAAGTTCTGCCACTGTTCCATTTTTATTTGTAAAGTATTAGTTTTATTTCTGATTCGTTTGTAGTAGTTATATGCATGTTGTTGTGTTCTGTATTGTAAAACGGCTTTCATTTTCTTCACATTTTGTCTTCATTTCCTCTACAAACCATGGTGTTTTCTTTTTTGATATGTTAGTGTTCGTTACTTTCTTCTGTCCAATTGATTCTGTTGCTGCGTTAATTGTTATTTTTGAGTTTTTCCCAGCTTTCCTTGATGTTATCGTTTTCTAATATTTCATTCCTAGCGATCTTCCCTGATATTATTTTCCATTTTCATCATCTTCTCTCTGATAACTGATAAACTTCGAAGTAACAAAATACATCCTAAAACTAAATACACTAAAAATTAAAACAACCATTTCTCTTTTTTTTGTAAGGATATGTTTCTTAGATTCGTTTGATTTTTACGCAGTTTTTTTATGTTATAGGGAAGTTTGACAGCTCCACAAATGTTGGTGGTAGGAGATGTTCAAGAAATGTTCATGCCTTTGTTGGATGGTTTCTTATGTACTCCAGAAGAATCTGGACCCGTGATAGATCTACTCATGCAACAGATTCCCGCAATGTTTGCAGATACCAAGGAAACCGAAGTCGTTTTGCTACCCGCAATTCAAGCTGGATTAGAAGCACTAAAGGTAAATATATTTTACTGTATTAAGTGTATATGTATGTTTTTCTAGATATTCTATCAAACGAACATTTAGAATACTCTCAAAAATTTTGCTGAAAATGGGAATGATTGAGAAGGGGCGATAATTTCCAATTTCATCTAAAACTTCATTTTGGAACACTGGTAGCACTTTTGTTACTTTTAATACATCTGGCAAAATCCCTTTAGTAAAACAATTATTATAAAGTATAATTAATTTGCCAATAATTATCGATTGTTTCCACAATTATTTTTTGTTTAAAAAATAAAAATCCGTGCAGTGTAAATTTTTCAATCTATGCAAAACATTCCTGATTCAGTATTACTAACAGGTATAAAAATAAAGAGTCACAAGGAGAGTGTACATCTTTCAAAAAATGTATGACTACATTTTCATTTGTGGAATTAAAACAACTTCTAATATGTTTAGCTACTGAAGTAAAGTAATTATTGAAATCGTTTGATATAATGGCGCTTGGACAGACTTTTTTATTTTGAAATTTATATTAACTTTCTAACTGTCACGAGATATATTTTCCGAATTGGAGAAGAAATTCTCATAAGCAAGTTTTTTCTTTAACGATATTGTTGATTTATAATGCTTTTTAAATTTTTTATACTCACTATATTCCTTTGAACATAAGAAAGTTCATCATCAAACCAAGAAACTGGAGCTTTACTATGAGTTCTTGATTTTTTTATTGGAAAATTAATTTCAGTTAACTTTACATACATTTCGGTAATAAATTGAGCTAATTCTGTTGCCGTTTTGAAAGAAACAACTGAAGCCCAGTCAACGTTATTTAACGACTGTTTTAACATCAGGATGTCATTACTTGTTATATGTCTTCTGTATGTATTAGCACTATGACTTTTTTCAGATTTTGTTGTTAAGTAAAGATATTGAACAAGATGATCAGAAATACATTGTACGAAGAAGGTTGCGTTTCGATTTAATTTGAGGTTTATATGGGTAAATTGTTGGTGCATAGTGGAATAGAATTATTCCCAACACCGCTCTGAATGGCTTGATTAAGCTTGGGTATACAGTTTACTTTAATTGCTATCGACGTATCTTCATCTTTCCTCACTAGAGGTATCTAGTTGCATACTCTGGTAGTTATTTTCCTGTAATTGCCAGAGTAATCGGTGCGTTTTGATTTGGTTTGAGTCTTCTTACAAACTCCTGATGACGGGTAGACCCAGAAACACGTCAGGGAGTGTTAAGAGACTCAAATTAAATCGAAATGCAACCTTCTTCGTATATTTATCGTCCTTACTCGACACAATGAGTACAATAATAATGGTAATTTATATGGGTAAATTGTTGGTGTATAGTGGAATAGAATTATTCCCAGCACCGCTCTGAATGGTTTGATTAAGCTTGGGTATACAGTTTACTTTAATTGCTATCGACGTATCTTCTAGAAATAAATTGATTCACGATTCCACAACAAATATCTCACAGCTTATATTTGTTAAAATGTTATCTAAACAAGTTGCTGATCTAGTTGTGATTCTAGTAAATAGTAAATTCAAAAGTAGAAATTAGATTACGAAAACTGTTTAGTTCATTAAAAGCTTTTTTAAAATCAATGTAGAATAATTATATTATACTATTAACAGAAATACACCAAGATTATTGCACTTAAATCAAAATCGACTTATATCGCGGGAGGAAATAGGTCTTCACCCCTGAAGTAACATACCATAAGTGTCTGTCATTCCGTCAGGAAATTACCAGCTCTCCTAAGAAGTATCAGTTACATATTGTCGAACTTTTTCTAATTCCTAAAATTATTAGCTAGCGAACAAGCCGATTTCCTAACACATTGAAATCTATCAGTTTAGCAAGATGTCCTAAAACGAAAGGGGAGTGTGTCTAATTGAATGCTTTAACGTTTAACATATACTCCCCACGCTGAAGAAGGGTTTAAGTTCTGTAGTCCTTACTCGTGGATGGGATTTGGTCACTCTTTCTCAAGTTAGCGGCAAGCAGTTTAAAAAAGCATAACTCAGTGTTGAAGGAAAATAAATAAAAAATAAAAAATTTAAAGATATAAAAAATATATCATCATTCATTCCTCTTCTTTTATATGTCTGTTATTGTGTCAATTTTTGTTTTCCAATCACATCATCCCTCCATTTTTGACTAATATTATCTGTGTATATTCCAGGCTTCCGAAAGTACTGGTAAACTTCTAGTATTCCATTCCACTTTACCGATAGCAGAGGCTCCAGGTAAATTGAAGAACCGTGACGATAGAAAAGTCTTAGGAACTGATAAAGAAAAAACAGTCTTGACACCACAAACACAAGCATACAACCAGTTGGGCCAGGAATGTGTTAGCAACGGTTGTTCCGTTGATATGTATCTCTTCAATAATGCTTACATTGATATAGCCACTATTGGTCAAGTGTCTAGACTGACAGGAGGAGAAGTATTTAAGTATACTTATTTCCAGGTAAGGTCTTCATTAGTTTGTACTATTTTCAATTTCAATACAAGCTATCTACTTTATTTAATGGCAGTTAATTATAATTTTAATTGAAAATACGATTACTTTCAAATAAATTTTCAGAATCATTTCAGTATAAATGGCCTCAAAACAATAATACGTTTTAATTACATACAGATCTGTAAATATTATTTAGTGAACAAGATATGTCTTGATATTGTCTTAGAAATGAATCTAATATAGTTTCATTTTTCTCTTTATTTATTTCAAATGTAATTTTAGGCTGATATTGATGGCGAACGTTTGATAACAGACGTTATCTTAAATATTAGTCGACCAATAGCGTTCGATGCTGTAATGAGGGTTAGAACATCAACAGGAGTGAGGCCCACTGACTTCTATGGCCATTTCTACATGTCAAATACTACTGATATCGAACTTGCCGCAGTAGGTAAGTGGATTATTAAAAATGTGTTCAATATTATTTTATAAACTGCTTTTTAATAAAGTTACAGATTCTCGATCAATAAAACATTTGCCATACAAATTTTATAAGATCAAATGCTTTTTTATTAACAAACATTATCAGTATATTTTTATAATGTGATAATATTCTGAAAAACGTTTCTTCTATCTGTGGTAAAATTTTAACCAAATTTTAACGGACTCTAAGCCAATGAGTCTTTGAACAACCAGTGTAAAATTCGTGTAGCGTGATCTAACTTCGGTTCAAAGACCGTAAGGTTAAAAAATCTGCTCTATACAGGGTGAGTCATAGTCATCCCAACTATTGGGACATAGACTAAGGACAGGTTATTTGGTCCAAAATATGGCTATTGGGCCAAATATGCCTTAATAAAATATTGCTAAGAAAAAAGATACAGGGTGTTAAAGTTAATTTTTGTTTTTCGTTTTTTGCTAATGGTTTCCCTGTATATTTATAAATTGCTATCAAAATTGGGACAGAGGAATAATCTTAGACAAGAAATAGTATTTTATTTACAATTCCATTATCAAATACCAAACTAATAAACAAAGTTGCAACTAACGTAAGGTTTCCGTTTTGACGATAAATCAAAACTAAACACACTTTAACTTAAAAGAACTCACAAAAACTCAAACTAAATGTTCTACATGGTCTCCTCCGATTTCTATGCCTTTTCTAATTCTTTTTATAAAGGATTTTCGGACGTTAAAAAAATATTATTCGGTCTCCTTATAAGATTAGCTGCATTTTGAATGTATCACCAAAGTTCGTCTCTTGTATTAATTTCATTGGCATAAACTAAGGACTTCATATGTCCCCAAAAATAAAAATCTAGCGGGTGTACTCAGGACTTCTTGGTGGCCTTTGAAAATCACTGCCTCTGCCAATCCATCGTTGAGGAAATACGTCATTAAGATGATTTCTACCAGGTAATGAAAAATGAGGTGGCGCTCCATCCTGCATAAACCACATTTTTCTTCTTACATACAGTGACAGATCATCTAAAATATCACTAAGAGTATTTTCCAAAAAGAATAAATAAGAATTCTCCATTTTAATTCGGAGGAAGAACATAAGGCCCTAGTAGTTGGTCGCCTATAATGCCACACCCAAATATTCAATTTAAACTCATTCTGAAAATGTCTAGCTTTAATAGCATGCGGGTTTTCTTCTTCCCAATAATGACTATTTCGCCAGTTAAAAACCCCTCGTCTGGTAAAAGTTGCTTCTTCGGTGAACATAATATTCTTAATAAAGTGTCTGTCATTGCGATGTTTATTCAGAATACGTTGGCAAAACTGTAACCGTCGTGGAAGATCTGTTGGAAGTAAATTTTGAACAGGAGTGAAGTGATAAGGATGGAGGTTCTCTTTTTTTAGAATTCTAACGATAAACGACTGACTTACTCCTGTTGCTGCTGATAGATGTCGTGAACTTATTTCAGGATTTTCATCTACTCGAACCAAAAGTTCATCTTCTTGATTAGGTGTGATTTGTTTCGGTCGACCACCCCGATTTTTAGTGCGAAATGACCCAGTTTCACCTAAACTACGATATAATCTTGCAAAAGTTTTATGATTTGGTTGCCTTCTATTTGCGTATAACATTCCATACCTTCTGGCTGCCGAGCGACCGCAAAAATTTTCTTGTGCGTATACGCAAATTATATCTCGCATTTCTTTATTAGTAAAATGATTGTGACGAGGCATTTCAATCAAAAAAAGTAATGATTACTTTTAAAAAATGCAACATTACACTACACTGTCACATCAAAAATAATTTACTTTGAACAAATGACATTTACCAACAACAATTATCTGTCAAAACTTCTGACAGTCCAAAGCATACTTTTCATAAATGAAATAATATTTGAAATCCTTTTTTAAAACTCTAAGCAGTTCGACTGCGTTTTTATCGAAAACGTTTGAAATTATCATGTTTAAACAAGAGTACCAATTTTACGTAAAAATGATGTTTACGTCATATTTTCTAATAAAAGTTACTAAAAAGTTTTATCAGAAAAAGTTTAGACTCAATTTGATCATTAGGAATGATCCACGTGGCGCCCTCTATGACAAAACGTAAAATTGTAAATAAAATACTATTTCTTGTCTAAGATTACGCCTCTGTGCCAATTTTGATAGCAATTTATGAATGGACAGGGAAACTATTAGCAAAAAACGAAAAACAAAAATTAACTTTAACACCCTGTATCTTTTTTCTCAGCAACATTTTATTAAGGCATATTTGGCCCAATAGCCATATTTTGGTCCAAATAACCTGTCCTTAGTCTATGTCCCAATAGTTATGACTCACCCTGTAGAGTGAAAATGAGCCCATGTTTGTTTGATTTTTCATATGCGCATATGGCTCACGTTCAAATAGAAAAGAATAGAAATATGCTTTATTACCACTGATAATTGTACAATCATATGGACAAAGCTTACAAAAATTCAAAAAAATAACAATAATTAAAATTCACTAAAATTACATAAATCAATCAATAAAATCTTCTCTTCTACTTCTTGTAGATCTTTCGATCTGTTTAATTCTGAAGCTGCCTCTGGTTAATTTACTGGGAGGTAGATTGCCAACTACCCCTCCATTTTTTAGGTGGTCGTTCGGGAGGTCTTGAATGTCTTACATGATTGTACCACATCCTCTTACGCTGCATTACCCATCTTACAACATCTTGAATTTTGCACTGCTCTCTAACGTTTGTATTTCTCACTCTGTCTTTTCTTGTTTTGCCCACTACTGGGGTTATCATTTCGGCAACCCTTAGCATCTGTTTCGTTTTGTTGGTATCTTCGCGCACTTCTATGCCATATATCATGATCGGACGTATGCAAGTCTTGTAGATTCTAATTTTACTATATGTGCTCATATACGGATTTGACCAGACTATCTCCCTCAGCATCCTGACAATGCGGATGCTTTGTTGATCTGACTCCTTAGGTCCTTTACTGGGTCGTGTGGTCGACCACTAACTTACATCTGAGCGGATCTTCTGCTATTGTCATACATTTAGTTTTGTTGGTAGAAATGGTCATATTTATTTGGCGGCTTATTTGAAAGAACTGAAAGAGCTGTCTCTGAAAATCATCTGATTCGGCAATAATTGCTGCATCATCTGCGTAACACACCATACCAATTCTTTTGTTGCCCATTCTGTATCCGAGATTGAGAGATGCTACTTTGTTTATAATTTTTCCCATGAGTAGTAGTAGTATTGCCCTCTGTAGTTTTGTGGGCAAGTTTTTTGTCCTTTTTTAAATATGGGGATTGTGATGCTCTTATGCCATTCCTCTGGTGTTTTGGTGTCGGTTAAGATTTTGTTAAATAGTTGTGACAGTTTACTTGCAAGTTCATTGCCTCTATATTTTAAGAGTTTATTGGGTATACCATCTGTTCCAGGGGATTTTCAGTTTTTTAGCTTCTTGATCTTTACTTCTACCTCTTCGTCATTGATTGTAGTACTTATATCTGCTTCGTGTTCGTTTATATTTAGCGTTTCTTCAGCATCATATAGCTCTTCAAAATGCTGTTGCCGTGTCTCTATAGGTATTCCCTTGGTCTGCACGAACTCGTTAACTTATTTTTCTTGTTCCATTCTGGTTGTAACTCGATCTCTTTTAGTTTGCTGGTAATCCTGTTCTCATAAAGATATTGACCAAGGATACTTGGGTAGCACAAGCACCAGCGTAAATAATATTCAAGTCACCGCATACAATCTTTCTGTTTTTATTGGTCTAACAAATTTTAACATAATTTTATTATGTATTTTCCAGATTGCGACAAAGCCATAGCAGTTGAGATAAAACACGACGACAAACTGTCTGAAGATACGGGTGTATTCATTCAAACGGCGCTGTTATACACATCGTGTTCTGGACAGAGACGATTGCGAATTATGAATCTTTCACTGAAGACTTGCTCACAAATGGCCGATCTCTTTAGAAGTTGTGATTTAGATACTTTAATCAATTACATGAGTAAACAGGCTACATATAAATTATTGGACGGCAGCCCCAGCGTTGTAAAGGTTTGTAATTTTCTTTCGTTCTCTTTTATTTCATTAAAATTTTACAGTACTATGAAATTGGCAATTGATCTATTTTTCAGGAGGGACTTGTCCATAGAGCCGCTCAGATCTTAGCAATATACAGGAAGCACTGCGCAAGTCCAAGTAGCGCAGGTCAACTAATTCTTCCCGAATGCATGAAGCTGCTACCGATCTACACCAACTGTCTTCTCAAGAACGACGCTATCTCAGGAGGTTCCGACATGACCATCGACGACAAGTCGTTCGTCATGCAGGTGGTCCTGAGCATGGATCTTAACTTCTCGGTGTATTATTTCTATCCTAGGTTAATTCCACTACACGATATTGATCCGAACCAGGATCCTATCACAGTTCCGAATCCTATTAGGTGTAGCTATGATAAAATGAATGAACAGGGAGTGTATATATTAGGTACGTAGTTCACTGTTATAATAGTATATTATGGTAATGCTTACTTCAATACTTTTAATAATTAGTAGTAGACCTCAACGATACATCAACGATAGATTATTAAAAATCTCTATAAAAATGCGTAACATCACAACACACCTGATAAGCACATATGCCCCAGACATATCTAAGCCCACAACAGAAACTGAAAATTTCTATCAGCAACTACAAAACACCGTAGATAACATAAATGCTAAGCACAAAATTATCGTATTCGGGGATCTTAATGCACGGATCGGAAACGATATCATACCACGTTAAAACAAAAGTACAACGAAGAAATTATTAATGAAAACGGCGAAACACTAACAGACTTTTACGCTAGAAATGGAATTAGAATCAACAACACATACTTTGCTCATAAAGACCAACATAAATACACTTTTAACAATAATCGAGGCCAGCGATCAATGATAGATTTTATAATCACAAATCGAGTGATAATACCGTCACAAGTACTTGATGTCAGAGCCCTAACATCTGCTAACTTGGGGACCGATCACAACCTTGTTTTATGCAAGATTCTACTAGAACATCCGCAATGAAACAGAAAACCCCCAATGCTCATCGAAAAACACAATATAGAATCGCTAGCAACAAAGAGTACAAAACTCCTTTATGAGAACAGGATTACCAGCAAATGAAAGAGATCGAGTTATAACCAGAATGGGAAGTAGAAGATACTTGGTAAAAAATGCCTCAACCAAGCAGCAGAAGAAGCAATTGGAAAGCGGAAAAACAACACGAGGGCAATAAACCAGACCGAACCGTGGTTTTGTCAAGAGGTAAAAGAACTCTCTGAATTAAAACGCAAATGCTACCTGAGATATAAAAGCACACAATCGGAAGAAGCTCTCGCAGAATATGTCCAAGTAAGAAACGAAGTAAAGGCAAGAATAAAATCAATCAAAATAGAACCTTGGGCTAAATTCACCATCGACATGCACTACGACTTACATGGTGCCCAAAAGAAAGTATGGAAAATGCTTCGGAACAGGACAAAACCAGTTAACGAGTTCGTGCAGACCAAGGGAGTACCTATAGAGACATAGCCAACAGTATTTTAAAACGGTAAACGAATACGAAGCAGATATAACTGCTACAATCAATGACAAAGAGGTAGAAGCAAAGATCAAGAAGCTAAAAAACAGAAAATCACCTGGAACAGATGGTATGCCCAATCTTAAAATATGGAAGCCCTGAACTTGCAAGTAAACTGTCACAACTATTTCACAAAATCTTAAAGGACACAGAAACACCAGAGGAATGGCATAAGAGCATCACAATCTCCATATTTAAAAAAGGACAAAAAACTTGCCCACAAAACTACAGAGGAATAACCCTCTTAAATATAACGATGAAACTTTTCACGAGTATTCTTAAGGTCAAATTGGAAAGGCAAATCACTAATACACTAATAAGAACAACAAGGTTTTACAAGAGGGCGGTCTATAACAGATGCAGTATTCATAATAAAACAAATAAAACAAAAGCTATAGAATTCGGCATGCCAGCGTATATTTGCTTCATTGATCTGACGAAGGCGTTTGACAGGGTTCGTCTGGGAGACATTCTAAATGTATTAATAGAAAATAAAACACCGACGAACATAACAAATATAGTCCATAACCTAAATAACAACAATGTAACCAAAGTTGAAGCAGGAGACCAATTCACTGAAAATATTCCAACATCGGGAGGAATTAGACAAGACGACAGTTTAAGCCCCTTCTTGTGTAATCTACTCATGGGCAAAATTATAAATAAAGTAACATCTCTCAATCTCGGATACAGAATGGGCAACAAAAGAATTGGTATGGTGTGTTACGCAGATGATGCAGCAAGTATTGCCAAATTAGAAGATGATCTTCAGAGACAGCTCTTTCAGTTCTTTCAAATAAGCCGCCAATTAAATATAACCATTTCTACCAACAAAACTAAATGTATGACAATAGCAAAAGATCCGTTGAGATGTAAGTTAGTGGTTGATAAAAACCCCATAAAACAGGTGATGCAATTTAGATATCTGGGCATAGATATATCAAGCACACACGACCCAGTAAAGGACCTAAGGAGTGAGATCAACAAAACATCTGCATTGTCAGGATATCTGCGGGAGATGGTCTGGTCAAATCCGTATATGCACACAGATAGTAAAATTAGAATCTAAAAGACTTGCATACGACCGATCATGACATATGGCATAGAAGTGCGCGAAGATACCAACAAAACGAAACAGATGCTAAGGGTTGCCGAAATGAAAACCCTAAGGACAATAGTGGGCAAAACAAGAAGAGACAGAGTGAGAAATACAAACGTTAGAGAGCAGTGCAAAATTCAAGATATTGTAAGATGGGGAAGGCAGCATAAGAGGATGTGGTACAATGGTCCCCAATGAAGATATCCTAGAACATGGGGGTTTCTGATTTTATAGAAGGAAGCATTTGTGGTAAGTTTGTAAGTTCGGACAAGGGTTGTAGAATCTGTGGGATTGAAATTGAACATCTGGGAGAGTTCAGGAGACTGGCATAAGATAGTGCTAAGTGTTGCCTTCGAAGGAAGAAGAGGAGATGATGGGACTTATAATAAACATTTATCAATAAAATGAGAATAAGGCAAATGCAAAATTATAATATTAAATCATTAAAAGTTAACTTTACTAATAAAATAATACAAATTCACTTAATTGAAATAATTATGTAATATTTAAACAAACAACAACATGATTATCTGCCCTCTTCGAAGTTTAAGCTTTAAGCCAGGTCAGTGTGTTGAGAAAATATTTTACAAACCTTTTAGAATTGCACTTAATAGATGGAATTTTTGCTACAAAAGGATTGCGAGGTCATAAAGCACATCAAAACAAGAAAGCTGGAATATTTAGGCCACATTACCCGAGGTGCGAAATATGAGATATTAATATTGTTCTGAAGCTATTTTCTTGTGGCATTGTAAATTAATTACTATTAAACTGGGAATAAGCCACAATTAAAGATAAAAATACGTTTATTAATAAACGTATTTTTATCTTTAATTGTGGCTTATTCCCAGTTTAATAGTAATTAATGAGATATTAAGGTTCATAATGCAAGGTAAAATCAAGAGTAAAAGATCCATAGGAAGACGAAGAATTTCCTGGCTGAGAAACCCAAGAGAGTGATATAGTTGCAGCTCAGTAGATCTTTTTAGAGCAGCCGCCAATAAGGTACGGATAGCTGTGATGATAGCCAACCTCCTATAAGAGAATGAACTACAAGAAGAACAAGATGGAATTTATTAACAAGTGCAATTATATTTTGCAATATATAATTATTAATAAAGATTGGACAAGTTGTGTAATATTCATTTTAATTGATTTTAAAAGTAGATCTAAACCTATTAATTTTTTAATTATTTTTAGAGAACGGAATCCATATGTTCTTGTGGTTTGGTCTCGGCGTGAATCCGAACTTTATTCAGCAACTTTTTGGTGCGCCTTCTGCAATACAAGTTGATATCGATAGGAGTGGTTTGCCGGAATTAGATAACCCATTGTCGATAGCAGTTAGGACAATAATCGACGAAATCAGGATACAGAAACATAGGTGTATGCGGGTAAGTATTTTTTACCTTAACAGAACTTATACTGTACATCAGAAGAGCTTTTGGAGATTTCTTCATTGTTATTTGATCACATTGGATTTTTAGTTGGAAATGATAGCTAAAACTCGGGAATATCATTATGATTGTTTAAATCACCAGAAATAAGTCAATCTATTTGTCTTTTTCCAACTATATTTATCTGTCCCTCTTTCTCCGTATTTCTTCCCGCTTTCCATCTCTCCGTTTATTTTCCGGTTTCCCTGTCTTTTCTTCCCTCCCTTCTCTCTCTATCTTTCTCTCTCTCTCTCTCTCTATTTACCTCTGTTTGTCTTTGTTTCCCACTATCTCTCTGTTTGTTTATTTATCTCTGCTCTTCTTCCTCTACCTTTTTATATTTTTCTCTATCTGCCTTCATTTATCTCCTATCAATCCATCGAGCAATAAGACAAAAGAGGGAATCTAATGGTTATAAAAAGGAGACCAAAAAAGTGGCCTCTGATGGCGGACACATCCGGAAATGCAAAGGCGCCAAATTTAAATTTTCCGATACTTATTAACAGTAGCTATATAATATTTTTCAGAATGTGTCTTAGACGACAAAGTTTTAATTAATTATTAATGATAAGAGTCTAAAATGCGACACAATTGTTAAAAAACTTCAATATAAATAAGATTTCATGTGACATTTGGGACAAACAATAACATAACCCAACTAAATTTGATGTCAAACAAGGAGAGAGACTGTCTATCCTTGTCTAAAGTGGCCTCTCAAGATGGCACTTCCTGTCTATCAATATATTTACCCCTTCTACCTTTACATTCCCTCTTTTGTCTTATTGCTCGATGTATCAATCTCTCCCATCTCTCTCTGTCACTCTCACTCCTTTCTCTGTCACTCTCTTCCCTCTCTGTCACTCTCACTCCTTTCTCTGTCACTCTCTTCCTGTCTATCTATTTATTTTGTGTCTATTACTTTCTATCTTTTTCCGTATCAGCATGTATCTCTCATTCTATCTCTGTATACCCCCCTTTTCTTTCTCTCTTTTTATTTCTCCCCTTCGTCCTTATCTTTCATTGTTTCTGCACCTTTCTCTCCTACTCTACCTCAGTGTATACCTCTATCTTTTTCCTCTATATCTTTTCCTTATATTTCCTTATACCTGTTTCTGTATTTATTCCTCTATATCCCTGTCTGTCTGTTTCTCCTTCTCTATATGTGTATCCCTCTCTCACTGTCTATTTCTTTGTGTCTGTTTTACATCTGGTTTGTTCTTTTCTGACTACTATTATTTTAGGTGCTGAGATGAGATTGTCATAATAAATTCTTTTGCTCTTATGTTAAATCTATGGACCAGTCTTTGCAGTCTATCTTCGTCTTGAGCTATCAATATTGCGTCGTCTGCGTAACAGAGTATTTTTATTTCTTTGTTTCCCATTCTGTATCCTCTTTCTTTGTTAACGCTTTTAATGATTTCATCCATAATCAAATTGAAGAGTATGGGGCTCTATGAATCCCCTTTTCTTATTCTGCCTATTTCTATAGGTTCTGTAAGTTGTCCTTCTATTCTGACTTCCATTTTGTTGTTTTGGTAGATGCTTTCGATAGTTTTTACAATATTTAGGGGAACTTCTCTATTATACATAGGATGGATTACATCTACATCTTTGGGTCTTACCCTATCAAACACTTTCTTTAAGAAAAACCAAACACAGAAATGCCGGTCTATTATACTCTAGTGATTTCTCAGTAATTTGCTTTATAACGAATATTGCGTTTGTACACGATCTTCCACTACGAAAACTCTTTTGTTCATCTGCTAAACTTATCCTATGGTTTATTACCACTTGTAAATTTTTTGTTATAAGTTTTAGCGTAGTATTTAATAAGTTTATACCTCTGTAGTTTTCTGGCTGTTTTTTATCTCCTTTTTTGAATAGTAGAATTAGTTAGCTCGTTCTCCATTCTTCCGGTATTTTATTGTGTTTTATAATTTTATTAATTAATGTTGTTAATTGTTCTGTCATTGCTACTCCACAATATTTCAGTTTGGTATCCCGTCTTTACCTGCCGCTTTTCTGTTCTTCAGATTTTCAAGTATTTTCAGAACTTCCTGTACATTTATATTAAGTTCTTTATTTGCCGTTTAGTTTCTCGTTCTAGTATGGTTTGTTTGTATCGTATCGTAAAATAAGGAGTCGTTCAGTTCTCCAGAAAGGGTTCCGATCTTTGTGGAAGTTAGTCGCTGTCGGTGGTTGTTGGTTGGATTAAGGGGGCTGTTGGTCTAGTCTAGATTATATCAATTATTTTTGTCTCAAGGTTGGTAAATGGGTTTCAAATTATATTCTGATGCATCAGTGGATTTAAAGTAGTATGGGTGGTTGCTGATTGTTTCCCCAAGGTAGTGTGGTTGGCTGTTGTTTGCTTCCCAAGGTAGTGTGGTTGGCTATTGCTTGCTCCCCACGGTAGTGGCTAGAAAATTCATACAAAGATCAGTTTTCTCCCAAAAGAAAAACCCGATCACAAATAAAGCTGCGTATTCAGAGAAAAACGATCTCAGCAATATCTCTGATGACAGCGTGGCATTAATAAAAATAAATTTATAGGAAAATATTTTATTAATAAGATATTAAAGGAAATAAGGTAATATAGGTACATATATTAAATAAAAAAAAAAATAAAAGTTAAAATGTTTTCAGCTTTATTTTAAGAAAGAAAGTATCTGCTATGCAAAAGAAAACAATTAGAAAGCATAGGCCTAAATCTAGAAACAGATATTGACCCGTGTATACGGCTAAGACACTAATCAATTTGTGTGACTAAAGTTTCATTGTAGAATGATTGTAGTGATATGATTGAAAAGAGAGTGAATAAAAATTTGTATCAGTTTATATAGGATGGAACGGCTACTAAAAATATTTATAATTTAGTGAGGTCGCTTTGGAATAATATAGTACGGGAGACAAATACCAAGCGGAGCTTGGTGTCACGTTCAATTGGTTGATTGAAACGTTACACACCCAAGGTACCTGAAATTTTTTTTACAGAGAGCTTATAAGCTGTAGGTAGTCAATCCACGTATCCTTTTCTATATGTTTTGGTTCTATTAGTTTCTTTACCTCCATTCCTTGACCTCTTATGAAACGCCATATTTTTCTTTTGCAGACCGTAAAATTCATGTTCCGTTTCTTTCAAAAAGCGTTCTCAGTGATCATTTTTTATTTTTCTTACAAGTGCATGTGTTTCGTTTCTAATTGTCTTGTAATTATGGTATGTCTCTTGTGTTTTGGTTGACATGTATTTCATCGTTTCAGCTTCTTTCTTTTCTTTACATTTTTCCTTCACTTTTGTACAAAACCATGGAGTTCTTCGCTTTATAAACGATTTATTTTTACTTACTTACTAAACTTCCTTGGCCGAGGCTAAGGTATTAAACTTAATTTTTCGTAGCTTTCTTCGACTCATCATTTTCTGTGGTAGATGTGTTTCTGTTTTTTTCGATTATTCTTTTTTTGGAATAGGTATCTTGTATGGAGTCATCCTGTAAGCTTTCGACTTTTATCTTTGTGGTATATTCTGATGTTTTATTATCACAAAGGCAAAGATAAATCGTTTTAAAAGGTCGGCATTGAACAATTAGAAACGTGTTGGAATTATTGTATTGCCGTTAAAGAGATTATTTTGATAAACAAATGGCCCGGGAATTATTGCTTAACGGCATACATTTTCTACTGCCATTTATTTATACTAGATACAATATTGATCACAGGATACTTTACTATAATATTCCTGCTATGTTTATGTATTTGTAAAAGAAATTTTGTAAAACTGCGCTTAATGATTAGTAATTAACAATTATTATGTTTCAGTTAACCCTGGTTAGACAAAGAGAAAAACTAGAACCAGTCTTCAAGCATTTCTTAGTCGAGGACCGCGGCACTGACGGTTCAGCCAGCTATGTCGACTTCCTATGTCATATGCACAGAGAAATCAGAAACATCCTCAGCTAGCACAGAAGATGATCCAAAGGCAGACGGAAGATAAGATGATAGAAAATCTTGAAATTTGTACTCTGATCCTCGATAACATATTTCCTCTTGTATAAAGTATTATTAAGATCTATTTTTGTATAGGGCATGCGTTTGTAAAGGGTGCCAGAAGAAGTTCTTTAGGATTTCTAGATATTCTATTATATTATGCATTATTTTGGGGTCTAGCTTGTCGGTGCTTTTAAATAAAAAAAATCAGTATGTTTCCATATGCTCGGGAAAGGAAATACGCATTTTTTGTGTTTTATTAATTATTTCATAGCTGGCGCTTTATCCGTACTAAGCACGCGGAGCCAATTTTTTAAAACTCCTTACGCAACGGACCATGGCATCCTCTACATTCAAATTTTTGTTGCATCATTTGCACCCCAGAATGAACTTATACTAGCATTTAGCTTTTTAATTTTTATATTTTTATCAATCCGATTTCTTCGATATTGCGACTAGTATGGAGCGTTCGGAGTGCAGATTTCGTACTGAGAAGGAATTATGCTTAATATATAGAGAGATTAGTGAATTATATTTAATTATTTTGTATCTATATTTTATCGGTTTTCTTTATAATGTTTATGTAATATAGAATAATTAATAAATAAGTGTTTATTACTGTTTGTTTTATTTATGTTATTTTTTTTTATAAAAAAAACACATAAGCGTATTTTTCTATAATAATTGATATCGGATCAAGAAAATTATCAAACAACCGTCACTGCAGCCCATCTTATAATGATGAATAAGCAAATGCAGCTTTAACCCATTAACGTCCAAGCAATCTTTTTCTTCTCGTGCCGTCTCCACTAATGAAGGTTGGCTATATCCATTGTAAATTTGTCTCTATCTTCTACTTTTCTTAAGAGCGTCTGTGTGTTTAACCTGGTCCAGTCGCGAATGTTTTTCAGCTAGGATATTTTGTCATCTACCAGGACCCCCTTTTCCTTCGATTTTACCCTTCATAATCAGCTGCAATAACTCGTACTTATTATTTCTATGGCTGTCTTTCACTTTTTAATGGTGGTCAAAAGTTCTCTGTGTCTTCCCAAGATATGTTTATGATTTTTTAACAAAAAATTAACAATAACATCTAAAAAATTAAGCATGCGTGTCCACACCCTTGGCTAATACTGTTATAAGGTCTTTACACCAACAATAAATTCACGAAGATATTCATGAATTTATTCATCAATTTCTGTGTCAATAAATTCGTGAATTTCTTGGACGTAAAAGTTTCTTTGACTTCAAATAAATTTTAACATCAAGTGTCATTATTTCAGTAGTACCAATGGTTTTATTATTGGATGTTATTTATTTATGTTTGTTTGAATAAAGATATATTTGGATTTGGAAATATAATCAGAAAACAATATCGTTTTAAAAAGAAAATAGTGATTAAGATTGTACAAAAAATTATGCTGAATTTGGCAAAGAGTAAGATCTTAAACAAGAGGTAAAAATTAGTGGAAATTACATTTATAATTCGCGAAAACTGTTGATTTTAGACACAGAAGATAATTTCAAATAACTTTAATAAGGACAACATAGTTAAAGAAACAGAAAAAGTGGTAATTTTCTATGATAGGACAAGAAAATCTAGCATTCATTACATACTAAAAATTAACTGTAGTTAATATAAATGTTAATCAATTCATGGTGACTTTTAGAATGATGAAAGCTTTTATTTAAATACAATACCTGGATAGATTTTGAGAATCATGAGCGAACCTCATATACCTAACCTAGGTACTATATTCATATCACTCCATACTTTTAATTTTGCAATCTTATAATACTTGGCATTTCAAAGAAAACCATCCTTTCAGAAATCAATAACATCCATATATTTTGGAAAATGTTGATAAATCCATTTTTAAACTTTCAAGATGATAAAAACATAATGACTAGACCAAGTAAAAGATAGGAGTAAAGAAAAAGGTAGAATTATATAATCTTTTATTAACAACTATTTACTATATATTCTCAAAGCATTCAATAAATATTATTTGAAAGAAAGGGAAAAGTAAAAAATTTCTTAATAAAACTAGTTCTGCCTCGAAATTTTATGTTTTTCATAAAAAAAAATACATAATATTATTTTCTGTCTTTTATTATAGAATAATAAACTTAGCTCTTTCCCATAACTATTACTTCACACAAGACTTAAAAATGCAAAGTTCAATTTGGTTCAATAATCAAAAACAAATAATTATTATCCCTACTTCGCGCCAAATCTATACAGGTTGGCGATACTGAATTCACGTCCAATAAATGAGAAAAATAGAACATGTTCTATTTCGTCAATTTCTTCACGAAGTTATTCATGAATTTATTCACGGCAAAATTGGATGTCAAATTGTGCTTTACACACGTCAAATTTGACCTTGAAGCGACTGACTTTATTGCTGGTGTAGAGCCTGTATTACACATAGAACAATTATTATTTGTACGAAACGATTCAAAACATTTGGGATGGAGATGAATTTTATATTTTTTGCATAAATATATAGTACGACTTTTGCATAACCTACATTTCTTTCGCGCACTTGTATCGTGCCTTCTAATCAAATAACCCATATTGTCAAATCTTACATCTCTAGGTAAATTATCTTTAGAGGGACGTTCACAACTCGAGTTAGTAGCCACTTCTGTATTTACTATTTCATTACAACGTTCAAATTTCATAAGTGATACTGCTAGAAGTGATCGAAATTGTAATTGTGACATTTTAAATACTATCAGTTGCAATATTGTAAATCGTCTAGCTATTTTCGACTGTACTATCAATAAGATTCACAAATAGAGGCCACCACCATTTCTTCCCTCTTTATTTTGATTCGGTAATTAGCAATGCCATTGTCGTGCAAATCTACACCACCCATAAACATATTGTATTCGGCTACTAAATTAGGCTGAGATACGAGAATCGATACTAAATTTCGTTTAGTCCCCAATTCCATGCCAAACCTAATGTACTATACAATAGAACCTTTCTGCCTTTACGTGAATTTGACTCCGCCTTCGCGCAGCTCCATGGTCAGGAGTGCTTGAACTATCTATACCATCCTATGGTCCGAGCGAGGGTCGGCCCCTCGTTATGAGCGTACACTTAAGAAACACGTGCTATCTACTGAAATTTTTATATAATTACATAAATTCGTATTATAATATATTTTTAGGTAATGGTTAATAGGCGCGATTTTTTATTATCGATTTTACTTACCTAAACACCTATTCTCCTTCCCTTGCTGGACGTTTTGAAACATTCTTTGAATCCTTGGATTATTCATATTTTACTACAGAAGGAATGTCGCATAAAAAGTGTATATCCAATGAAATCCTATATTAACGTACCAAAATTAGGTCAGAACAAGTGGATGTCCATTAAATTGCACTTTGTTCATACGGACTACAGTTAGGATAAGTCTATCTCCACCTCCGCAATATACTAATAAACTAAAAACAGATCAGAACAAGTATATGTCCATTAAAAATATACAACGCACACTCATTAAGCATACCGTTGCGTACATGAAATACTTCTGGACTACACTGACGACGCTTCAACATATAGGACTGCTTCTGCCGCAAATCAAGCATCCTTTAATGGACGCGTTCGGCGTAAAATCCCACCAAACAAAATTTTAGACATAGAAAAGTTCTGCTCCCAAGGGACAAAATATATACGTACAGGCTCAATCACAAGAAGCGCTGCCAAGGACTGTTCGAGAGAAAAGCGCCAAGATCAGCTATATAAGTAACCGCTTCGACCAGGAGAGTCAGTTTACTTCAAGCACTAGCAAGCAGCGTTATTACTTGACTCGATAATGGAAAGAACGATCTTGCTGAAATTTCATCAAAACAATGGTTTTATTGAAAAACAAAATTATTCAACGCGGAGTTAAACTCGGAAAACTACAAAAAGCACAATTTCAAGCGTAACATTAAGAATTAAAATATGTAGAACAAGACCTAAAACAAGTCAAAAGATCTACGAACTCATCTGAACTATATAGAAAGTAAACACATGTACAATAAACAAGAGAAACATCCAAATAATAGGCCGATGGCATAACTATAGTAGCCCGTGTGAAGAAAGCATTTTAAAAGATGGACTCCGAGGCCAACTTGAAAGGAATATCTGTGAAAAAACAGTAAGTTAGGAGCATTGATGAATTGAATGAATGATTAGAGAATAAGAACAAATTTATATTTAATGACAAGCACCGAAACACAAATATGGAGACAAAAAAATACTGTTGTAATATTTGTATCAAAAAGATGCATACTAATGGCAAGATAGAAAGTACAACTAAAAAGGTTTTAAAGAGAAGTTATAAAAAAATATCGGGCTCTCGATCGAAGCTTTCAAACATTCTTTAAAAAGTGCAGAATGACAACAAAGGTCTCAAAACGAAAATCTAGCCAGGGTAAAATAACAATTCATACTGAGATGTTAAAATTAATGAAACTCTATTGTCTATGTTCTCTTATTTATGTCAGAAAAATAAGCAATTGACTGTATTCATTGACAATTGACAGAACAGTACGATACCAATCAATGCGTGAGTTTGGTATACTAGAAAAACTTATCCGATTAATGAGAATAAAAACGACTAACTTAAAAGCAAGTGTTAGGATACAGGTAGAGAGTTATAGAACTTTTGGGATAAATCAATGACTCAGAAAAGAGTCTGTCTCTGGCTTGTTTCTTAATTTAATATTGCCTTAGAAAAGGCAGTCCAAGACACACGAATTAGACACGGTGGTACTATTTACAATTCTTCTTTAAGTGCCATCTCCGCGACGAAGGTTGACAATCATCATGGCTATTCTGACCTTCGAGGCAGCTGCTCTGAACAATTGCCTTGAGCTGCAACCAAACCACTCTCTCAGGTTCTTCAACCAGGAAAACTCTCCTTCCTACGTTTCTCCTACTCTCTATTTATCCTTAAATTATGAGTCTCAAGATGTTTTCGCCTCTCATGACATGTCCGAGGTATTGCAATTTCCTTTCTGGTATTGTATTTTCCATTTCCCTCTCTCTGCCTATTCTCCTTAACACTTTTATATTCGTGACTCTATCTACTCATGGAATCTTTAACAATCTTCTAAATATTCACATTTCAAACGCGTTAAGTTGATTTATTGTATGCAGGATTAATGCCATGATTCAGCTCCATATTAGAGTACACTGTGTACATAGCATTTAATTAGCCTTTTCTGAGGGCCAATGTCAGATCTTTGCTGCATCTTTTTCACTTTTACGAAGTTGGCACGTGCTTTTTCAATTCTGACTCTTATTTCTGCAGTATAATCGTTATTTTCTGACATTATAGTTCCCAATTAAGTAATCTTTTTACTCTCTCAATCTGCTGGCCGCCTACCGTTAATATTTTGTTTTTATTGTTTTTCTTGCTAATTTTCATAAATTTCGTTTTTTTGATGTTAAGAGTGTATTCTCCACTATATCTTAATATTTTGTTCATTATTCTTTTAAGTCTTGCACGTTGTCGGCTATTATGACTGTATCGGCGGCACACCTAGTGTTGTTAATTAAAATTCCGTTCACTTTTATACCGACTGTCTCGTGTACCAAAGCTTCTTGTATGATTTCTTCAGAATAATCATTAAACAGTAACGGTGACAGTATGCAACCTTACCTGACCGCTCTCCTTATCTCCACTTCTTCTGACACTTCTCTTCGAATTTTTACATTTGATCGTTGGCTGTAGTATAACTTTGATATCCCTCACATCCAGATTCTTGTTTTTAAGTACTTCTTTAAGTCGGTCATGCTTTACCTTATCGAGTGCCTTGTTATAGTCTATAAAGCATACATAAAGATCTCGATTAACATCCAAACATCTTTCGGTCAGTACGTTAAAAGAAAATAGTGACTCTCTTGCGCCCACTCCATTACGAAATCCAAACTTAGAATCACTAATATCCATCTCCAGCTTAGCGTGTATTCTATGATAGATGATTTTTAGCAGGGTTTTTAGGGTATATGACATTAGACTGATCGTTCGATGATCACTACATTCTTTGGCATTTACTTTCTTTGGTAGACAAATATATGTTGATGTCAGAATTTCACGTGGAATGATTCCTGTGAAATAGATTGTGTTCAGTAGTTGGACTAAAAGATCTATGTTTTTTTCATTGACCAGTTTTAGCAATTCACCTGGTATTTTATCTGGACAAGCAGCTTTATTATTTTTCATGTACTTTACTGCATGCATAACTTCTGACTTTGTTATTTCGGGTTCATCGTCTTTACTTTGATTATCTTCATATATATTTTCCTGTCGCTGGTCGTGGAATAATTTCTCTATATATTCTTTCCATCTTCCTAATTTTTGTTTCGTCTTCACTAAAATGTTTCCTTGTTTGTCCAATAGTATGCTTGAGGTTTTTTTATTTTGCTACCCTAGCTAATTCTTTAACTTTCTTATGGAGTGATCATATTTGTTTTGTAAGTCTTCTATTTCTTGGCATTTTCCAGCGAAATAAGTCTCTTTAGCTTCTCTTATTTTTTTTCTTATTTGATTATGCAGCTGTTAATACAGTTATGAGTTATGTTGATATTCTTTTGCCTTGTTCCATCCTACATCATTTCCAAGATTTCTTCTGTCATCCAATCACCATTCTTGCATCTGATTGTTGTGAGTTCTCTGCACTTTGGTTAAATAATTGCATTTTAAAGTAATTGCCACAGTTATTTTACATCACCATCAATTGATTCCGGTGTGGATTCTAGGTTTGCATTAATTTCTTGTTTCAGTTTTTCTTTGACGTCTTCTGATTTTAATTTTTGTACGTATAGTTTATAACTTTTGTAGCTTTTTTGTATCTTTTTTAAGTGAAGTTGGAATTTTGCTACAAGAGGATTGTGGTCCGACGCCACGTCTGCACCTGGGTACGCTTTCACCGATTGTATTGCGTTTCGGTATCTGTGGTTTATTAAAACATAGTCAATTTGGTTTCTAACGATTTTTATCGACCTTGTCAGCTGGCGTTTAGTCAATTTGAAGAATGTATTCATTACCGCAAGATTATGTTTTCTAGGCAGTATTCTATAAGTTGTTCGATCTCCTCTCTCATTTCGAAAAACGAGTCCATATGGTCCTGCAGTAGACTCACCTCTTCCTTCTCCAACTTTGGCGTTAAAATCACCCATGACTACTGTTATACCTCTAGATGTTATATTTTGTAGGGTGTTTTGAAGGTCATCGTAAAATTTTTAATTTTCTTCCTTTGTTTTATCGGCGGTTGGCGCATAAATCTGAATAAGGTTTAATTTCCCATCTGATGTCATCATTTGTATTAGCATAATTCTTTCCGATGTTGGTATAACGCCTACAACTGATTTTGCAACTTTTTTACTAACATTAATTGCTGCTCCATACCGATGTTGGCTGTCGGTACTACTAGAGTAGAAAAGTCGATCATTGGTTGTACTTAGTTCGCTGGAGTCGAGCCATCTTGTGTCACTTATTTTCAATATATCGATCTTAAGTCGCATCATTTCTTGTTCTATGTTCCTTAGTATACCAGGCTCAGATTTTGTATTTTTAGTTCGCAGGGATTTGGTTGGTTAACGGCCTGAGCCCTGTCATCATTATTATTTCTCCCCTTGCTGAATCTTGGCATCCGAGAACCATGATTAGTACGGTGATTCTTGTAACTAACTGCCATAACGATTTATAGGAGTACCCTAGGAGTCTTTAATGCAGTGGTTCCCCGTTGTCTTCTACATCCTTATGGCGTTGACCATTCCTTGGTTCATACGCCTTCGAGATAGATTTCTCTATCTCAGGACAAAAAAGTGCTCTTACATCTACCAGCTCTTCCGCCCGAAACCGTTGGCCAGTATTTGACTTGACTCTATATCAACATTAAAATCGAGGGTTGCCACTTACGCCATCCGCACCGTACCGAAGTTTTGCTTCTCCGCCGTGGCTGCAGTTGTGGACTTCATCCGTAACCCTGGACAAGGGACCCTAAACAGGTACTAGTTTCCCGGATCAGGAAACCCCCGGAAGCTGCGGAGGGCAGGGATTGATTCATTTTCCCTGATAGGACTATCTTCAAGAATTTAAAGAGTCCCTACCCGCTAACCCTATTTAGATCTATTTACAAGTAGTATGGACCTCTGTAACAAAAGTCTATATGTTTCCTGCGGTCGACTTAATTAGTTATTAACAAATGAATGTCGAAAAACGGTACATTTTCGCTTTTTTCGCCTATCAGCAAAAGTGAAGCATTTTTAAAAATTTGAGAGTAACAAGCTTATAAGTTATATAAAAATCTTCAAAATAGCGTTTTTCAAATCTTTCTACCTTTATTTGTTACTTAGAAAGTTGCAAAATAAGTTAAAAATTCCGGTTTTTTAAAAATGTTAATATATTTTTTAAATAAACTTATAATCTTCATATAACATACAATGTTGCTGCTTGCAGTGCCTAAAATGTCATCAAAATTTAAAATCCATAGGTCAAAGAGTTTAAAAGTTATTTAATTTGTTTATCCCAAATTAAATTTTCTATGCAAGAATATGTCAGAAAATTATGTAGTTATAGAAATTATATGTACAGATTCTGAAAGAAGAAGATTTATTCTATTTCCGTCATTTAAAAAAGACGATGAATAACAATTTTAAATATTACAAAACAATTTAGCAAAAGCATGTCGATTTTTGGATTATAAACAATTAGAAATACTTTTTAACTATCGCCTGCACGAAAATTATTTTTTCATATTTAGACAGCCAGTATTTTTTCACAATTTTAAGAGAAAAAAATAAGTCCTAGGTAATAAAATTTGGGACGAAGTTAGTCCTATTTTTTTTAAATTGATAGAAGCTTTCTTTATAACAATTAAAATATCTTACTAACGTCATTTGAAACAACATACTTTGAAGTTTTACTGCGCAAAATTCGAAAAAGAAAATTATTCGTCTTCGTCTTTTTTAAATGACGTTAATAGAATAAATCTTTTTTTCTCAGAATCTGTGCATATAATTACTATAACTATATAATCTTCTGACTTATATTCTTGTAAAAAAATTTAATTTGGAATAAACAAATTACATAACTTTTAAACTATTTCATCTATCGGTTTGAAATTTTGATCATATTTTAGGCACTACAAGGCCCAACATTATTTAACTCGACTCCGACTGGGTCATACGCGATTAACTAATAGCTACCTGTTCTTCAACCAACAAGAACCAAGATGTGACAACTGTTATGAAAAATTAACAACCAAACATACATTAGAGAAGTGTCCAGCATTAACGCCAAAGCGAATGTTGTAGGTACAATATACCAAATAAACTTAAAAAGTTTCTTAACCTCAATTTAACGTTTTAAATGCTAACTAAACTAACATTATAAATGTAATAGGTACCTACAAATTATTGTTCGCTATCATTGTTTCGCTAATAGCCAATTTGGCTGATGCGATTTTATTAATAAAGAAAAAGACCCAACATTCCATGTAATACGAAGATTATAGGTTTATTTTTAAAAAAGGCATTAACATTTATAAAAATCAAAATATTTGATTTATTTTGCAACTTTCTAAGCAACAAATAAGGATAGACACATTTAAAAAACGCTATTTTGAAGATATTTATATGACTTATTAGTTTCTTAGTCACAAATTTGTTTTAAATGATTCACTTTTTGTTGATAGACGAAAAAAGCGAAAATCCTTTGCTGCCTGGATCAGTGTCGCCAAAAAAAGCTTATTTCTTTGGGCTATAACATTGGGAAGAGTCTTTGGAGTAGAGGTGGGCTAAATATCACTACAATGTGATTTAACACCTGTGGTTAGAAAATATTAATTACAACCTGTGATTAACAACAAAATATACAGTGACTGTGATTTCGGTATTATTTTATGTTTGTAGTTCTTGATCGCTAAAATGTGATATATCACGTTCTCGTCTCAGTCTCAAAATTGTGAAATAAGAGACGTGATACACGATAACAAATAATGAGATAGATGTAGTCAGCGATATTGTGAAGGCTCTTTCTAATGAGGAATTCAAAAGCAAAGATATTTGGTGGCTGTGGCGCACCGGGGGTGTGGGGGGGGGTTGGGTGTTAAACTCTCCCAAAGGCATATAAAGTAAAAAATATATAAAGAATAGTAGAAAAATGTAACTTGTCTTTCACACACAATCCAAAAAATCCAAAACGCTAATTGAATAATGAAATTACCACTTTAAATATGTAGAACACAATAATTATTGTATAAATACACAATAATTAATATTATTTTTCATTATATTTAGATATAGATACCTAATATTAGGCTTATGACAAAAGTAGACTGTATGTTGCGGGTAGAATGCGCCTACAGGACTGCAACTGTGGTGGCCTTGTGGACTATCACAGGTTGTGTTCCTCTGCATGTGTTAGCAGTAGAAAAGAGACATCTCTATGAGAGAAGCGGGCATTTGACAACATCTATGAAAAAAAAAAAAGAAGAAAGGGAAAGATCAATGGAAAGATGGCAAGAAGAGTGGATCAACAAGGAAGATGTTGCCCAGTGGACCAATATGAACATCGCTAGTTTAGTGGAATATTAGTACATTTATAAATGTATAGTAAGTCTTCCCAAATTTTTTATAGTATCTGATTCACTTAGTTGTCTGACATCAATTTCTCAGATTTATCCCTCTCATCCAACATTACAGCAGATTAAGTTAATTTTATACTGTATATAACAAAAACAATTTGACAGTAGAGTTCCTCTGGGTACCGTTACACGTTGGAATAGATGGTAACGAAAAGGCAGATAGTCTAGCTAGGTCCGTAGTAACCAATACAGCCGCATCAGTGAGAAATCTAACGGTGCATTTTAGATTTAAAACCTTATTTAAAATCAAAATTGCACGATGTTTGGCAAAACCAATGGAATAGACAGACCACTAAATAGAAATAAAATCTTCCGTCTTTCCATGGATCTTCTGGTCTTCAAAGCGACAACATCAAGTTCTAATAACACGTCTCAAATTAGGACACACTTCTAAAACACATGAATATTTGTTGAAGAGAGAAGAGGAACCTGTGTGTTTTGTTTGTGATTGTAAAGTGACAGTAAAGCACATTTTATTTATTTGTCTAATATACTCAGTTGAAAGACTATATCACCACATTCCAAAACCATCAAAAGAACATAAGAAGTTCTAAATACGTAGCTGACTTGATAGAATTCTTGAAATCTATAAACTTTTTTAATAAAATTAATACAATTCATCAGTAATTAAAATATATTGTATACATTATTATGTAATTGATATTTTGTATATGCCTATGTGCCGTTAAAAAAAACGTGCTGATGCCCACTAAAAATATTCTGAAGAGAGAAAAACCAAAGCAACAGAAAGAATGGATGAGTGACGAAATTTGTTATTGATGAATTCTCGAAAACTATCAAAGGTAAAAATGAAGAACAGTATAAGCAAATTAACACAGAGATCAAAAGACAAATCCGCGACACTAAAAAACAATGGTTACAAGACAAATGTAAGGAGATTGAAAACTTGGAAGCAATATGAATCGTTCTATCTTCACAAGAAAGTTAAAGAAATGATCAACAATAGAAACAGGAAGCAGACAGTACTTATAGACCAACAAGGGAACATGATAATGGAAACAGAGGAAAAACTAAAACATTGACAGACATACATAGAAGAACTGTTTGACGATCAAAGAGAGTCTCCTTGTCATAATTTTCCAGAGGATACAGGTCCAAAAATAAGCAAAGAAGAAGTAATGCAAGCGGTGAAGTCATCAAAGAATAGCAAAGCACCAGGACTAGATGAGCTACCAGTGGATGTACTAAAGTTGATAGACGAAGATCGAATCCATTTGTTAGTAGACTTATTTAACAAGATTTATGAAACCAGTATAATTCCTGAAGAATGGCTAAGATCAACCTTTATCCCTCTTCCCAAGAAGGCACATGCTAAGCAGTGCAGTGATCATCGCACGATCAGTCTGATGAGCCATACCTTAAAAATATTCCTCAAAATAATTCACAATAGAATTTACAGAAAATTGAAAGAAGACATCGGAGAAACTCAGTTTGGATTCCCTTAGGGATATGGAACTCGGGAAACATTATTTGCCTTTAACATCTTGACACAGAAGTGTTTGGATGTGAATCAAGATGTATTTACTTGTTTCATTGATTACAACAAGGAGTTTGATAACGTCAAGCATGACCAACTTTTAGAGATCTTGAAAGCTAGTCCCTCGCGGTATAAGACTAATATCTACTCTGTATTATAATCTGAAGGCAGTCGCACGTATCGAAAATAGCACAATAAATGAAATTCAAATTAAAAAAGGAGTTAGACAAAGATGTGTGCTGTCACCAATGCTATTTAATCTCTATTCGGAAGAAAATTATAAAGAAACCATTGGAGGAAGAAGAGATGCAAGCCATTTTAAACAAGGTAGTCACAGCTAGTGAAGAGAAAGGGTTAACAATGAATGTCAAGAAGACGAAATTCATGATTATTTCAAAAAATCAAAGATTGAATGCACACCTGTACATTCACAATAATAAAATCGAACGGGTGCACAAATATAAATATTTGGAAACAAGTGTTAATAACAACAATGACATCACAGAAGAAATAAAAACTAGAATTGGAAAGGCTCGAGCTGCTTTTGTTAATATGGACATTCTGGGAAGTCATGACGTTAACTTAAACCTGAAAATGAGATTGGTTAGATGCTACATCTTTTCGATACTGCTATACGGAGTAGAGACTTGGACTTGAAACAAGAGCAATACCGATAAACTAGAGGCTTTCGAAATGTGGATATACAGAAGAATTTTGAAAATACCTTGGACAGACAAAATAAAAGATAGTGTAGTTCTTCGAAGAATGAACAAAGAACGGGAGCTGTTGATCACCATCAAGAGAAGAAAGTTGGAATATCTTGGCCATGAGAGGGAAAAAGTATCGATTCCTCCAGTTAATTATCCAAGGAAAGATTCAGGGCAAACGAAGCCTGGGGAGACGACGTATATCTTGGCTGCGCAATTTAAGAGACTGGTTCCAGTTCACATCTAACCAATTATTTAGAGCAAGAGCTTCAAAGATACGAATAGCAATGATGATTGCCAAACTCCGTAGCAGGGAGGGCCATTGAAGAAAAAGATATGTCTATGTATGTATAAAATAAATAAAACAAAACAAATATTTTGAAGAAAACAAAAAAAAAAAGGTATTTAGAGTTTCAGTTTATTGAATTTGTGCAACTCGTTGTATTTGTATCGATATTCTTTTCTCATATATTTTAAAAATGCCACCAGTGCCAAATAAAAAAAATATTAGTAGTATTAGACCACATCTAATTAAAAACAAACACATGTAAGTAAAACATCTGACAATATCGGATAGGTATGCCGAAATAATAACATGTGTATATATGTAATAAAAAATATGTAATAAAATGTGTAATGTGTAATAAAAAATTACAATGAATAAAAAATCGCGATCACAGTTGTAATACCTGTGATTTCCTAATCACAGTTTAGCCCATCACTACTTTAGAAGTCATATCTATGCACTTGTTGACAGCTCTACATATTGGCTCGCTGACTGCCTACTACGACTACTTCAAAAAATTAAGATCAGGTAGGTGGGTATGTCAAATTTGATTTTGATGCTACATATGAGTGACATTAAAAAATCGGGAAATGTATTCGTGAAAGTGTATTAAGTTCTATGGACATCTAATAGTGGTTTTTCCTTAAACATTTTGATTTTTTAACGAGGTAAGTGCATTTTTTATATAGATTTATGTATTTATATATCTTTTACCGGTAGACATGCACTTTAAACATCAATACAAATGGTCTATTTTGTATCAAACATGATTATACAAATTAAATTAAAGACAGTTAATATTTGCAATATTCTCAAGCTTATTAATGCAGTATCTGAGGATTAATTAATTATAGCTAATATTTATCAGTCGATGTACATATAAACGGAGCAAATCTTTGTATTACCGTAAAACGGGGTCAATAAAAGTTTTGAGTTTTGAGGTTTTAAGGCTTTGTAGTTAGGTTGCCATTTATCTAATCGGCCATGAAAAATATGCAAAATGGGTGTCACGGCTTTATAGGTTTAAGGGCCTAATGAGCACATTTGAAAAAGTTTCCAAATAAAACAAAATAAAAAAAGTAGTGTTTTTCTATTCACCCCCAAACGGGATGAAAGGAAAAATTGCTTTGTATTGTATTAGTTTGACTTATACATATGTATATAATTCCGGCTGCCGCCCGGTGCTATACGAATGCAACGCCCAGGCTCAAAAATATTTCTTAACTTTATTTCAATTCAACAAAACATATTTTGAATGCAAGTTTATTAAAATAAGGAAAACAATTACACCTTTTTTGGATTTCAAACTGAAATAAATACTAACCAAATTCAAGAAAAAAATTAAGGGCGAACTCCAAAAAGTAAAATAAAAGGTACTTAATACCATTCTTATGCTTGCTTTCTCGCTTTTACTGAAGCGAAGTTTTCGATGATACTATTTATATTTAATTTATTTAGCAGGTCCTCGTCTATGAATAAAACTGCTAAGAAACTGCTAAATTTTCTTGGGAAATTGCATTTCTTAAGTAGGTCTTTCATCATCATCAGTAGCTCGACAACCCTTTCTGGATCCTGGCTTGTTCTAGGATTTTCCGCCATTCTGTTCTGTTCTTTGCTTTGTTTTTCCAGTTGGCAATCTTAAGTGTTTTCATATATTGTTTCACTTGTTCCATGTATCTAAGTTTGGGTCTCCCTTTGACCTTCTCCTACTTAGTGTTTGCCTCATTATATGTTTTGGCGTTTCAGTCTCCAACATCCGTTCAACATGGCCCCATCCAGCGCAGACGTCCGATCGTTATGGAAGTTACGATCTCGGGTCATTGTATGCTGTGTATAGTTCAAAGTTATAACTTCTGCGCCATATGTAATTTTCCTTTACCTACTTATATATGTGTCTAAGGATTTTTCGTTCAAATGTACCTAATAGGTTCTCATCGCTTTTCGGCAGTGTCCATGTCTCTGATCCATATACAAGGACTGGTTTTAATAAGGTCTTGTATTTTTTGCATTTGGTTTTTCTTGTGATGTTGTTAGATCTTAGATGTTTAATTAGTCCATTATATGTTTTATTAGCGATATGTATTTTTCTCTTAACTTCTTCACTGATATTGTTATCTGCGGTAACTAACCTAGATATGTAAAACTTTTCACGCTTTCGATGTTATAGTCTCGTATTGTCAGATTCTGTAGGTTTCTTTGGCCTGTCGATTTACTGGCCTTCATGTATTTGGTTTTTATTGTATTTGGCATGTTTTGGCCGCTCTTTCTATCGCATTAAATGCTTCTATCACCTCTCTTTCGCTTCTAGCTATGATATCAACATCATCTGCAAATGCCAATATTTGTACACTTTTTGTTATTATTGTTCCTCTGGTGTTGACTTTTGAATCCCTAATTATTTTCTCTAATGTGATGTTGAATAGAATACAGGATAGGGCATCTCCCTGTCGTAGGCCCGTTCTCACATGGATTGTATCTGTTAGTTCGTTTTGAATTCGAATTTTGCTTTGTACTTTAAGTGTTTTAAGTAGGTCTTTACTCTTTTTAGTATCGAAAGATAGCGTTTGTCACTTCCATTTGCGGCCATTATGGAGAAAAAAAAAAATACGCAGGCAAATATTAACGTTTGGAAACGAAGATAACGTTTCATATTCAGTTTAACTTACAGTACTGTACTCCTAATCCTAATGTTAATAAAATGGTATATGAAATAATTGATTTTGAAAATGCAAATCGCCAACTGACCGACATTGATTGGAATGATGTTTTCGGCGACATAAGGAATCCAGTTGTATTCTGGGATAAGTTCTTACAGGTTGTTAATTTATGCAAAAACAAAATACCCTCAAAAACACCATATACAAAAATAACATAAAACCTTGGATTAATGGGGAATTAATATATCTGATCAAGTATAAAAGAAAGTTGTGGAACAAATATAGACGTACAAATCGCATAGAGGATTTACAAATTCATCGAGACTTTGCCAGAGATTTTAAAGAAATCTTTACATGAAGCTCGTGTTGCCTACGAAGAGAGTATAGCCATCAGTAATAACTGTAAAAAATTGCACAAGTATATTAGATCTTCGTTGACAACAAAAGTTTCTATACCTTTACTGGAAAATGATAATGGGGATATATCCCAAAATAACTATGAGAATGCCGAACTTCTCGCCAGTACTTTCTCCAAGGTTTTCTCTGTTGAACCCACTAATTATTAGTTCCCTAATATTACTTCGTCACGAGTTTCTTCTTCTCTTGAAAATATAATCATTACTCCTGAAAAAGTTAAACATCATCTTTAAAGCCTAAAAAATAATTCGTCTCCTGGTCTCGACTTAATATCTTCTTTATTTTTAAAGAAATGTTCTGATGCTTTAGCTTATCCACTATATGTGATTATGTCCTATCATTCACCACACATATTTTGCCTCCTATATGGAAAACCGCATCTGTAACACCGATCTTTAAAAAAGAGAACAAACTGGATCCTAATAACTATCGTCCTATCAGCTTAACACCTATAATATCTAAGATAATGGAAACTATTATTGCCGAGACAATTTCTGATTTTCTGCAAAATGAACTGGTTATACCAGAACAGCAGCATGGTTTTGTCAAAGGACGTTCTACAATGACAAATCTTCTCTGGTGTGTCAATGAATGGTCAAGAGCATTAGACAGAAAAGCCCCGGTGGACATTATATACCTCGATTTTGCTAAAGCTTTCGATAGAGTTCCAAAACGAAGACTATTACATAAATTGGAACACCTTGGTATCCGTGGTCAACTACTGAAATGGATCGACGCGTATTTAACAGATAGAAAATTTTGTGTTAGAGTTGGGGACTCTTTCTCAGTTGAGAGAACGGTTTTAAGTGGGGTACCGCAAGGATCAGTTTTGGGCCCACTCTTATTCATAGCATACTCAAGTGATCTACAATTTCATATTAAATGCAACAATGCTTTCTATGCAGATAACACGAAGCTATTTTCCGATCCCTCCGTAAATTTCCAGTTACTACAAGATGACCTTGATTGCATATCGGAATGGTGCTCTACCTGGATGCTGCCTCTTAATGTGGAAAAATGTGTAGTTCTTCACATGGGTAAAAATAATCCGTGTCTTCCTTACTCTATTAATGGGCGCGTGTTAAAAACAGTGAAATCGCATAATGATCTAGGCGTTATAATTAATAACAATCTAAGTTGGTCGGAACACATTTTGCATATTTCTAAAAAAGCTAACAGTAAATTATATCTACTAAATAAAACGTTTGCGAAAATGTCATTTATGAGCTCAATTCATCTGTATAAACTGTACATTCGTCCAGTTCTGGAATATTGCGGAACTGTTTGGTGTCCAGTATTAGTGCGCGATCGTAATATTCTCGAAAACGTACAGCGGCAGTGCACCAGGATGTCTTTTGGTCGCTCAAGACCTACGTATACAGAAAGACTGAATATGGCCAATCTCACTACATTTGAACAACGTCGACTTCGAGGCGATTTAATTATTACGTTTCGGATAGTAAAATACAACTTTGGAAATTTGGGGGAATATGTTCAAATAGACAATGACAATCGTCTTCGTGGCCACAAACTTAAGTTTAAAAAGGAAACTTTTTTAACAACAACCAGACAATTTTTTCTCTGTAATCGAGTGTTCTCGATATGGAATAGCCTTCCGGCTGAGATCATAGATGCTCCATCTGTCAATATTTTCAAAAATAAACTGGATGACCTTTTGTTCCATAGTTGAACATTTAATTTGTACTAAACACTTGCTATTACCTATGTTATTGTATATTCATTTAGTTAGTTAGTGCTTAATATGTAACTACTGTAATGTAACAATTTAATTGTACACTATATAACATTGTAGTCACATGGGCATATGGGTTTTGCAACCCCTGCTCAAATCTATTGTAAATAATAATATTACGTTATTTTCGTAAAAAAATCTGTACCAATTCTAAAGGAGTATGTATTTTTAATTGCGGAATAGACGTTAACAAAAGCTTTAAATGAACACATTCTTGGGGAAAATATTCATCCAAATTCTCCTTGTATTTTTGTTGTAATTCGGTTGCCGATCTGAAAATATCTTTTTTTTTGTAGTTTTTAGTTTAACCAAATATTTAGATGCTCTTGAACAATAGTTATACCTATCAGATTGGCAAATAATCTCCAACTTAAGATTCTATTTATCTATCTATACAGCCCTAAACATCCATCCTTGGATACAGGCCTCCTCCTCCTTCTTCTATACCTCTCCATCTTGGGCAATTTGCATCCATTTTGACCCGGCGTGTTTCTTCAGGTCATCTGACCATCGCATTTGTGGCCTTCCCCTTTTTCGTTGGTGACTCCATGGTCTCCAATGTATAATTGTCTTAGTCCATCTTTCATCTTTCTGCTTTAGGGTGTGTCCGGCGAACTTCCATTTAAGCTTTGCTACTTGGGTTGAGACATCTGTCACTTTTGTTTTATTACGGATCCATTCGTTTCTTTTTCTGTCTGATAGTTTAATGTTCAGCATTTGTCTTTCCATGGATCTTTCTGTCTTTGCTATTTTTTCCATATTTTCCTTTGTAAACGTCCATGTCTGAGAGCCATATGTGAGGACAGGGAGTATACATTGATTGAAGACTCTCGTCTTTAGAATATAAGACAGTTTTCCGAACGATGCCCAGGCCAATCTTTTCTTCTCTTTATTTCTTCGGCCTGATTTTCTTTATTTAATTTAGTGATTTGGCCTAGATATATATACTCTTTTACTTGTTCTATTCTTGTTTGTGCCACTGTAATTATTAGTTCTTCTGGTTGATTAGTCATGGTTTTTGTTTTACTCTAATTCATCTTGAGTCCAAATCTCTAGTGACCGGTATACTTTACCTTATTTTTTGTTTATATTCGTCTTTTGATTGCTTAAGTTTTTCCATATCTAGTTTCGATACATTTTCTATTTTCTTTTTTGTTTCGAATTGGCTATTAATCCTGAGTTTGGCTCTGACAAGTCTATGATCGCTACCGGTTGAGAAGCGGTTCAGTACTCTAACATCTTTGATGATGGTTTTTTATGTTGTAAGGATGTAATCTATTTCGTTTTCCGACTTAAGATTATCTATTATAAAAACGTAACAGTCTGTTCGTATTTTTTTCATTTTTTTTGGCTTAAACTTACCTCCGATTCTTTTCTCCTAATTGCAATTTTTTTAATAATGCTCTTCTCAGCATAATTTTCGTTCCCTGTTAACAACATTTGTAAGGCCTCGTAGTGATTAAAACGATCACGTAAGAAATTAAAGTAATCTGCTAAAGATGATAACAGATGAGCGGTTGTGCTTAAATCCATATTTTCCTTTTGTACTACTTTATTAACCTTATTTACCCTTTGTAAAATGTCAAGCCAGAATGATAAAATTATTCCGTTTCCCAACATATTAAGTTTTTCCGATAGAGAAGCTGCCTAAACTCTTACATTTTTCTCATTTATATTCGTTGACATTTCAATCAAACATATTTTAATTAAACCGTAATTACTTTTTAACACTTTTACGGCATCAAAACGAGAAGACCAACGGGTTGTATTCACTCTTTTAGGTAACAGTGTTTGCTCCGATTCAGGCGAATCCTTTATTGCAGGAGACAATATCTCCCACCTGTATGTAGACACGGAGAAAAAATTGTAGATAGCTTGTATTATATATACATCGGTTTAGAACGTCTTTCGACGTTGTCCGATACCTAAACACCATCTCTTCCTATCTTCGCAGTCGTTTGTTGTTAAATTTCTTTCGCTCATGGACTTGTTTACGCCGTGTTGCCATTCTAATCTGGGTCTTCCTCTTTTCCGTCGACCTATCGGTTGCCATTCTACTACTTTTTTGGGGAGTCTTGTTGCTGGCATCCGTTGAACATGCCCATACCACCTTAATTGTTTCTTCTCTATATCTTGAGTTATATTTCCTTCTATTCCCATACGTTGTTTTATTACATCATTTCTGATTCGGTCTCGTCTGGAAATACCTAAAGATCTTCTCATTGCATCCATCTCTACTGCTTCTATTCGCTTTTTGTTCTTTTCACTAATTCTCCATGTTTCAGCGCCATAAAGAAGAGTAGTTTTAATCATGGTCTCATATATATTAAATTTTCTTCCTTTCGTTATCTCTTTACTCCACAGTATACCATTGAGACATCCTAAGACTTTCTTTGCTTGAGTGATTCGTTTTTCTATTTCCCGTGTATCAGTTCCTGTATTGTCAAAGGCAACACCCAAGTAGTCATAGCTCTGACAGCAGGAAATATGTTGTCCGTTTTCGAGGTCTATGTTATCTGACTCGTTTCCAATACAAAGATATTTGGTTTTTGTTGTATTGACATTCATTCCCCAGTCGTTATATTCTTCTATCAGTTTTCTAAGCATGTACTGCATGTCTTCCCTGTCGGTCGCTAGTACTACCTGGTCATCAGCAAACTGGAGTGTATATATACATTCATTGCTAAGTTCTATACCCATCCTATGCACCTTTCTTTTCCATCTTTCCAATGCTGCTGCAACATATATCTTGAATAAGGTTGGTGAGATACAGCATCCCTGTCGCAAGCCTTTTGTAACCAGGAATTCTTCCGTTAGATATTTTCCTGTTTTTATCTGTGCCTTTGAGTCTCTATATAGTTCTTGTACAGCATTTATCAATGTGTGGTTGATGTTAGATCTTTGCAACGTTGTCCACAATTTTGTTAAGGGGATGTTGTCATATGCTTTTTGCAGGTCTACAAAAGTAATATGAGTTTCTAGATTCTTAGCTGATCTTTTTTCTATTATTTGTTTAAGACAAAATACGTTATCGGTGCACGATCTTCCTGCACGGAACCCGCTTTGTTCTTCCTCTTCATTGTGCTTATATTCTTCCTCGATCATATTTCTCAAAATTCGTCCATACAGTCTGCTCAGGGTGCTGGTTACCGATATGCCTCTATAATTATTACAATTCCTTTTGTCCCCCTTTTTGTGTATTGAGGACATGTATGCCGTTCTCCACTGTTCTGGTACTGGGTGTCCATTTAGACACTGATTGATCACATAAGTTAAGTTTTCAAATAGTTTATGAGTTCCATTCTTAAGCATTTCAGCATAGATTCCCTCAGGTCCAGCGGATTTACCATTCTTTAGGGTCATTACAGCCTTCCTTACTGTTTCGATGTCTACCCTCGCTTCCTCTCCTTGTATATGTACTGACTGTGTTGGGGAGTTCGCTAGGTATTCTTGTCTTGTCTCTATCAGCAAGCTTTCATAGTGATCTTTCCATTGTCTTGGTTTTATGGTGTGTATGTGTGCTTTGTCTTTTCCTGTATTTTTTACTGATTGTATAAAATTTCATACCTCTGTACATTGCTTCCCTCCAATGTATGTATTGATTAGATAGCTTGTACCAACATAAAAAAAGATGTTGTTTCCAAAAACAATCTGCTGCATTTTGGACAACTAAATTTAAAGAGGTGAGCAGCACATGGCACAAGAGAGCTAAATCATTGTAAACTTTAATACGAGCTTGCAAACCAGAATACTTGCCATTCATAAGACTGGCTTCTACAGTTTTTAATATCTAATTTAAAAAACTCCAAATATCCCAATAACTGTTTCCTCAAGTTCTTGTGAGCTATGCCAAGTGTTTTTTATAAAATCCCACGAATCTTTCCACGGGATTCCCTTTATTGTTACAATATATCAAATCATTGTAAGTTATACTGTAAGTAAATACTGTCATTTAGGGTCTACTAACCCTCCAGTTTCTTTTCACCCCGTTTTACGGAACTTTTATGAAATTTTGGGCAGTTTCCTTGTTATTTTAGTAAATAGTCATGTAATTTACTAATTTGTAATTTTTTGGCGACGACACCTACATACAGGGTGAGTCATGAGGAACTTTACATACTTCTACCATATGTAGAGTCCCTCAGGGAGCATATCATGTGGCCACTAAAAAATGTCAACTCCTCTTCTTTATTATTGACCAGGGTGATTTGTGTAAATTGATAATTTATTTCATTTTACTGTAGTGTTTATACGGCTTATTTGATTTTTTTTAATTTTTGCATGATACAGTACACTACTATCAAGCATTCGACTGGTATTAGCTAAACTAAAAAATTTCCAGGACTGGCTTTGGAAAAATTAATTTAGGGACTTCGTATTAAATATTAAATATTTAAAATGCACTTTCATGCATTATAAAATAAGCAATACAATATTAATGCGTAAACTTTATTAACAAGTTTAAAAAAAATGTTCAACAAACGAATAAAAATTAAAACTGATTATCTTTTAGGATAAAACAAACAAATAATAAAATTTTAACCAAACAAAATTAAGAAAGATAGTAAAATAAACCAAGTAAATAATTATGCATTAGTTAATAACGTAACCTTTGTTTCTAACCCAATTGTCAAATTCCCCTCTTACCGTGGCCTAGTGTTATATGTATTAAAAAAAAATGCCTTGATGGGCCCCTAGGCGAGAAGAGAGTGACCCTGTTTACCTGTTCTTTGTTTTGTATATTTATTAATATAAACTCAGACAGCTATTTTTTTACCATGTTGAGTCTGGCTAAATGACTAAAAGTCTATGCCAAAAAAAAAAAAAAATTAAGAAAAAGTTTATTGTTATTGTGGTGGCTCATCATAAAATGAATGAATATCTTTTCGAATGACCATCTTTAATTCTTGAAGATGCTTAAATTTCTGTATTTTAATAGAATTCCTTTTGGTGTATAATTTCATAAAGTTGCCAGAGGCTTTCGGGTTTTTAATGCGCCTGGGTTCTCGTAAGGATCTGATAATTTTTTCTTCAGTTGCATCATATCTTCAGGATGGTATTGTATTTTAATTTTAAAGAGAATACCATCGTGCCACAGTCTATCAAATGATTGCTGTATATCGAGGAATGCTGATAGACAGATTTGTTTCTCTTCTAGGCTCTCTTTTATTTTGTTGACTAATCTATGGTACTGTTGTATGGTTGAGTGATTTGAGCGAAAACCAAACTGATGATCTGTAATAGGTTTTTCTATAGATATTATTGTTTCTATTCTGTTAAGGATTAACCTTTCGAAGACTTTTGATAAAGTCGGAAGGAGACTTATTGGTCTGTACGAACTGGCTTCAGTTAGAAATTTACCAGGTTTAGGTATTGTTATATAATTTATATAACTTTATATTTATATAATTTGTGCATACTTCCATTGCACTGGAAAAAAGCATAGTCTCAGGAGGCTATTAAAAATAATGGTTATTAAGACGACACCTTTTCTTGGGAGTTTTTTAAGATTTCGCCAATTATAAGGTCAAATCCTGGAGCTTTAGGAGGGTTAAGCACGTTAATTTCGTTATGGACTTCGTTTGGTGAGAAGTATTTTAGTGGTAATGATAGTTGACATGGTGCATTAAGAAAGTCTCTCATTTTCTCGTCGTTAATATCATTGGCATGTGGGGTGAAGAAGACAGTTAATAGATGTTCTGCAAATCTGTTGGATTTTTCTATATCTGATCTAGCCCAGGTTCCATCATTTTTCCTAATTAGTGATTTCATTACTACCGGCTTTTTGAGTTTCTTTGTGGCTTTCCAAAGAGACTTGTCGTCAAGAGAAAGGTTTGTAAAATATCTTTCAAACGATTAGTTTTTGGCTGTTTGGATAGCGGAATAAAGTCTGTGTGTGAGCCTGTTTAGATTTGTTTTATCTACCGCGTTTCTTGTTCTTTGCCATTTGCGATGGGCTCTTTTTCTCTCTTCTACTAGTGTTCTAATGTGCAGGGGTATACTATACCTTTCATCAATGGTTTTTTCCTTTACAGGAGTAGCTTTCCAAGCGGCCTGTTGTATTTGTTCCGTTAGATATTTTACAGCTTCTTCAATATCGTTTTTGTGTTTGAGTCGAATGTCAAGAGATTTTTTTCATTAATTTCTTCTTTGAATTGAACCCAATTTGTGTTACTGGAACATAGCCTTTGTGCAAGAGTTTTTCAAATTATATTGGTACTTAAGGTAATCAAGATGGGACTGTGGTCCGAATGTAGATCAAAACTGGGGGTGGTGTCGCTGTGTATTTCAGGTATTCCCTTAGTTATAGCAAAGTCTAACAGATCAGGAATTTTGTTGTTATCAGTGGGCAGTATGTAAGGGTACCAGTTGTTAGGTATTTCAGGTTATTATCTTGTATGATCTTTAATAGATTTCTGCCTTTTGTAGATATCAGTCTGGCTCCCCAGGTTGTATGTTTTGTATTCCAGTCCCCTGCCACTAGAAAATGTGAGCTAAGTTGTTCAAAAAACTCTCTGTATTCCTCCAGATTGATGATATGGCGTGGTGGGCTATAGATAGAAGCTATTGTTAATTAGAAGGTGAGTGCATGTACTTTTATGATAGTACTCTGAATTTTGTTGGTGATATATGGAGCAAGTTCGTAGTGTTTTATAGCTTTACGAATTATTACAACTGAACCGGCATGGGCTGTTCCGTCTGGATGGTTTGCATAATCGACAGAGTAGTGTGGAATTTTGTAAAAGACCTGTCAGTTGTGTGACTCTTAGATATAAGTAGGATGTCTATTTTGTTTAATTTTAGAAATAGTATAATTTATTGCACATGGTTTGCTAGACCACTTGCGTTCCACCCTGCTATTCTAAGTGAGTTAGCCATTACGACGTTCTATTTATCACTGTTGTAAGCATGCTTAGTATCATGCTGTTTTGGTTTATCAATTGTGCAAACATATTTTTAAATTCGTTGAGGAATTCTGTAAGTTTATTTGAAATGTCTGAATTATTTTTGTCTTGTGAAGAAGTGTTAGTTGCTGCAACTTGAGCATATGTTACATGTGATTGGCGTATGTGGTGAGCATTAGTGTTATTATTATTTAGGCTTGCAACTCTAGATATAGGAATGTTGCTTGTTATATTTTTTGTTTTTCGAATTTACTAGGTCTTTATATATAGCACATCCTTTATAGTTTGCTGGATATGCTAATAAATACATAAAATCAATTTAAAACTTTCCCTTGAACAGCTTGTTTCTTCTTAGTCTGTATTGTGTAATTCTACAAAACTTATTGATTATTAATTAACAATTTACTTAGAACGTCTTAGTAGAAAGTACAATAACAATTATTTCATCGGATTAATTCCAAATGCGTTCGTATTTAAGTACGCAAACCGAAATATCGTAACATCC